>UESW01004589.1:0-25019 GCA_900491605.1 Calamus simplicifolius | reverse complement strand
CATATTTAATGTATTCAAGTCAAATTGATTTAAAATTTATCTGGAACAATTTTAAAGTCAATCAGAACATTTTCTGATTTTTGTATCGTTCCGGAGCCGACTCTAGAGTTTCAGAGTCGACTCCTGTAATACAGAGTTTTCTGTTTGTCTCGAGTCGACTCTTGGTTTTCGAGTCGACCCCTGATTTTGTCGAGCCGACTCCATGACTGTGCGAGTCGACTCCGCTCAAACAATAGAAACCATTTTTTGAGCACTTCTCGAGTCGACTCCCCATTTTCCTCGAGTCGACTCCCAACTTTCGCGAGCCGACACTTTAGTTTTCGCTAGTCGACCCTCAATGCTTAAAATGTTTCTATTTTTAGTAATCGACTTCGAGCCGACTCCCACAAAGCTCGAGTCGACTCCGCGAAATCTGGGCGCGATTTTTAACGATGACACATCAGCCCCAACGGTAAGATTTTCAAATAACGGCTATTTTTCTTTGTCTGGATATATTTTTGCAGATTCTATAAATAGTGGAGCTCTTTTCAAATCAAAGAATCAAAGAAAAAATTAAAAAAGAGAAAAGAATATCTTTGAAAAGAGGGAAAAACAGAGCATATTGGAAAAATCATCTAGCTCAAGGAGAGTGATTCAAAAGGAGTGAAATCCAAGAGGAAGCTTCGTCTGCTCCTTCTCATCAATCTATAAGAGTCAAAAGAAAATCCACAAGCATTTCAAAGGTCAAATCGGAGGATTTTCAAAAGAAGAAAAAGCTTCATCTCAACTCCAAAGTCTTCAACGGTCAAGAATCTTGCTGAGGCGTGATTCAACATTTCAAGAGGAGTTAAAGAGAAGAAGGAAGAAAGCCAAAGCCACTACCATCTGCAATACAATCAGGCTTTTCTAACTCTTTTTTATACTTCATTTGTATATTTGCTCAAAAGGAGTATTCATTGTTCAAACACTTTTATTCTAATTGTTTGCTGATTCAATCAGTGGATTGAATCAGTGGAGGTTGGTATACCTCGTTGCAAGCCGGAGTGCTTTGCTGGGTTAATTGTGAGCCCGTGAAAAACAACGTGTAGGGTTTTGTGCTGGTAAGCCCGAGTTAAAACCAGCTGGGTTCGTTGTTCACCCGGGAAAACAACAAGTTTGAGTTGTGAGCTTGGAAAACAACTCGGCTGTAATCTAGAGAGATTATAGTGTGGACCCAAGTGAATCTTGGGAGTGGACGTAGGTGTTGATTGCACCGAACCACTATAAAATTATCTTGTGTTTGCCGTGCCATATTTTCTCTTTCTCTATCTCTCTTTATTTGCTTGTGTATTGATTTTAGTTAGCCTCTCACTTGCACATCTTGCTAACTAATCAACTAAAGTTAAAAAGTCTTAAATTTTTAAGAACCCAATTCACCCCCCCCCCTCTTGGGTTGCCATCTGGGCCAACACTCCGGAAGAATGCCGATGTCTTCGCTTGGTTCGCATCGGACATGTTCGGAATCAACCCAGATGTCCTGGTTCATCGTCTTAGCGTGGACGAAACATTCTGGCCGATCAAACATAAGAAGAGGAGCTTTGCCCCGGAGCGCCAAAAGGCCATTGAAGAAGAGGTGGATAAACTCATCAAAGCCAAGTTTATTCGGAAGGTTAGTTACCCCGACTAGCTGGCAAACGTGGTCATGGTGAAGAAGTCGAATGGCAAATGGAGGATCTGCATCGACTTCACTAACCTCAATAAAGCCTGCCCAAAAGATAACTTCCTCTTTCGCAGATTGACCAGCTCGTGGATTCAACTTCAGGCCATGAAATGTTAACTTTTATGGATACCTACTCGGGCTACAACCAGATCTGAATGGTGCCCGAAGATGAGGAGAAAACCGCCTTCATCACCGACCGAGGTATCTACTGCTACCGAGTTATGCCCTTTGTTTGAAAAATGCAGGTGCCGCTACTAAAGGCTGGTCAACAAAGTCTTCAAGGAGCAAATCAGTCGGAACATGGAGGTGTATGTCGATGATATGCTGGTAAAAAGCAAGGAGGCATCCCAGCACATCGAGGACCTTGCGGAGAGCTTCGCCATACTTCGGAAGTATCAGATGAAGCTCAACCCCACCAAATGCGCCTTCGGGGTCAACTCCGAGAAGTTCCTCAGCTTTATGGTTTCATAGTGAGGCATTGAGCAAACCCTCATAGATCCAAGCCCTGCAACAGATGGCTCCGCCAGGGTCAGTCAAGGATGTGCAGCGCCTCACTGGGAGGGTAGCAGCCCTCAGCCGCTTCATTGCTCGGTCGGCCGAGAAATGCCTTCCCTTCTTCAAGGTGCTTCGGTCGGCCAAAAACTTTTAGTGGATCCCAGATTGCCAGAAGTCTTTCGGAGATTTCAAGAAATACCTTGGCTCGTCACCTCTCCTCAGTAGCCCGAAGCCAGGGGAGGTGTTGAACTTATACCTGGCGGTCTCTGAAGGCGCTGTTGGCTCGGTGCTAATCAGAGAGGAGAATAGAATCCAAAGACCTATCTATTATGTCAGCAAGCTGCTCAAAGATGCTGAATCGAGGTATACTCGAGTCGAGAAGATGGTCTGGCTCTAGTGACATCGGTCCGAAAGTTGTGGCCATACTTCCAGGCACATACTCATCGTCCTGACCGACCAACCCTCAAGGCAATTATCTATCGCCCAGAAGCATCAGGAAGAATGACAAATGGGCTATCGAGCTGAGCGAGCACGACATTCAATATCAGCCTTGTCCAGCCATTAAAGCCCAAGTTTTAGCGGACTTCCTCCTTGAATGCACCATACCGAAGATGGCTCTGTTTCTGATACCCCCGGACAACCAAAGCCCAGCGCCCCATGGTTGCTTCACGCCGATGGATCCTCCAACGTAGGTGGTTCTGGCACCGGCCTAGTCCTCACCAGTCTGGAAGGCTCGACCTTTGAATATGGCATTCGCTTCTCCTTCCCGGCCTCAAACAATGAGGCAGAGTATGAAGCCTTACTCTCCGGACTCCGAATCGTCCGGGAGCTTAAGTCAAGAAGCTGATTGCCTACACCACTCCCAACTGGTGGCCGGCCAGGTGCAAGGAGAATTTGAGGCTCGAGAGCTGAATATGATTCGGTATCTCCAAAAGGTGCACGATCTATCCTCCTATTTTGATGAATTTAAAATTGTCTAGATCCCAAGGCTAAAAATGCGCGTGTCGACCTATCATCCCGACTGGAAACTACAGAGTCGATGGATCTCGAGCGAAAATTCCATCTAGAGGTACTAGAGAAGCCCAGCATCGTCGATGTTGATCATATGATGCAGGTTGACACCAAATCGTCCTGGATGGACCCCCTGCCCAGTACCTCAAAGAAGGGTTGCTGCCCCGATAGAAAGGAAGCGAGGAAGTTCAAATTACAATCACCTCATTATGTTCTAATTGATGACCGGCTGTACAAGCGGTCCTTCTCAATGCCGCTGCTCAAATGCCTCCGTCCATCAGAAGCCGATTATGCTCTTCGGGAGGTTCACAAAGGCATCTGTGGCAATCATCTCGGCAGCCGCGCCCTGTGCACAAAGTGCTACGCCAAGGATATTATTGGCCGACGATGCAGAAAGATGTTGACGACTTGTCCGAGCCTGTGATGCATGCCAACGACATTCAAATATTCAGAGGCTCCCCTCTGCTCACCTGACTTCCATCTCATCCCTGGCCCTTCGCCAAATGGGGAATGGATATACTTGGCCCTTTCCCCCTCGCGACGGGGCAAAGGAAATTTTGTTTGTTGCAATTGATATTTTACTAAGTGGGTTGAGGCCGAAGCAGTCGCCCAGATAACTGAAGCCCGTGCCAAAGACTTCGTGTGGAGATCCATCATCTGCCGCTTCGGTCTTCCCCACACCATCATCACTGACAATGGGAAGCAGTTCGACAACCCTAAGTTTTGAGAGTTCTGCGAAGATCACGGCATTCTCCATCGCTGACCTTAGTCGGACATCCTCAAGCTAACGGGAGGCCGAGGTAACGAACCGAACTCTCTTGCAGGGAATTAAAGCTTGGCTCAACCAAGCGCAAGGTAGGTGGGCAGAGGAGCTCCATCATGTGCTATGGGCGTACCGAACCACGAGAGGGCTCCCACGGGCCAGACTCCATTTAAGATGGCCTTCGGCACTGAAGCTCTTATCCCCGTGGAAGTCGGACTCCCCTCCCCTCGCACCGAAGGCTATTCGGAAGAATCCAATAACAAACAACTCCGAACCAATCTGACTTGATAGATAAAGTCAGGGAGAAAGCCGGATCCGAATGGCGGCTTACCAGCAAAGAATACCCGCTACCATTCAACCAGAGTCAAAGGGAAGTTTTTCTCCCCAGGTGATCTGGTACTTCGGAAGGCATCCGTCTCAAAGCCATTGGAGCAAGAAAGTTGTCCTCTAATTGGGAGGGTCCTTATCAAATTACGGAGGTGATCAGACCCGGCACCTACAAGCTCAAGATCTAAATGGGAAATTTATTCCCCGGACATGGAACTCGGATAATCTCTGCATTTATCATCAGTAAGTATGCCTCCCTGAACTTAGTTTGTCCATTGAATTAAATTTTCAAAGATTCAAAAAATTTCTATTTTCGTTGCTTTCTTTGATGGCTACGATGAGAGACAGGTTTATAAATCCTCGGCCGGGCCGAGCGATCTCCGAACCTTGGCCGTGCCAAGTAAAATATATCCCAGCCAGGCTGGGAGGACTCCGTACCTTGGCAGCGCCAAGTAAAATATAATCTTGAAGCCTCGGCAATACCGAGTGATATATTATTTGAAGCCTCGCCAATCCGAGTAGCGATCTCCGTACCTTGGCAGCGCCAAGTAAAATATAATCTTTATAATCATCTCGGTGGGCCGAGCGATCTCCGGACTTGGCCGCGCCAAGTAAAATATATCCCAGCTGGGCCGAGCGATCTCCGGACCTTGGCAGCGCCAAGTAAAATATAATCTTTATAATCCTCGGCTGGGCCGAGGATCTCCGTACCTTGGCAGCGCAAGTAAAATATAATCTTTATAATCCTTGGTTGGGCCGAGCGATCTCCGTACCAAGTAAAATATAATCTTTATAATCCTCGGCTGGGCCGAGCGATCTTCGTACCTTGGCAGTGCCAAGTAAAATAATCTTGAAGCCTCGGCAACATCGAGTGATATATTATTTGAAGCCTCGGCAACACCGAGTGATATATTATTTGAAGCCTTGGCAACACCGAGTGATATATTATCTGAAGCCTCGGCAACACCGAGTGATATATTACTGAAGCCTCGGCAACACCGAACGATATATTATCTGAAGCCTCGGCAATACCGAGTATATTATTTGAAGCTCGGCAACACCGAGTGATATATTATCTGAAGCCTCAGACAAACCGAGTGATACATCATCTAAAGCCTCGGCCTGGCCGAGTGATTTCTCAAACACTCTGACGCGACTAAGACGTCCTATTATGCTTCGCAGAGGTTAGTAACCTTTCTTCGCTTACCAGCAAGATTATGCAAGTTATTTCTTTCAAAGAAATATACTTCATCCTTAAATAGGACCATGTTCACCACGTAAGTTTGCAGGGCCGCCCAGGCCTCCCTCTGACTTAAACAGAGATAAACACTTCCCCCACAGAGGACTGAATGACATGTTAACAAAACAAAGTAGCAAAAACGCTACTGGATTTGTAGCTTAGGCTACGGGCCGGAAAGCACAAAAGAGTGGAAACTCTCAACACAATCACATTAGAAAAGAAACAAATAATAAAAGAAGAAGAGTAGAAAAACTTTTTTATTAATGAAAAAACAACCTCTCAAGAGGCATTACAAGTGCGTCAAAGCACAGGAAATATAAACAAACAAAAGGCTCGGCTGAGCAGCTTTGGTCGATAACGATGTCTTTACATCCGACCCCAGAAATCAGAGAAACCAGACAAGCTCTGTTGAGCCACTGGTTAATCCCAAAGAACAAAGCAAGCCATCCACGAATCCCTCGGATGAACACATGATGGGATCATAACCAGGTCAAGGACCCGTGGATGCCTATGCCGATGAGGTATCCCCCCAAAGGGATGCTAGCCTACTAGCCATTGCCCAACAATAAAAGGCAGAGAACCAGCAGTCCAACACCACTCTCCTCCCTCTTTACGTGGGAAGAAGATCCCTCAGGTGGATGAGCGAGAATCCAAATCAAGGGGGAGGCGAGGTCCATGTTAACCATGGGGGGTACATATGCTTTGCATTTCCTGTGGTTCCCATGGCAAGTGACAAAGGACACACAGGAAGCGCATACATGTGCTCCCCATATGACCTCTGCGGGCCTTCCGTGCACTCTCCATATGACCTTCGAGAATTCCTCCTTGAGGACTATCTGCTTTTCAGCAGCTTCTCCATCACCCAGCTATCTAGGATGAACCAGCTTTCAAAAGGAAGCTCAATCTCTCCACTCAACTTCAATGAAACAGACGCCATGGAAACTCTTACAACTCATAGGAAAGAAAGTCTTGGGAGATAGCCTAACATGGCCCGCTCCTCCATTTTTATAGGCAAACGAACCGGGGGGCAGCCATTAAAGAAAAAACTCCGAAATTCAAAATGCCCTAGCCACGCTGCCACGTGACGGTTCAGGATAAAAGAGCACTTTCCAAAGCGCGCCGAACATATTTCCCAGGCCATGACGCACGACAAAAGATTTTCCTCTGATCTCGAATCAAGAGCCTTAAATGCAGGAAATCGTCTGCCGGTCCTTGAGATATGAGCAAGCCTGATAAATCACCTTGTGAAAACGACGCCATCCAATGGCAATCGGGTGCTTATCGTGTACGTTGAAAAGACCCATGTTGGAAAAGACCAATGGGATAAATGCCTTACGCAAAAAACAAAGCGTCTTCAGCGAGTTGTAAATCCGTCTCATCCGCTTGGGCAGAAACGAGACGATTTCTTATAGACTGGATTATCCATCAAATCTCGGCTGAGGTACTTGCAGTTTTTGGTCATCTTGCGCCAAACCATGTTATGCCTCGGCCAAGTAAACCAATTCCTTACTTCGGATAAACCAAACTACCTGCCTAACCTCGGCTTCGACCAGGACGTTTCCCAAGGTTCTGGCTGAGCTATTCTCTGCTTCATCGCGACATTTCCTTAAGTTTAAACCGAGCTAGCTTACATCAGCAAAGCAAATCGGTCCAACTTCGAATAAACAGGACATTCCATCCAGAGAGGAACACAAATTGATTCGTTTGTCATTTGGAAAAAACCACGACAAAAAGATCATCCGAAAAAGACAAGCAAATAGGAGATGAAAGATTCATTTTATTAAAAGTTTCGACCAGGTTACAAATCTGAAATACAAAAATACATAAGTAACCCTCAAGAATCAAGATTCGGATCGGTCTCAGGAGCCTCCTCGGTAACGTCTGGGAGGACTTGGCTTGTTTCACCAACTTCAAATCGAAGGAAGAGCTTCGGGTACCTCGGCAGCAGACTGAGGACATTCTTCGGAAGCCACGGCCTCACTAGGGCCCAAGATAGCGTCAAGGTCGACGTCTGAAATATCCTCATACTCGGCTTCTTCGGCCCCTGGGTACAGGCATCAAAATGTTCGGCATCCAAAAAAGATAAATCCCATTCGGGATGCGCCTGAGAGATCTTCGCTCGAGTCTCCTCTTCACCGAACCTAAATTCATCGGCACAAACCTCTATACGCTCCTCAAAAAATTGGGCAGAACTCTTGTACTCCTCCACAGTCGAAGCAATTCAGTTACTGGCTTCAGTTAATTGGCCCCCGAGATCGACATTCATTTGATGGCTCACAGACAATTCCGCCCTTAGAGCTTTAAGTTGCTCTGCATCTCGAACTCGATTTTGCCCATCTGCAAAATATCAGAATGTTTAAGCCCGCAGGCAAAAGAAAAGCGCCGAAAGCAAACAAATAGGAAGACACTATACCCCTTCCTCCCGCCGAGCCATTTCATTGCTCAGCTCCTGAATCCTTTCCAAGGATTTCAGCTTAGCCGACTTATTTTGTTGAAGACCCGCCTTGAGGTCATAAATTTGGGACTGTTTATCCTTAATATCCCGACGAGATTGATCAATATTAGCAGTAAGCTTGGTAATCTGGTCATGCTGCCATTTTAGCCGATCTTCCCTATCGGCGAGCCTTCTGTTCAGCAGACAAGCTGATCTTGCTGGCGCCGGCACCTACACTCCTCTTCATCGAGCCTTTTGCCCCAATTATCTTGTTCTTCAGCATGGCCATTCTTTAGCTCGCCCCATCTCTTGTCGAAACGCTGCCGCATGGCGTTAATTTCATCAACGTATTTTGATTTGATCTGCGACAATTCCAAACAAACCCTATCTGATTGCTCTTGGAAGCCCTGAAGCTCCTTAACTTGAATCTCGAGCCGAGAGGCCCTCTCGGCGGCAGCTTTATAGGATTGGCTCACCCTCTCAAAATCTCCTCGAGTGGATGCCAGGGCCTTGGAGAGCCGACTGGTTGAATTCACCCTCGCCCGAAGGTCAGCTGCTTCCTTTCTGGCCTAAGCACAGGCACCAATGGCTAAATTTAAGCGCCAAATCAGCGCTCTTATGACCAAGGCGTGCTGCGAGAAAAACACAAGTAAGAAACCACGGCGCGGTCGACCAAGCATTACAACCTTGATATAGTAAGTCACCCGGGAGACGTAGTTTGAAGCCATTGTCATGAGGGTAGCATTGCTAATTTCGGAGAGAAGGAAAGCATCCTTCGGTGCCTCGAGCCGGCCGAAGGCCGCCATAATGATATCCTTGGCGACGGGCTCATCCGTCGAGGAACTCCCTTCCGTGCGCAGGATGAACCTCATCAAGGCGATGAGCATATCATCCACCTTCGGGCTGTGGACGAAGGAGCTCATGGCTGAAGAACCCGCCTAAGGGATTCCGATCCGAGGAATCATCCGCTCAGCTTCCCCTATCAGAACTCTAACTTGCAGAGCCTTGAATGCCTCGGCCCCAACTGAGGGAGCCTCGCCCCGAGCATCCCCTCCATCCAGCGATTCCTCTTCTCTCCTTCTTATGCTGATGCGTCACCCTCGATGGGCTCCACCCGAACTTCAGCCTCTTCGCAGCAGCCCCAGGAACCACAACGGTAGGTACCACGACCTCCACCAGCCTTTCAACAGGCAACTCCGCTTGAGCTTCAGCAGCCGCCGCTGCCTCTCCTAACCCCTCTGCCTGAGCAGGGGTCTCTTCCATACGCGGTGGACTCCTCACCGCTGGTGACTGAAGAACCTCTGGTAGGAGGATCGCCGGACCAACCGGCGATATCTCCTCGGTATCGTCCGACACAACTACTATTTGGAGGGGGGGACCTCGACGGCTCTTTTGAGCCTTCCCCAATAACCTCCTCTTCTATCTCACCTCCCTCTGGCAGGGAGGGCTTATTGGTTGCAACTGACGTCTTCGCCTCCTCCCTCTTTGAAGCAGAGGGCGGCAGCCAATATCGTCTCTCTTGGACTCCCTCGAGCGAGACCCAGAAGGACGAGCTTTCTTCTCGGATCTATGCTTATCCTCGGAGCCGGAGCCCCTGTGGCGCTTGCCCAGCTCCCTCCTTATTTGGCCCGCAAAAGCGGATCTCTCGGCTAAAAACAGCAAATGTTCAGTTAAACAGTGGCAAGATCATATGAGAATGAGAACAAAGATTCACCCTGAGGGTCGATGAAGCTAAGTCCGGCAGCGAAAAGGACATCCTCTGCTAACAAGGTGCTGGCAGAAATCTGTTGACTGCTGCGAAGGGTAGCAAGATCCCTTTTCTCATGTTCGCTCAACTCCATACGTGCCTCTAGATCCTTCACGTAAATGGCCCATCTTCTTGAAAATCTGAGCCGATGTTTCCCTCGGTAATAAGAAATCGAGACTTCCACCCCTTTATCGAAGAAGGGTTATCAGAAATCATCTTAAATGATTTTTGGGGGGCCAATATAGGGCCACTCAGAACTCCTTCCGAAAACCAGATTGTAACAAACTCGAAATAAGGGCAGAGTTGTAGTCACCCCAACGCGACTGCACATCGAGATGAACCTGATGAGATTGTGCCAGCTATTCGGAGCCACCATCGTCAGACATATGTTGTAAAACCTCATCACCTCCTGTATCAACGGGTGAAGAGAGAACGGAGACCTGCCCTCAAACTCTCCTCGTAGAAGAAAACTCCCCGACTCAGCTCGGTTGAAACCCGGTGCTCGGTCCTCGGCGCCCATAAGGCTACATCCAGAGGAACTCTATAATGGCAATGATCCTATCCAGATCGTTAAGGTTATCTCAGAAGCAACATCGCCTGGACCACTCATATTAGCTGAATAGGGGGTAGGACGCAAACAGACGAGCAAGGGCTCAGAGAGAGAGAAAGAGCGAAAACTCTCTACGGCAGGGACAAAGGGGCGTTGCAGAAGGAGCGCTGCCCAGCCCTCTTTAAATAAGCAATTCAGAAAAAATCCCTAGATGCCCAAAATCCTGATACGAGCGCCAGAAATAAAGGAGTCCCGCCACGTGGAACTTTCGCTATCGTGACTTACTGGAAACGAGGCGTTTTCTCCTCGAGCAGCGGCAAAAATGATAACGCGCGTAACAGCAGCATGTCTTTTAAGAGATCATCATTGCCCACCTTTTTGAATTCCCCAAATAAGATTGCTCCAGAATTCTACTCCCTATATCCAAATTATACTTCGGACTAGGAAGTGGGGGGCATATGATGAGGGGTAAAATCGTCATTGCATTATTGACCGTTCACATTGGCGATGGGGTTGCGCCCAATCCAAACACCCTGCTAGCCAGCTGGCCAGCTGTGTAACATTCTAGCGACAAGGTCAAATCAGCTTTGATGAGGTCGGATTACCCTGACAATCCGAACCATCTTTATACTTCGGCCATCCGAGCCGAGCTATCCTTATTCCTCGATAACATGAGCTGTCTTTATACTTGGCCATCCGAGCCAAGCTATCCTTATTCCTCGATAACCCGAGCTGTCTTTATACTTCAGCCATCCGAGCCGAGCTATCCTCATTCCTCGGCAATCCGAGCTACCTTCATACTTCGGCCAACCGAGCCGAGCCATCCCTTGGCTATCCGGGCCAAGCTATTCTATACCTCTGCGAAATCCAGCGCGGGAGAGTTCGAATTTATTATAGCCGAATAAGATCCCAAACAGGGAATCATATCCAGAAGTGACCTAGGGCCCGCAAGAGTGGCCTAGGTCTATGTAATCACTGAATCTCAAGACCTCAACCAGCTCTTTCAGCCGTTGATCCTCTAACTGTCAAGATACGAACCCTAACAGACTCATAACAAACTTGATTCGAATCCTAACAGTTTTCAAACCTTATCCAGAGCACGTCCAAAGAATTAGGTGATCGCCTATAAATACCACCATCCTCAAATCTCTCAGGTACGACCATTCTATGCCCATCCTTTACACAGTTCTTACACTGGCTCTCATACTCATTGAAGCTCTTCTTGAGCTCAGAGCTTTCGAGAAAGAACACCCGCCAAAAGGGAAGCTCCTCTGTGAGAGTCTTCTCCTCACATCTGCTTGCTGTGAATCTCCATTGACTTAGGTGTCAGAGGGTCCTCCGCAGAGGGCAACCCCTACAGCATCCTTTGCGTGCGGACTGTCTTGCAGATTCCATTCCGAGACGGAGAGATCGGCGTTCGGATCAGGAGCCAGAAGCGCACCCGAGTCGGAGAATGAATTTCCGCGGCAACAGAATATGAATTCAAATAGGCGTCCCGCGGAATAGGTTTTGGCATTTTTTTTGGCGAGAATGCCAAAATTGATAGCTTTTTCTCGGAACATATTTGGTTTTCAGAGTTTTTCATTGGAGAAATCGAGCGGTGCAAAGTACTACATGTTGTCTGCGAGACAACTGTTTATTGTATGGGGGGATACGCCCCAATACGGGTTTCAGGTTTGTGCATTTTTTTTCATTCTTTTTTATTTATAGATTAGTCTTTTACTCTTCTTGTCACCATTCATTAGATTTCTTTTTTCTTTCCCCAACTTGTTCGTTTATTTGCGGTCTGTTTGGATCTTTGGAGGAGGAAGATGGGAAAGATGGAGGGTGAAGAAACAAAAGAACGGGTGTTATCTTCTATTATTGAGAAGAAGAAGAAGAAAAAAAAGAGATAGGTTAATTTTTTTTAATGAAGAGGAGAAGGAGAGAGAAAAAATTGTGTTATAAAATTATAAAATTATTTAAAAATTTAAATTAATTTGTAAAATTTAAAAATAATATAAAAATTATAATCTCATTATTTTTCTCTTTTTGTTCTTAAAATAGGGTAAAAAAATTAGGACCTTCTTTCTCGTTCAGGTTCAAAATTTTTATTATATATATATATATATATATATATATATATAATATATCGTTTTTTTTTTCACGACATGAGGGCAGCTATTTAAAGAATCTGATCAAATTTTACGTTGATTGCAATATATATATAATTTCATGTATTCATGTTATATGATTCTTGCTCTTTTGCTTAACGTTAAAAAGAATTTGGCATTTCCTTGTTGCCAGCTTTGATTTTTTGCGCCTGATCTGGGAGTGTTGTTCTTCTATTCGATGATCATAGACAATAACATTTAAGATTCCCACTGCAGATGATGAGCAATAGCAAGAATTAAAAAGCCTCTACTTTGTACTATTGAGATTGTTCATCTTTTACTGTTTTGGATATCATCATATATTTTATTCCTGACCAAAAAGCAACTTTCTATTGTAAAAGGTTTTCAGAGGTTGCTGAACTCTTCAATGTTGTTGGCTGGAGATTCAAGGCAACATTGAAAGCAGAGTGCTTACCCCTAAAACAACTTATGCCGCCTATCTCATCTTCAAAGCAGATGAGGTTTCACCACATTTTGGCCATAGAAATTAGGAAACAATTGTGAAACTGGGAGCCCAAGTTTCCACACATACCGTGAACATAAAACCGGATTCTGGGATATGGATGTTTCGTCTCCCTTATCGGCGTCCCCTTATCGGCGTTGCGGACAAGGGAACGAGATGTGCCTACCATTTCGTGATGCACAAGGGAACGAGAATGCGGCTAGAGCCCGTCAGTCAAGGGCCGATGGTTGGATGGAGATGGAGATGGAGATGGAGATGGAGATGGGGGAATTCCACAATGATGAGGGTGAGGATGGGAAAGTGGAGATGAGCTTTAGGGAGGTGAAAGGAGGCACTGGAAGTCCGGACTCATCATCGAAGGCATTGAGATAAGGCCTAAGAAGTAGTAGGTAGAGGATTTTTATTTTTTAACTTTTTTAAATTTTAATTTTTTTTAAATGTGAGGTCAGTTGGATTGTGTTGACAAGTATTTATATCGTATATGCATTTGAGTTTTAAACTAATGCAGATGAGTAAAACCTAAATCAACAATGTGGTATGCTTTAGTCATGAAAATTCTTTTTCTATTCTTTTTCCTGCATTAAATTCTTTTTGTATATTAAATATCTTGAGAAGAAAAGCGATGGTTTGTGTGTGACTGACATTGGTATATTAATCTTCATCTAACAATGTGAAAGCTAGAAATGGATCAAATAGGTCGAATAATTTAAAAGATTTTAATCAGACCTAAATTAAACTGCTAGAGCTTCAACATTATCACCTCATTGTTCCAATAACCAATTGCATAATAATCATAGTTATTATACTTATTGAAGATATTTTGTAATACTTTTCGTATTTTAATAATTAATTTTCTTAAAAATTTTATATTTTTTAAAATAAAATGGAGAATAAATAATCGCATTTTACTCTTTAGGATAGTTTCAAAATTCTTTTATTTAAATATTTTAAACTATCTATAATCTTAACATATTTTATAAGTTCATTCTTTCTTCCCCTTTAATTTTCAGCTACTATTTCTTCTCTTTGATTCTCAAGGAGATATATTATGCGATGGATAGGCTTTGATATGGCTAATGCAACCACGAGGGCAATCATGGCAAAATTAAAAGTTTACGGTGGCCTCGCCTCGGCGTCTCCAAGTCAGCCGAGTCGGCCCTGACCTTCGCTGGTCGGCCCCGCTCGGCCCCGGCGTCTCTCAGTCGGCCGAGTCGGCCCCGACCTTCCCTGGTCGGCCCTGGCATCTCCAAGTCGGCCGAGTCGGCACCGCTCAGTCCGGCGTCTCTAGGCTGGTCGAGTCGGCCCCAACCTTTCCTAGTCGGCCCCACTCGGCCCCGGCGTCTCTAGGCCGGCCGAGTCGGCCCCGACTTCTCAGTCGGCCCCGCTCGGCCTCCGGCGTCTTCAGGCCGGCCGAGTTGGCCCTGACTTCTCAGTCGGCCCCGCTCGGCCTCCGGCGTCTTCAGGCCGGCCGAGTCGGCCCCGACTTCTCGATCGACCCGCTCGGTCTCCGCATCCCCAAGAGAGCCAAGGCGGCCTCAACTTTCCCGAGTCGGCCCCAGGAAGGTCCTGGCCATTCAAGCCGCCATCCTTCTGACCCGCGCCGTCTGACATCGCTAGGCTCAACTATCCACTAGCCACGCCGCTGATGGGACCAAAACTAACTACCCGCTAGCTCCGCTGACTGATGGGACTTGGCTCACCAATCGTCTTTTTTCCCTCTCCGATGGAATAGGACCTACCAACTGGCCCAGATTCACGCAACCCTCACGAACCCTGCGGACATTCCTTTCTCATGGAACTTCACGTGGTCGTGTAGGTGTCAACCACCTATAAAAGGGTAAGTCCACTCAAGGACCAGGTATACAAACTGACACACTCGTTACTCTATCACCCAGAGAGGGATCCCCCCTTTGCGGACTCCTCTCGCCCCTAAAGAGCTCGCTTGAGCTCCTCCTCAGTTGTGACCTCAGTTGCTGACTTGAGCATCGGAAGGTCCTCACCGGAGCACCCCTCCAGTCTTGGAACTTTTTGCAGGCCATCCAGCTCATCGAGGATCCATTGATTAAGCAGTTCTCTTTTCCAACATTCAAGATCGACGATCGGGTGTAATCAGATTGGTTCGCCAGGTAGGGGGTATGGCAGGAGAATCGAAAGCGAGGTTCTACGATACCTAGCCACGAACTCTTGCTCCCTCTTCTTTCTTCATCAAGCCATGGTGGTGACACGAGCTTAAGACGTTTCCATCAGTTATCTGGTGGGGCTTCCCCTGTCGGTTAGGCAGCAGGAGGCCAATCCCTTTGCTGTCGATCCGCCCATCACTTGTCCACCACCGGAAGCGGCTGCCTCAGTCGAGCAGCTGGCGGCCCTGACTCAGCAAGTTCAGGCTCTCACCGCCGTGGTCCACAGACTCCAGCAGCAGCAGTCCGTGGCCACCCAATATCAAACCGCTCCCCCGCCTGCTAGTCAGCAGTCTGTAAGGGGAGGCTCTCCCCAGCGAGGGGCCGTCCATCACCAGGCCTCCCCAGAAGACCCCGTCGTGATCCCCTCAAAAGGCCACGATCTCCAGCCATGATCCAAAGAGGCTCTCCCCACGGCATCGGGAAGAGCCAGGACGGAGACCTCATCCTCTATCCCTTTCTCCATCATCTTCATCCTCCTCCAAGCCTCCCAAGAGGGCTCCGGTGATTAGTCGCCAAGCGGAGGATCGCCTGGACGAGTACCACCGCCAGCTGGATGAGCTAGCCAGAAAAATCAATAACTAGCCAGAGGAGGAGTTCGACACTCGCCCTCCCTACACCCGCCAGATATTGAAGGAGCCGGTACCTTCAAGATTCCATTTTCCTCAGATGGATCCGTACGATGGCACGACGGATCCTCTCAACCACCTCGAGAGTTACAAGGCCATGATACAAGTTCAAGGAGCCACAGACGCACTCTTGTGCAAGGCTTTTGCTGCCACTTTAAGGAAAGCCGCCCGCGCCTGGCACACCCATCTGGCTTCCTACAGCATCGACTCTTTCTGGGAATTGGAAAGAGCCTTCTTGGCGCACTTCAACGCCTGCCGAAGGATCCCAAGGGTTGCCGACAGCCTTTTCTCCGTGCAGCAAAAGGAAGGGGAGTCGCTCTGAGATTTCGTCGCCCGGTTTAAGACCGCCACCCTTGAAGTCTATCACCTGGACGATGCGGTGGCAATGCTAGCACTGAAGCGAGGACTCTTTCCATCCCACTTCACCTTCTCTTTGGACAAGAAGTCTCTTGTCTCTTACTCCGACCTTCTCCTCCGAGTCCAGAAGTACATCCGCGCGGATGAGACCGACCTCAACCATCGAGAGTCCACCCGATCCTCTAGCCGAAAGTCGGCCCAACCCGAGCTAAGTGGACCTCTGCATCATCAGCGGCCCGATCCGCCTCGC
The DNA here is from genome assembly GCA_900491605.1 of Calamus simplicifolius. Taxonomy (NCBI): domain Eukaryota; kingdom Viridiplantae; phylum Streptophyta; class Magnoliopsida; order Arecales; family Arecaceae; genus Calamus; species Calamus simplicifolius. The sequence goes on along the minus strand of UESW01004589.1, from coordinate 8,745 downwards.
CGACCTGACAACAAGCATCGAGGCCTCGTCCCGTCGAGAGCGAGCTCACGCCCCTTCTCGCCGCTCGATCTCACATCCTTATGGAGATCGAGGGCGAGCCTTATCTCCAGCGACCTCCTCCTATGAAGAAAGGTCCTCCCCACGACAAGAGCCATTATTGCCGTTTCCATTGGGATTACGGCCACGACACCGACATCTGCTATAGCCTGAAGCATGCCATCGAAGAGCTCATCTAGCGGGGCTACCTCGAGAAATACGTCCAGAAGGTGCCACTTCCAGTGCCAGCCCTCATGGGAACCCCGCCTGTTCAGGCCGCCGTCGATAACACCCCCACGGAGCAAACGGTCGGAATGGTGTCCTGGGGGCAGCCCTTCCCCAAAGCGGCCTAGGAAGGAGGGGGCAGCTGTTATTGAAAATGTAAATAATGAAGGTGTCGTCTCTATGACGATCGTCAAACACCCTGTAAAAAGGATTTTAGTTGATAGTGGCAGCTCAGCTGACATCCTTACTTACGATGCATTTGTTAGGATGGGTTTATCTGTTGACTCCCTCCAGCCCGTGGTGGCTCCCTTAGTTGGGTTCACCGGAGACTCGATGAGGGTCGAGGACGAAATATCCTTGCCTGTGACGGCCGGAATGCCACCATGCCATAGCACCGTCGTCATGAAATTTTTTGTCATGAGGGTCCCCTTGGCGTACAATGTCGTTTTAGGGCGACCAGGCCTCAATCTTTTGGATGCAGTCATCTCCACCCGGTGTCTACTCATGCAGTTCCCCACTAGTGGAGGAGTCGGTGAGATGCGAGGTGAGACCAGCCCGGTCTTGCCTTGTTACCATGCGGCATCAAGTCCCCAGGAGGCTGAGCTGGCTTTAGAGGCGCCTGACCCCAGGGATTCCGGCAAAGGAGGAGAACCGGCCAAGAAACTCCTAACCTTTCCCCTCGGGGATGACCCGACAAAGACCGTGCGTATCGGCGGACTCCTTCCCTTGGAAGACCATGATCGCCTCCTAACCTTCCTGTGGGCCAACTCGAACATTTTCGCTTGGTCAGCATCCAACATGCCCGGCATCCCTCCAGAGATGATCACCCACAAGCTCAATATCGACCCAAAGCACCGTCCAGTCCGCCAAAAGAAGAGAAGCTTCGCTCCCGAGCGGCAAAAAGCTATCGATGAGGAGGTCAACAAGATGCTCAGCGCCGGCCACATCCGAGAGGCGCATTACCCTAGCTGGCTGGCTAATGTAGTCATGGTGCGAAAGGCAAACGGGAGCTAGAGAATCTACATCGACTTCACTGACCTTAACAAGGCATGTCCGAAAGATAGATTTCCCCTGCCGAGGATGGACCAGCTAGTGGATTCCACCTCCAGCCACGAGCTCCTCAGCTTTATGGACTCCTTCTCCGGATATAATCAAATAAGGATGGACCCCAGCGATGAAGAGCACACCTCCTTCGTGACGGAGAAAGGCATTTATTGCTACAAAGTGATGCCCTTCGGCCTCAAGAACGCGGGGGCAACCTATCAAAGATTGATGAACAAGGTCTTTCAAGATTAGCTGGGCCAAAACATGGAGGTCTACATGGATGACATGCTGACCAAGAGCGCCCGCGCTTCTGACCACGTCTCTGACCTAGAAGAGACTTTCAACAACCTCCGTCGCTTTCAGGTCAGACTAAATCCGAAGAAGTGTGCCTTTGGAGTCATGGTGGGCAAGTTCCTGGGTTTTGTGGTGACTCAGCGAGGGATCAAAGCAAACCCAGAGAAAATAAACGCCATCCTCGACATGAGGCCACCTCCAGCAAGAAGGACGTGCAACGGCTAACGGGGAGGGTGGCGGCTCTAAGTTGTTTCCTCTCCAAATCAGCCAAAAGGTGCTTGCCCTTCTTCAAGGCCTTACGGAAAGTGAACAGCTTCGAATGGACGAACAACTGCCAAAAAGCCTTCGACGGGCTGAAGGCGTTTCTATCTTCCCCACCGCTCCTGTCCAAGCCAAGGGACGGGGAGAGTCATTTTCTCTACCTCGCCACCTCTCTAGAAGCCGTTAGCTCAGTCTTGGTGCGTCTCGATGCCGATGGGACCCAGAGGCCTGTTTATTACGTGAGCAAGGTGCTCCACGATGTGGAGGTCAGGTACTCCAAAATAGAAAAAATCATCTTTGCCTTGATCATCTTCGCTCGATGTCTTTGCCCGTACTTTTAAGCCCATCCCATTGTGGTGCTCACGGACCAACCCCTCCGAGCCATCCTGGCTCGTCTTGACACCTCAGGCCGACTCGCCAAGTGGGCCATCAAGCTGGAGAGTTCGACCTCTCCTTCCAAGCACGGCCGGCTCTGAAGTCCCAAGTCCTGGCCGATTTCTTGGTCAAGTGCACCTGGGCAGATGGGGTGACCGAGGAGGCTCCAGTGGAGCAGCATGAGCCTGGGCCGAGCGACGATGGAGAGACCTGGATCCTCCATGTAGATGGCGCGTCAAACTCTCAGGGAAGCGATGTCGGCCTCATTCTTACCGGACTGGATGGAGAGAGAATGAAATGTGCCCTACGGTTTCTATTCGAAGCCACCAATAATCAAGCCGAGTACGAGGACCTGCTGGCAAGATTAAGGCTAGCCTGAGAATTCGTAATAAGGCGTCTCAGAGATTTCATCGACTCGCAACTCATCTCCAAACAAATCTGCGGAGAATATAAGGCACGTGACCCTGCTATGACCCAATACCTAAGCAAGGTTTGGCTCTTGGTCTCTCCGTTAGTTTATTTCAGCATCAGCTACATTTCCCGGAGCGAAAACGTTAAGGCTAACACCCTTCCCGCCTGGCTACCTCCACCGACGACATCACAAGGGGCTTCTACATAGAACACCTAGAAAGACCTAGCATAGAAGACAGTGAGGAAGTCCTCCCGTTCACCCAAGAGCCGACAAGGATGGATGCCTACGTCCACTATCTCACAGACGGCACCCTCCTTGATGATCGCAATGAAGCCAGGCTACTCAAGTGGAGGGCCTCCAAATTCATCCTCGTAGACAGACGTCTATATAGAAGGTCATTCTCCTACCCCCTGCTCAAATGCGTAAGACCCGCCGACACCGACTACATCCTTAGAGAAATCCATGAAGGCATATGCGGAAATCACCTGGGGGGCAGGTCTCTAGCCCAGAAAGCCCTTCGTTAGGGATACTTTTGGCTCACCATGAGGGAGGACGCTGCCAAATTGGTTTAGAAGTGCGATGAATGCCAGCGCCATGCACACATCCAGCATCAGCCATCTATCCTGCTGAACCCGCTCTCGGCCCCTTGGCCTTTTGCTCAGTGGGGAATGGACATCCTCGGGCCATTCCCCCTAGCTTCGGAGCAGTAGAGATTCTTGCTAGTCGCCATCGACTACTTCATCAAGTGGGTCGAGGTCGAGGCATTGGCTAAGATCACCGAAAGTAAGGTCAAAGCCTTCTTTTGGAAGTCGATCATATGCCGCTTTGGCCTACCTCACACCCTCGTCACGGACAACGGCCGCCAGTTCAACAATGATGCATTCAAGGCTTTCTGCGACGAGCTAGGTATTCATCATCGATTCACCTCTATCGGCTACCCTCAGACCAACGGAGAGGCCGAGGTCATGAACCGTACCATTCTTAGAGCGCTCAGGACTTGGCTAGATGGATCCAAAGGTCGATGGGCAAAGGAGCTCCTCAGTGTGATATGGGCTTACCACATGACCCCCAGGGCCCCGACGGGTGAGACCCCCTTCAGTCTCGTCTTCGGGTCCGAAGCCATTATTCCTGTCGAGATCGAACTGTCCAGTCCGCGTGTGGAGTCCTTCAATGAGGAAAATAATTCCGCACTGATACGAGCCAACCTAGACTTCATCGATGAGGCACATGACCTGGCGAGGCTACGTATGGCGACCTTCTGCCAGCGGGCAGCCAAGTACTACAATGCACGAGTTCGTCCCAAGGTTTTTCGCCATGGATATCTGGTTTTGAGAAAGGCCGAGGTATCCAAACCTATGGAGGGGGGCAAACTATTCTCCAACTGGGAGGGTCCTTATCATGTCGCCGAGACACTCCATCGAGGAGCATACAGACTAGAAGAACTCGACGGACGACCCATTCCATGTACCTGGAACATGGACAACCTTCACCAATATTATCAATGATGTATCCCCCCAGAGTACGAGCAATAAAAGGGTCCCTTCCAACACCACATCCTACCTTCCCTTGTATCCAAAGATCAGATCTCGAAAAAGGAGCTTGCCAGCATCGTGGGGACACCACTCGGCCCCGGCACGGAGGTGCCCCCGAGTTGGTTAAGACCCTAAAGGCTCCGTACCCACCGAGTCGCCCCTCGGGCGGCACACAAACCCCCGAGGTGGTTTTAAAGGAGCTCACCGGCATCGCGGCCCATGGGACACCACTCGGCCCTGGCACGGAAGTGTCCCAAGTCGGTTAAGACCCTAAAGGCTCTGTACCCATCGAGCCGCCTCTCGGACGGCACACAAACCCCCGAGGTGGTTCTAAAGGAGCTCGCCGGCATCGCGGCCCATAGGACACCACTAGGCCTCGGCACGGAGGTGCCCCCGAGTCGGTTAAGACCCTAAAGGCTTCTTACCCGCCGAGTCGCCCCTCGGGTGGCACACAAACCTCCGAGGCGGTTCTAAAGGAGTTCACCGGCATCGCGGCCCACGGGACACCACTCGGCCTCGGCACGGAGGTGCCCCCGAGTCGGTTAAGACCCTAAAGGCTCTATACCTGCCAAGTTGCCCCTCGGGCAGCAAACAAACCCCTGAGGTGGTTCTAAAGGAGCTTGCCGGCATCGCGGCCCACGGAACACCACTCGGCCCCAGCACGGAGGTGCTCCCGAGTCGGTTAAGATCCTAAAGGCTCCGTACCCACCGAGTCGCCCTTCGGGTGGCACACAAACCCCCGAGGCGGTTCTAAAGGAGCTCGCCAGCATCGCGGCCCATGGAACACCACTCGGCCCCGGCATGGAGGTGCCTCCGAGTCGGTTAAGACCCTAAAGGCTCCGTACTCGCCGAGTCGCCACTCGAGCGGCACATAAACCCCGAGGCGGTTCTAAAGGAGCTCGCCAGCATCACGACCCATGGGACACCACTCGACCTCGGCACGGAGGTGCCCCCGAGTCGGTTAAGACCCTAAAGGCTCCATACCCACCGAGTCGCCCCTCGGGCGACACACAAACCTCCGAGGCGGTTCTAAAGGAGCTCGCCGGTATTGCGGCCCACGGGACACCATTCGGCCCCGACACGAAGGTACCCCCGAGTCGGTTAAGACACTAAAGGCTCCGTGCTCGCCGAGTCACCCCTCGGGCGGCACACAAACCTCCGAGGCGGTTCTAAAGGAGCTCGCCGACATCGCGGCCTACGAAACACCACTTGGCTTCGGCACGGAGGTGCCCCGAGTTGGTTAAGACCCTAAAGGCTCCGTACCCGCTGAGTCGCCCCTCGGATGACACACAAACCCCCGGGATGGTTCGGAAATGTTGGCCCAGATGGCAACCCAAGAGGGGGGGTGAATTGGGTTCTTTTAAAAAATTTAAACCTCTTGAAAACTATTAGCTTTAAGTTAAATGAAATTAAATGCAAGACAAATATAAAGCACAAACAAGGAGATAGAAATAAAGGTAATGGAAGCACGACAAACACAATGATTTTATAGTGGTTCGGTGTATCCAACACCTACGTCCACTCCCAAGATTCACTTGGGTCCACACTATAATCGACTAGATTACATCCGAGTTGTTTTACAAGATCACAACTCAAAACTTGTTGTTTTCCCCGGGATCACAACGAACCCAGCCGGTTTTTCAGGCTCACCAGCACAAAACCCTAAACTCAAGCTTATCTAGCTTGACCCAAGGTATACAACCTCCACTAGTTCAATCCCCCAGATTGAACCAGCACAAACAAGAATGAAAAGATTTTTTCAATAATACAAAGCTCCTCAAATGAGCAGATATTCAAATAATGAACAAATAAGTTTAGAGAAGCCTATTTGAAGTAGATTGGAGTTGAGCTTTTCTTCTTTTCCTCTCTCTTTGGAGATGTTGAATCAGGCCTCAGCTTTGATTCGTTGCATATGTTGCGGATGAGAAGTTGGAAAATCTTCAAAACAGAGTTTCTTCTTCCCCTTTGAGAATCCTTCGATTTTTTCAAGATTGAATGCCTTGGATTCTTCTTTGAGCTTTGTGGAGTGGAAGGATTTGAATTTGAGTGCTTTTCTCTTGAGATTCAGGCTCAGGCTTTCTCAGATTTTTGATTTGAAATTTCTCTATTTTCCGTACTTTTCAAACGGGTGTTTTCCCCTTTTTATAGATTTCTTTTAATCCGTTTTGGGAAGAAAACTAGCCGTTGGAATGTACCTAGAAACAAAATATATCCGTTAGAAATTAGGTAAAAAGAAATATTACCGTTAGAGCTGATCTGGCAATTTAAATATTCGTCCCAGTCAGGTTGGAGTCGGCTCCAACTTTTCAGGTGTCGGCTCCAAGTCATTTTTTCAAAAATAGAAAGTTCTGAGTTCGTCAAGGAGTCGGCTCGAAAAAGTTAGGTGTCGGCTCGCCATCGTCAGGTGTCTCTCCAAGATGCTCAAAAAATAACGTTCTGTCCCCGCATCGGAGTCGGCTCCAGACACTGTAAGTGTCGACTCCGAAACTCTGGGTGTCGGCTTCGAAACTCTAGGTGTCAGCTCCGGAACGTATCAAAAATCAGAAGAAAATTTGAATGGCCATGGGGTCGGCTCCAGGAATTCTAGGTGTCGACTCCAGGTTCTGAAACTTTGAAATTAATATTTTGCAATTGATTCAAAACACGTTTCTTAATTATTTAAATTGATCAAATATTTTGAGTCCTGAAATACTTGTCAAAACCATTAGTAATCAAATAAATATACTCAATTCCTTTATTAATCATCAAAATCAATAGTTGGGTCAACAATCTCCCCCTTTTTGATGATTATAAAAACATTGAGTATATGCATAGTATTCTTAAATTAAAATTTTCAAGAGAGTGATCCTCATAAGTAAGCTCCCCCTGAATAAGGTAGCTCCCCTATGAAGTTCAAATTATCAATTGTTCATGTTTGATACTTAGAATTTAGTCATTTCAATTTTCACTTAAGCTTAATTGAATTAATGTATATCCAAAATCACTTGTATCACTTGATACAAAGTCACTTGATACTCATTCAATAAATGCCAATTAAAGCATAACCAATCAATGCATATACAACATAACTTTCTCCAATTAAATTAATCAAATAAGCTTTAATTGAATTCCAATTAATTACTAATCAATGCATATACGACATAACTTTCTCCCCTTTTTTGTAATCAACAAAAAGATAAAGAAAAGTTAAGTCAAAAGTTCAAATTGATAGATCAAAAGATAATTTCATTTCATCAAAAGTCAAGTGTTACAAAATGAAACTGAAATTTCATTAAAAAGAAACTATGCTTACATTACATCAGAATTATACTTTCATTACATCAATATATATTAGTTCTAATTATCCTTGTTAAATGATCTACAATCTTCTGCATTCCTTCAGTCTGAAGCTTGACGTAGTCTTTTAATCTTTCATCAACAAAAGTACAAGCAGTGACAATTTTATCTTGTAACTCGGCATTGCTCTTTGAATAGGTTTCAAAATCTCCACAAATGTCTTTAAGTTCTTCAAAAATGTTCTTCAAGTCACTACTTAAAGATCCAGTAGAAGAGCTAAGAGTTGATTCAATTTTGGCAATCCGATCATCTAAGGAATAAAGAGTTTCTTTAAGATTCATAATTTGTTGTCAAACTCAGTCTTTAATTCATCCTTCTGAGCAGCAAGAAGATTTTTGAGTTGCTCTAACTGAAGGTCTGAAAATCCGACTGAAGAAGTGGATGAAATCACAGGTACTGGGCAGGAGCTGGTGCAGGAGTACTAGGATGCGGAGAGGGAATCGTCATAGACGGACCAGCCTCACAAGGTGCAGAATGTCTGGGCTCAGGGGCTCTCTCATCTACGTTGCCTTTCCTTTCCCACTGACCATCAATCTTGACAAATCCCATTCGATGTAAAGTAGCCAAACTATAATAATCGGTGTGTCTCAGGCTCTTTGATGGTTCATTCTCTAGAATCACTACTCCTTGGCTCCTGAATACCATCGTGAGAACCATGCCATAAGGTAGTGATGATCTTCTCTTCCCTCCGGCCTCGGCCATATAGAATATCATCATGGCTGCTAGGTTAATAGGCTGACCGGTCAATACACTATCCATCACAACAATGTCCCGCTCGGAGACATACTCAAAACGTCCGGTCTTTGGGAACAAAATCCTGCTGCAAATGTTGTGTAACAACCTTAATTCCAAGGGCAACTGATTAGCCCTAATTTCCTCAAATTCTTCAACAACTCTCCCTAACATCCTTGATAAGGCCGCTGATCTATCACTGTGCATATCCGCAGCTAATCCGGTAATAGGGATGCTCAGGAGATTTCGAATTTTTGGAATGTAAGATGAATCCGTTTGCCTCTAACAGAGCTTACTAAACCACCATCTCCTCTAGATAAATTGAAATAAAATTCTTTTACTAAAGCTGGGTAGTGGGAACATCAAGAGAGCAGACTCTATCCCATCCGAGCTCCTTAAGTTGATTACCAATTGAAAAACCCTCGGATTGAAAGAATTCGAAGTCAACCTTCCTACCCATTGTGATTACCCTCCCTGCTAGGGTATCTACCTGAGATG
>UESW01004588.1:677597-745336 GCA_900491605.1 Calamus simplicifolius | reverse complement strand
GTTCTGACCATCACGGACAAGGAGATTTCACCTTCGACCCTCATCGAATCCCCTGTGAATCCGACTAGAGGAGCAGCCACGGGCTGGAGAGAATCAACAAACAAGCCCATCCTAACAAATGCGTCGTAAGTAAGGATGTCAGCTGCGCTGTCACTATCAACTAAGATCCTCTTTACAGGGTGCTTGGCGATCGTCATCGAGACGATGACGCCTTCATTGTTTACATTTTCTACAATTGCTGACCCCCCTTAAGAATTACATTACCCGGCGCTTCTTTCCCCCTTGGCCACTTGGATGAAGAAGCTGCCCCCCAGGACACCATTCCAACCATCCGTTCTGTCGGGGCATTGTCAATAGCAGCTTGAGCGGGCGAAGGCCCCATGATGGCCGGCACTGGTGGGGGTGCCTTCTGGACGTACTTCCTGAGGTAGCCCCACTGGATGAGCTCCTCGATGGAGCGCTTCAGGCTGTAACAATTATCGGTGTCATGATCGTAGTCCTGGTGGAAACAACAATAGCGGCTTTTGTCACGGGAGGCCCTTCTTTATAGGAGGAGGACGCTGGAGGTAGGGCTCGCCTCAATCTCCATGAGGGTATGAGAGCGAGGGGCGAGGAGAGGCGTGAGCTGCTCTCCAGAGGGGAGAGGCTCCAACGCCTATTGTCTGATCGGCGAGGCAGCTTGGGCCTCCGAGGGTGAGAGGGCCCACTCGGTTCAGGACGGGCAGACTTTCGGTTAGATCCTCTTACAGACTCTCGGCGGGTGAGGTCGGCCTCATCCGCACGGATGTATTTCTACGCTCAGAGGAGGAGGTTGGAGTAGGACCTGGGAGGCTTCTTGTCCAAGGAGAAGGTGAAACGGGAAGGGAGGAGTCCCTGCTTTAGTGCCAACATCGCCACCGCATCGTCCAGGTGGTAGACCTCGAGAGCAGCGGTCTTGAATCGGGCGATAAAGTCCTGAAGTGACTCTCCTTCCTTTTGGCGTATGGAGAAGAGGTTGTCTGCAACCCTCGGGATCCTTCAACAGGTATCGAAGTGCGCCAAGAATGCCCTTTCTAGCTCCTGGAAGGAATCAATGCTGTGAGGGGACAGACGGGAGTGCCAGGTGCGGGCAGCTTTTCGCAGGGTGGTGGGGAAAGCCTTGCACAAAAGGGCATCTATAGCCTCCTGGACTTGCATGAGTGTTTTGTAGCTTTTGAGATGGTCGAGGGGATATGTCGTACCGTCGTATGGATCCAATTAAGGAAAGCAAAATCTGGAGAGTACAGGTTCCTCCAGTATTCGGTGGGTGTAGGGAGGATGGGTGTCGTATTCCTCCTCTGGCGGGTTATTAATTTTTCTGGCGAGTTCATCTAGCCGTCGATGGTATTCGTCTAGGCGCTCCTTCGCCTGGCGGCTGATTGCCGGCATCCTCTTGGATGGTTCGGAGGATGATGAAGAGTAGGATGGAGAAGAACATGGGAGGTGGGACCTCCGCTTTGGTTCCTCCTAGTGCCGAGGTTCCGAAGAGAACTTGCCTAGGTTACGGTTGGAAGAACGTGGTCTCTTAACGGGCTCCCGATGAGGCCTCCTGGGAGAGGCTCAACGATGGCCGGCCTCTCGCTGGGGGGAGCCTCCTCTCGCAAACTGCTGGCTGGCTGGCGGAGGGGCAGTTTGGTGCTGGGTGGCCACGGATTTGTTGCTTCTGGAGTTCATGGACCATGGTAGTGAGGGCTTGAAATTGTTGAGTAAGTGCCGCTAACTGATCAGTTGGGGCAGTTGCATCTGGTGGCAGGAAAATGATGGGAGGATCGGCGGTAGGAAGGTTGACTTCCTATTGCCTAGCCGGTGGGGGATGCCCCCCAGGATAGCTGATGGAAGCGTCTTGAGCCCACATCACCACCATTGCTCAGTGGACAAAGGGAGGGACGCTCATGAGCGAATGCTATAGGGTTCGTCTTCCTTCTCCTCCCCCCTTCCTAGCGCACCAATCTGATGATGTCCGATCGCTAAACTTAGATGTTGGGAAGATGTGTTCGCCTGCTGAAGGGGTCCTCACCACGCGAGATGACCTGCAAGAAGTCCCAAGACCGGAGGGAGCTCCGGTAGGGACCCTCCAATGCCCAAGTTAGCAACCGAGGTCACAGCCGAAGGGAAGCTCAAGAGAGCTCCTTAGGGGCAGAAAGAACTCTGGGAGTTGGAGTTTTCTGGGTTGTAGAGCAAGTGAGCACTTGTGTTCACATACCTGGGTTTCCAGTTGACTTACCCTTTTATAGGTATTTGACATTCGCATGGGGATTAGCCACGTGAAGTTCCTGAGGGAGGAATGTCTGCGGAACACGTGGAAGTTATATGAATTTGGGCTGGTTGGTAGGCTTTGTCCATCGGAGAGGGGAGCTGACGGTTGGTGGGCTAGTCCCATCGGTCGACGGAGCCAGTTGGTAGATGGGCCTGGTCCCATGATGGCGTGGCCAAGTAGTAGGCGGGCCTGGCTGTGTCAGACTGTGCGGGTCAGAAAGTTGGTTGGCGTGTCAGCCGGGATCGACTTGGAGAAGCCAAGGCCGCAAAGGGCCACCGGGGTGACACAGAGGAGCCGGGGTAGACGTAGGGCCGATTTGGAGAAGTCAGGGCCGCCTCAGCTTATCTGGAAAGGCTGGGGCCGCAGAGGACCGCCGGGGCCGATCCGAAGGAGCCGGGGCAGACACGGGGCTGACTTGGGAAAGTTGGGGCTGCCTCGATTTATTCGGAGAGGCCGGGGCCGCAGAGGGCCGTTGGGGCCAACACAAAGGAGCCGGGGTACACTACAAGAAAAAAGGTTTTTTCCAACAACTATTCCCTACGGATAATAAATCACGTAGGAAAAGATATTTTTTTCCAACAAACATGTATGGTCGTTGGAAATATATTATTTTTACGCAATTTTTTCCGATGAAAAAAGGTAACTGTCGGAAATGTTTTTTGTTCCGAAAGAAGGCGTTGGAATAAGCTTTTATTTCGTTGGAGGTGGCCCGCCAAACTTATTTCACGTTTTTTTTTTTGGTTGGCGCCAGGTGGCCCGCCAAACTTATTTCATGTAACCCCCTTTTTCCTTCGCCCTCTCGTCTTCTCCCTTTTCCTAAAGGGACGACGGCAGCGGCAATGCTCTCTCCATCCTTTCGTCTCCTTTCTTACCCTAAAAGGGACGGCGGCAACGGCGATTGCGCGTCTTCTCCGTTTCCCTACAAGGACGTGCTAGGATCTAGCACGGCAACGGTGATTGAGCACCAGCAACAGTGAAGATAAGAGAAACCGTGAGTTCCTTTTCTTGATTTTTGCTTATTCTTTTTGTGATTTTTTTTCATAAATCTGGCAAGATAAGAGGAGAAACGTTATGGAGCTTCCTTCAATCTTTCTTTCTTCTGGAGATGGTGGTGGTAGCCATTGGCTGAGGGTTTCGTTCGATGGAAAATACTAACAGTAATATAAAGAGAGAAAATATGGGAAGTATGGTGAATAAGAGCTTGGTTTTTCTACTAAGTGTTGACATGGTGATAGGAACAGAGCAAGGGTTGGAGAGCGATGGAAGTGCAGAGAACTCTTAGCTCTTGGCTCTTGGCTCTTGGCTCTTAGCTAGCTCTTGGGTCTATATATTATTGTGAGAAGGGATGGGAGAAGGACTGGGCAGATGGGAGAGTGATTGCGAGAACAATGGCCTTGTCGGGTGGTGAGATTCGTGCTATTTTGAGTGGAAGTCGATGTGTGAAGCAGGGAATGTTTTACATTGCCAATAGGGCCACGTTCAGATGCTATCAAGAGCATGGCTTGCACCAACTGCAAGTTTCATCTTAGCAAGTTTACTAAAGATGTGAAGTCATGGAGTGTAGGTGGTAACTAGCATAATTTAAGCATCTCATAAATTATCTCTATGATAGGGACTGTATGGGTTAAGATGCATGGATTGCATTATCAGTCATAATTAGCTAGAAACGACATGTGATCATCTTATGGTCAGAAAGTGGAAAGTAATCAACTAAGGAACCAATTCGAGTGCTTGCATCTTTTTTCTCAATAAATTAGCATTCATTGATTTTGCCACCCTGAGGTCATAGACTTAACCAGGCCTACTCATCAGAATGCAATAGCACATCAATGTACAATACAATTAACTAGCTGTCATCACTTATGGTGAAACAGGTAGGCAGGATGCATACATGTACAACAAGGTCGTAACATGAATGCTACCAGTCTACAGCACTTAACTAAGAATGATTTATATGAAGAGATACAAGATTCACATTTCCATGTAGATGACATTTTAAAAAATAATTTAATAGTACTTGACTTGTCGCCAGCTAAAGTCAGGAAAAAGGAGGGAAAAGAAAGCAAACACTTGAACATCATACCAAGAAAAGATGAGCGTATTGCACGTTCAAAAGCACCCTCTCCTATGTACCCTGAGCTAAGCAATCAATAATGCGTCTCATGGCCTGGGTAAGAACTCAGCACCTACAGCCTCGAACATGACCAAATTTAACAAACTGTTTTCTGTTTTCTTCACCACTAGACACCACACATGACACAACTATTGTCAATCTCAGATGCTTTCCAATATGGCAGATTACTTAGATCAGAAGTTTGAGAAATATGAGTAAGAAGCATAGGTTCTTACATTTCCAATATGGCAGATTAAATTTAAATAGGTAGTGGCCATCAAGGAATCATGAATACCACAGAAAGAAAACAAAAAAAACACATATTGATGTTCTCTACTTCATTTATTTGGACATTGTTGTAGCATTGTTTCTTGTCATATATCCATCTCTAATCTCAACATGGTGATATGCGGACCCTAATGTCCATATTGATATATTTGGTCCATTGTTGCTGAATCCTTCAAGATATCCCATGATCATTCTGACCCTAATGTCCATATTGCATTAAGTCTCGTTTGTAAGTTGAAAGTATCTTAGCTTTTATTAATATCATATTGTGGTCAGTTAATTATTATAAATTGATGCAAGTAGCTTTCATTGTTTTGTTGATAATATGCTTTTGCAACTTATTAATGTTTTCCTAATTTTTTGCTTAATTGATAGGATGAAATGGCTGGAATAAGTAAAAATTGGATGCAGATTACTAATAGATTATCACTTGAGTATAGAAATGGAGTGAAAGTTTTCTTGACTTCGCATTCAAGCACACGGATCTAGAAAATAAAATTTGGTGCCCTTGTAGAGGCACAGAAGTTAATGCTATCATCCAACAAGGCCTTCCACCTACTATTAGAGATAATGTTGACTGTGTGCAAGAGGGTGAAAATGACAACTTTAGTAAGTATCTTTAAATTTTAAATTTTATATATATTCCTAATTCTTTTATTCAAAGTGGTTTTTTAATTTCTTTTTTTGTATGCTTATGATTTTGCAGGTTTAGCCATGAATACTAAAAAAAAAGGACGAGGGAGGACTTTGAACAATGAGCTGAAAAATTCAAAGACCAAGAAAGTAGTGGAGTGGGATCACAAGGGAAGAATTGCAGGAGAGAATCGTGCTCAATTTGCAAGTTGGTGTGGTATAATAGTTAGAAATCGATCCTTTGTACCCCTTAAAGTTAAAGGATGGAGTGAAATTCCTGATGATAAAATAAGGAATATGATTAACTGCATCATGGTAAGATTTTTGTTAGTTTTTTAATTATAGCATCACTAATTTTAACATTTACTAAACTGTATTATCTTTTTGTTGGATTATTTTATTCTCTTTGAGGAAGGACTCGATAAGGCTGAAGTTATAAGAAGGACAAAATATGTGATAAGAAAACTTAATGATCAATATAGAGAGTATAGGAATGAATGTATGAAATTTATAAGAATCGACATAAAGATCCAGCAAAATTAAAGCGCTTGCTAGATGAGGTAATTTCCAAGGATGATTGGGAATGGCTTGTTGCCCATTGGAATAGTGAAACTTTTCAGGTATGAAAAGCATGAGCATGAAGCAATAGAAAGATGATTGTTTTAAGTGTCTTTTATGTATTAATTTAACTAATTTATCAATATTTACTTGCAGAAAATGAGCAAAGCAAATGTAGAAAATAGATCAAAACTAAATATGGTTCCTTGTACTGGTAGGACTGCTTTCAGTGTAATTGAGCAACGACTGGTATGAATAATACAAACAATATAAATTTATTTATAATTCTGACCTTATAGTTGTGTATTCTTTTTATTCTTACTAAATTTTTTAATTACAGACCCAGGCTGCAAATGGGGTGCGACCAAGTAGGTTGGAAATGTTTGAAAAAACCCGTACGCATAAGAATGGTTCTTTAGTTGATGTTGCAGCTGAAGAAAAAATGGTATGAAAATTTTCATATATATTAGAAGATCAAATAGTTTTTTGCTTATGTTTTTATCAGCATGCATCATGGTTTTGTACTCCAATCAGAAGTTGGACTTAGGCTTGCATTAGGTGGATGTGAATTAGAGGAATAAGCATGACATTTTGAATTATTTCCTTTCAAATTACATTACCAATTCAACAAGCTTCTAAACCTTCAATCTTCTATTTACAATTTTTACTTAATTAAGAAACTATATAGCATAGCTTCAATCTTCAATCTTCAAATTAAATTGCTAGCTGATGCTTATTCCTCTAATTGCTTGAAACTTTCTTTCACTATAATGCAAGGATTAAGGACCCAACCCATCCAAGCAGTATTGCATCTAACTGGAGAGAGAGAGAGAGAGAGAGAGAGACTAGTCCCGGAACACATCTGGGACTATCAGTCTATCCAGACCGAGTTGTTCAAGTCCATCCAGCCTGAGACAATGGGTCATTGCATCTTGACAATTAGACAACCTAGCATATTGGGACACCAATTTGTTAAACTTATTTCTTCTCTTCATTAGTTTCTTTGGGAAGAAAAAAAAAAAAAGCTATTTACAACTAGTTCAGACCCAACCAAGATAGGGCCTGGTACTTGCACAACACAACCAAGTTGTTGATATGTAGCTAAACTATATACATTGTTCATCTACTTGCACAATGTCAACTCTATCATCTACTTGCAGCAATTGTAGTTACATCTGTCCAAACCCAAAAGTACTGGCCACATGCAACTCCAAAAGCATGTAGCTTCATAAACAATGCATCTCTAGTTTCAAGCAACCAAATGGCCTCTATGTTGTAGATGGAACTGCTATTGCTGTTGAATGAATGGAAGGACTAAGTAACTGGAGTTTCAAGGCAGACTCCATTACCGAAAATTATTGAGTCATACAACTGTCAAGCTATTCTATTTAACATTACATTCCCTTATGTCATATAGGGGACCCATCCTGATTTCCCCCTGACCATGTTCTTGTATTTAAAATATATCTTTAAAATCCTGTGTGTTTTAAATTTAAAGTCTTTCTCGCTTAGAAGGATTTCAAAGTTAACTTCTATTCAATTACTAAATAGTAACCCTGCATTCTTCTTTGCTTACACTTGCTCAATGTGATAAAATTAAATAATTAAACAAAAGTATATCATTTCAATGATCTACTCAAGCAGAATAAGCCCATGCTTCAATGAAAAGAGTTTGTAAAGAAACAAACAGGCAGTTAACTGATAGCATGCAAAATTAATAATATTAAATAAGTTCACAAGAATTAATCTAAAGGAAAGGAAGTTAACTCTTTAGAAATTATAATCTAACCATATTTCATGACAAAATCCAACTTGGAAGAAAAATCATCTAATGTTTAATGAGTGAACAATTCCATAGAATGGAGACCATAGAAACATATAACAAAGTAAAGAGAATTACCTATTGAAATAGCTTTCTCTAAGCACTCATACATGCAGCGAACAAGCTGTTGAGAAGCTTCATCCACTTTCCCAACAAAATATGTTTCATTAAGATCACCTACAGATTCCTCCAAAAAAATTGACTTACATGAAGGAAGTTTGTTTCAGCAAGTTACTAGTTAACTGTAATGGTATCTCACCATGGTCACCTTTATAATATACAGTCACATCAACATTGACAATGTCACTATCTTCAAGCCTCCTGTGCAAAAAAATATAAAATATTAATGAATTGCATTTTATAATACTTACTTGCCAAAAGTTGTGGCATAAATAAGCTGACTTTTTATATAGACATCTATTGATGTCCCTAGCATGAACAGTGCAACTATATCAGTATGTAAATAGCAATTACTAACTAATATCAAAGTTTCAAATGATAAAATGTTGGTTGAAAATCGTATGTAAATACTGTACAAGAACTCCTTTCTATGCATTTATCATGCATAAACATGCATCTGTTCTTTCCTTTCTTAGTAATTCTTGTACTTCTTAAATAATCCAAGTTTCTAACAATCCATGTTAATGAATCTAGTTGCTTCTTTCCATCGTCTTTAGAAAGGCAGCTCATCATTGATCATGTATCAAAGTTGCTTCTTTTCATGTATCAAAGCATCAAAGTTGCGTCTTGCCATATATCATGTATCATGTATCATTAATGAATCTAGTTGCTTCTTTCCATGTATCATGTATCATGTATTTGAGAATTTAAATTTTAATGCAGGCACAAGTGAAAGAACTTAAACAAAAGCATGATGAGGAAGGGGTTTTTCTTGATGATGAAGAAATATTTATGCATGTTTTTGGCCCAAGTAAACGTGGTCGTCTTCTTTGTGAAGGAATGGGTCCAAATCAATCTACTTTGAGGTCTATTCAAGCTCAAGAATCAAGGACCATGATTGAAGATGCAATAAAAAGAGCAGAAAATGCAGAATTAAGACTTGAAACTACTGAAAAGGAATTGCATGACATGAAGGAAAAATTTCAGGACACTGAAAAGGAGTTTCAAGATATGAAAGAGAAACTTGCAACACTAATGAATTTGGTAGCAAAGCAAGTGGGAGAGCAAGTATGACTATATGTAATTATGTTTTATTAAAATTTAGCTGTCTTTTGGTGGTTACTAGTTAGGTTAGGTATGACTATATGTAATTATGTTGATACATATATGTGAATTTGTAATGTCTATGGTGGATAAATTATGTAGTTTGATTAAATTTTATGGTTTCATTAATTAAGTTTTGAGTGTTTATTTGAAAATTTTTTTAGCATTACTGATTGAATATTAATTCCAGCAATATATTTTCTCAAGGAGTATATTTATAGTCATTGCTAAAAATAGGTATATATAAGTTGATATCTAAATAGGTATCTAAACTTTTTGTTATAAATACAACTTTTTCCAACGGATTTTAAAGATATATACCTATTTTTAGCAACGACTAGTTTAGTTTTTTCCGATGGATAACTTTTGTCATAAATACATCTTTTTCCAACGGAATTATTACCGTCATAAAAACTAGTTTAGTTTTTCCTTTAGTTTTTTCGATGGATAACTTTCGTCATAAATACATCTTTTCCCAACGGAATTATTTTCGTAGCTAATTTACTTTTTTCCGACGGATAACTTTTCGTCATAAATACAACTTTTTCCAACGAAATTATTTCCGTCATAAAAACTAAACTTTTCCCAACGGAATGACGTTTCGTCGTTTTTTTTTTTGCCAACAAGACTTTTGCCAACGGTTCCCAACGGACTTAAAATCCGTTAAGAAAGATTTTGCCAACGGTTTTTATTACTTTTTCCAACGAAATTTTTCGTTGGAAAAAACCTTTTTTCTTGTAGTGGTAGACGCGAGGCTGACTTGAGGAAGTTGGGGCTGCCTCGGCTTATTCGGAGATGTCGGGGCTTCAGAGGGCCGCCGGGGCCGACACGGAGGAGCCAGGGCAGACGCAGGGCCGACTTGGGAAAGTCAGGGCCGCCTTGGCTTATCTGGAGAGGCCGGGGCTGTAGAGGACCGTTGGAGCCGACACGGAGGAGCCGGGGTAGACGCAGGGCCGACTTGGGAAAGTCGGAGCCATCTCGGCTTATCTGGAGAGGCCAGGGCCGATGTGTTCACGCCACCTAGCTAATTTTACCGTGATTATCCACGTGGCTCCATTAGCCACATCATACGGTAGTCTTGATTAGTATCAATAATTTTGATAAGAAATTGATGCTTAATTTTGATTATTCTTTTTGTATGATTCGAAGTTAGTTTTTTACATATCAATTAAAGGTAGAGAGGGTTTTATTAGATGCCAACAAAATTATAGATAATTGTTGGGATAGAGGAAAGTTGTATCAAAATACTTAATAGCTTTGCAAGGTCTTAGAAGACTCGGTATGCCCAAGAATTGATAAAGAACTTGATTTTTTTGTGCATACTTGATACTCAGATTTATAAATATTTAAATAAAAATTGTGTGCTAAAAGTTTCTAACAATATGTTTATAGTGATCAAGAAAAGGTTAGTAAATGGATGATTTTACCTAATCGAAAGCAATGCTATTGGTACTACTACAATTTCTTTAATTTGGAGTGATCATACTCAGATGTCACCTTATTGCAGCAAATGTGTGAGAAGAAGATATTGGAGTTATTCAAGAAAGGTTTATTTGGTGTGAAGATTGATAAGTCTGATTTTTTTTTTTTAAATACTGCATGTATTGTAACTAATGCAAGGTAAAGTTTAGTATTGGTACTAAGTTTTTCAAAGAGTGTTAGATTAAATCTATTCAAATCTCTTGGACCTAGTCCTCAAATGTGAATAAGTGAACACCAATATTTTTTATCATTCATTGATAACTAATTAAAGATTTAGTATACTTTTTGAAATATAAAGATAAAGTACTTATTAAATTCAAGTGATGTGAAGATTTATAGAAATAAAAAAACATGCAAGTTTTACTTATCTCAAAGAAAGCATATTGAAAAGATATTGGAGCACTTTGATATGGATAGGACCAAGACAATAAAATTTCTATAGTTGTGCATTTCAAATTGTTGACTTCATTATTATCATAAAGTGAGAAGAAGGTGAAGCATATGGTACAAGGGCTCTATACTAGCATGATTAGTTGTTTAATGTATGCAATGATTTGTACTTAATCATACATTTACATACTATTAGTATGGTTAGTAGGTATATAAGTAACCTTGAGAGACTCATTGCTATACCATAAAATTGATCTTCAGGCATGTGGTATAAGTAGATATATGATGTAGACAAATATAAATATTACTTGGACTTAATTGAAGTTTATAAAGGCTAATTCCTATTGAAATATGATGGCAAAGATGATAAAAAAAGTTTCAAGATGGTGTGTTTGGTAAACTCAAGTCCATATAAAGATTTGTTAAAGCTTATTTGGAGTTTAACAAGCCCAATAAGAAGACATACTTTCTTATATATATATATATATATATATATATATATATATATATATAATGCAAATCTTTACTTCAGAAAGCCCTTGAAAAAAAAAAAAAAGAAAGATAACAATCTTTATTCAGGCTGACAAATTTTACAGGTCGTTAACGTCCAGTGAGATCATTTTCGACGTACAATTAGAAATTGTAAGCGAGAAATTGTTTATGCTATTCATTTCTTGCGCATCCGAGGATGAGTTTGATTCAGAATTACCTCATATATTCTAGCTGCAAAACCATGCTGCTTCGATTCGGGCAATTTTGCATTATCACTGCCCAACATGAGAACTAGGGATGACATCGTTGGACTATCGTCACGTAATTCTTGCACACTAGGCCTAGTTTTATGCATCTCATGATCATAGTTGTCAAAATCGGACCGAATCGAACGGTTGGACCGGTTGAACCGGAACTCGAAGGCCAAACCGGTCCGGTTTTAATATAAAACCGAATGTGTAAGTGATCCAGAATAACCCGGTCAACTCATCCGGTTTACCTATGAACCGATCAATTCAACCCGAACCGGTTCGGATCACGGGTTTTATTATCATGTTAACCTTGAATTTTTTTATTAAAAATTATTTTTTATTAATATAAATATACTTTTATATTAATATAATTGATCGATGGTTGAACCAGTGACCCAACGATTGAACTAGTGACCCGATGACCCGAGCCCTTGGCCGGGTCAATGTTCGGACCAGGTCTAACAACTATGCTCATGACTTCAGTTACGAACAAGAGTAAACAAGACATTGGCTCAACTAGTTCCAAACCCATCTTTATTCAATAGATTCCACGCCTGAAACAATTTAAGTGCCTTCATTAGAATGATTCTGCACACACACATCCAAGAAGGTAATATAGAGGTCTGGATCGGAAAGATGGACTCCTTTTTCCTTCTTTTGCCCGCTAATAATTTCAAGTACTAAAATGCCAAAACAAAATACATCAGGTTCCACTGAGAAGAATATATATATCCGCTACATACAAAGATTAAGTTAATTAAATTAATATTGAGCACCGGAGATTAGAAGTATATATATATATTGGATTTTTTGTTGAAAGTTGCCAAGTCCCAATAACTCTTGTCTTGGTTATGTTATCTTTGCCCCCAAAAATTCTTGCCATACCGAAGTCTGAAACTTTGGGAGTCATGTTCTTATCTTAAAGAATATTGTGGGTTGCAGCGGCGTTCATCATTTTCATGAAGATGGATGCAAGATGATCCCTGTCTCTCTGCTCTTAAACAGATTTTATACTATGACATTTTTGGATTGACTCGCACGAGGTTAATGTGATCGGTCGTCTGTAAAAAAAAAAAAAAAAAAAGAATAATAATAATAATAATAATAATAATAATAATAATAATAATAATAATAATGTTGCTGGCTATGAAATCTCATAAAGAGAACCTTGAGCAGTTACATAATGGTACGATAGCGTGTTTCCAATTCCGATATACCTCTTTTGCTTGATCTGGACAATTTTTTAATGACAATAATTAGCTTCTATAAAGCTATTTGTTTTGTTTTCATTCATTTCTCACTCAAACCACCAACAAAATATTGATGTGGTGACCAAATCTTTCTTTTGAAAAAAACAATGGCATTGACCCCGCCAAGGTTGAAATTGGAGAGCTCTCCCACGTGAAGTCTGTATCTTTTGTTTCTTTGCTATTTTCTTTTTTCTTTTTAATGGCAACAGGGGAGAGGGAAAGAACTTTACCCTAATTATTTAGACCAGGAATGCACAAGTATAGGAGTAGCTAGAGTGCGAAGAAATTTTTACAGGGGATACATACAGATTAGATCAGGACGGGATCGTGGGGGCTTAGAGATGAGGTGTAACTACAGAATACGGTGTACTTGTTAAGCCAATTTTTTGGACAGATTTATCCAAAGATCAAAGGAGTGGGTGAAAAATGAATTTTGATGACAGCGTTCATAGTATCAATGATGATGCAAGGTATATTATTCGGTCTGACAATGAAAGACTCGTGGCGGCCGATGGAACATTCTTTCAGACCTTTTTTGTTCTGAAAGTTGAGCTCAGAATAACTTGAGCTAGCATCAGCAGAGCGACCCAATAGTTATGGATCCAGCGGTTCCTCATTGAAGAAGATTCTTCTATTGTCATTGGATGGATTTAAAACAGGACGGACCACGATGATGTACATCAACTCTTTCATGATATTTGGTAGCTCTTGCAGAACTTGACGGTTACCGTAGTCTGTTATATATATCGGAAGGCTAACTATGCGGCCGACTGTGTTGCCTTCTTTGTAGCTTACCATTCTACTGATTTGAAGTTGATCTCAGAAAGATAAGATTTTATCTTTTTCATCTTTTCTTTTGATGTAAAATATTTTTGTACAAGAGTTGTGTAATGGCCCATCTATAATAAAAAAAAGCGAATGATTTTGTGAAGGATGGACTGCTCGTTGGTCTGTCTAGAAAGGAAGACCATTGCGTTTTACGTCCATTTCAAATGTGCCAAGAAAGAGCCGTCAAGGGGAAGCAACCAAAGTCGAGAAATATTAGAATATGTTATACATGAAGCATGAAAGCAAACGTACAAAACATATATTGAAACGCATATGTGATGCCAAGGAGAGATCCGATCCAATGGTTCTCATTGTTGGGGAGCGCGGAATACCCCCAAGATCACGGCTATAGCGTATATGAGTAATGCAAAAATCTTTTACCGTTCTAATCTATGAGTATAAGATTATACCTTCAGACTTGAACACTGGAACACTTGATTTGATTGCTCGACCTCAACCTTTTGGCCTTCCGCCGTATTCCCGAAATACCTGCTTCTCTCACAAGATGGTGGGATCTCTCTCGGCCGACCTAGGGTTTCTTGCTTTTCTCTTTTTTTTTTTACTCAAAAGCGTTAACCCTAGCAACCAATTGAGAGGGTATTTATAGGGCTACAACAGGGACCTAATAGGCAAATATGAAAAGGACTTCCCACGTAATTAAATCTCCTATCCTATCCCGGGTTAGGATTTAATTACGTAAATTATAATTCATTCCACTAAAGAATTATAATTGTACTCCTAATCATATTCGAATTTATATTTTCGAGCCTTAATATTAAATACTTATTATCTCCCCACGTTAAGATTACAGATATCCACCAATTAAATTTAAATACTGACATTATAATTTAATTGGCTGTTTTTATCCTTGAGACTTATCCACTTAACTATTTGACGTATCGGATTCAAAATCCACTTGCAAGATTTGATACGATCAAAACTTATAAGCTTTCTCAAGGGGATATCATCAGTCCAAATTAACCGGACGTGGATTCCTTCAACTATTATATTCACCATATACATAATGTTATTGCCCAACCCACTGAGTTTATTGACTCATATAGAATCTCACTCTATGTGTAATCAAAGCAATAAACACTACATACACGTGTCTAGAATAGAATTCAGATTAAGAGCATAAGTAATCATAATATCATGAGTTCTAAATTATTTTATAAAGTCAGTATAAATAATCAACTCAACTGGGTCCTGTTCAATACACACAAAGTGTACTAGCACAAATAGTTAGAATAAACCATTCCCCGTAGTCAAGACAGACCTACTTAAATTTGTGCTACAGCTCTACTGATGGTGTGTCCAATTCCATCTAAAACTGTGAACAATAAACTTGTATTCCAAAAGAACTGATGATCTAGTCTTCTGTGTGTAAGCCATACTCTACACACTAGATCAAATACTCTTTGGAAATACTAGACACATGCACATATATAGTAAATGGCACACATTGCTCAAAATGAATTCTCATTAAAATGTAAAGACATAAAGCATATCTTTTAGTCTATATCTCTATCACTCATACGTCACAGCACGTTGACTAAGAAGAGGTTCATATTTTAAATCTGCAAGCATATTGTCGTAGATGGCACTCCCAGCTTTATTTTTTCTAAAGAAAACTCAGCCAACCTAGTTTGAAATTTGATGTTTTAAAACGCCTACATTGCAAAGTGGATGCCCTATTCCACGCTCGGACACGGCATTCACCACCTGTACTATTTTGTTGGCTTTATCTAAAGATTCGTTGCTACCTATCATATAGACAAAGAGAAGTCAAACGGTAGGTCGGTTGCTGAGCGATGCCACGGTAAATCATAAAAATAACTCAAAAAAATGACTCAGGTATCTGAGTAGACCTAAAAGTTGAGTGACATTCTTTCCGAGTAGCAACATTTGAGGGTTACTGAAGCATTTCCGTTGTTAAATTCTTGTTGCTAGTTCTTTCTTCTTCCTATAAACACAGAGGGATGTTATTTAGCACCAATCATACTAATATGCAAGAGCTAGGTAGAAAATGACTGAAGAGTAGGACCAATCAAATGAAGAGGTAATAAATGTTGGGTAAATAGGCTAATATGTCTAAATAGGGTAATAGGCCTGAATACCCTAATGGGCCATGAAAGTTTATCATCTTTCTTTGTATGTGATTGAGAAATTATGACGATATTTAGTTTCACATTGAAAAAAATAAGAAATAAAGGTTCATTTATATGAAAATATCTTACTTGAAGCTTAAGTTCCTTAGGCTCGCCATAAGTGGAGAGTTCTACGCATCACCCCTGCGCACGCGCATATGCGAAAGATGCAATGGACGCTTTGTAGGCGCACTTCGCATGTGCGCATCGTCTTTAAGAGCTTTAATTTTGTTCTAGATTATGAGGATCCAACGGTGGAGACTGATCGGATTAAGATCAATTGACCGTTGATCATCGAATCAGGATCAGAACTGATCGTTGATCGATCGGATGAAGGGTCAAGATGCGGTGATCAAATCGCGATTGCGATCCAACGGCTCACATCCGTCGGTTGACTGATCAACAGGACCGTTGGTGATAAGGCGCTCGTTTGATCCTGCGGTTGGTAATAAGGTGCCCGTCCGATTGTGCGGTTGGAGATAAGGCATCGCTCCGATCAGCCCATTGTGATAAGTCAACGTTTCAATCTTGAAATGACATATCAAAGCCATGCAACCAACCACCTATCTGATAACGTGATGATCAGATCACGATAGTGAGAAGGCGTATCGGAACAAGGATAGGCTTATCTGATCGGCGATCAACAGATCAAAGAATGAATCGGTGTATCAAAGGCATCCTTTGATCAAATCCGATCAATTAAATTAAAATTAAATTAAATTGTAGGGTTACTTTCAAAGGGCACCTAAAACCTATAAATAGACCCTAAATCCTTGCATTTCATTCCATTCTGAATTGAGTCCAATCAAATTCAATTCAATCATTTTCTCTCTTAGACATTTGCATACTTTTCTAAAGATAGTATAGCAATAGTGCATCAAAAGAGAGTAGCATTCTTTGTTCGAAATTTTTGATGAATTATAGTGCTGCTTTTATCAAAAGGAGACTCTTGTATCTTGTGAGATAATTATCATACTGACCGTAAGCATCATTGCAGAATGAAATTATCTTAAAAAGATAGAATATAACTCTAACCTTAGTCTTATTAATTAAGTATAGCCGTCACCTGTCATCCAACATAAAGTTCTCGTACGGGATGCACTCTGTGCATTTTTCTTTTGATGATAGCTGATACATTTTCTCCTCTCCTTAAATGAGATGCCGAAGAAGTGGAAAATGATTTGCATGCTGATGCTTTGCTATCAACATGACTACGAAACACATGAAGCACACTTAAAATTTCAAAAGAAAGAATGCACCAAAAGTCAGATGGCATTTTTACGCGAAGAAAACATTTTAAGCATCCAATGATTAGCGCATGATGCATGTATATTAAAAATACAAATAACTTTTTAATCCTTAATATGCATATGCGTGCATTATACGTTAATCATTCGGTGTGGTGCAGCATCCGGTGAGTCCCCAACCTCTTCCCTTTGCACTGCAATCGCTGCCCCGGCCAACAGCCCCGTTGATTGACACCCGGTTTATTGGCCCTCTCGGATGACCTCGCCGGTCCAATCGGGCGATCGGCCGGCCAATTCTGGAGCCCTACGATCGTGAGGCAACGACATCAGCCCAACCTTGTTAAATATGTTGAGTGCCAGCATGCCACATAAACCAGAGCTCGCCCAGACGCTAGATGAAGTAAATTGAATGCGAGGCTCCTTTCTAGAAAGGACCATGTGAGCATGAACCTAAACTAAAATAAAGATTTCTTAATTTGATTACTATTTTTTTGAGCTACAGTGAGAGTTAAAACATCAGTTTGTAATCAAACTAAAATAATATTTTTAGAATAAAAATGATAAAAGAATATATTGCATACTAAATTCAATTGTCTATCACTAAAAATTATTAAAGTATTATAATATAGTATAAGAAAATATTATATCATTCTAATATAATAGTGATTATAATGTAAATTTATTACAATATATTACTTTTACTATTATTTAAGAATGATATCATAATATATTTTTAAAATTATGATATTATATTTAATAATGTATAATTACAATATTATGATATATTATTATAGTAATATTACAAATTTTTAGTGCTATATAATACAATAATATTATGTCATAGTATTTTATAATATTGTTATATTATCTTATTTTATACTACATAACATTATTTTGTAGTATTATAATAATTATATTTTATTTTAATATATTATAATATTTTTTTAATATTATATTGCATTATATTATATTAAATTATTATACATGTTTTATTATTATTATTATATACTAAATATGATTATTCTTTTTGTTCGAAACAATGACCTTCAAATATAATGAAAACAACTTTCTAAATAGAGATTTTTAGAAAAGCTTCAAATTCAAACTTTCTAAAGCAAAGCATTTAATAGTTTTTGAATAGCTTTAAAAATATTTTTAAAATTTTAATCAAATATCTTAAAAATGTTAAAAGAAAGTTTAAATTTTTAAAAGTACTTTTGAGCCATCCAAAAGCTTCGTCAAATGATTAAAGAAGGCCTAGAGCTTGTAATAATGTAGTAGCATGTTTTTTAATAAAGAATTCTCATAATTTTATACTACATAATATACTATAATTATAATAATTTTTATATAACTATAATAATTATTTTTATTTATACTATATTATAATAATTTTTCAATTATACTATTATATTATATTATATTATTATTATTATATTATAAATATGTCTTCTTGTTATGTAATAATATTAAATATGATTATATTTTTTGTTCGAATCTATGGCTTTCAAATATAATGAAAACAACTTTTTAAGTAGAAATTTAATTTTAAGAAAAACTTTGAATTCAAGCTTTTTAAAGTAAAGCATTTAACAGCTTTTGAATAGCTTTAGAAATATTTTTAAAATTTTAATCAAATATCCTAAAAATACTAAAAGAAAGTTTAATCTTTTAAAAGTGCTTTCGAGACATATACATGCTCCATCAAATGGGATCAAAGAAGGCCTAAAGCTTGTAATAATATGGTAGCGTGTTGTTCATCAAAGGATGCTCATAATTTACTTGCATAAAATTCACATGTTAGATTACGTTGGTGTTGTTTTGAAGAAGAAAATTTTTTAAAAAATTTTGTTTTCATTGAGGATGCTACCACCAAAATTGGAACTAAAGCATGGAAGGGTAACCTATGATTAAAAAATTCTAGTTAAATCATTGCACGAAAGCAAACTATAATGGTAAGAAAATGTATGTAAAAAACTTTCTTACTAAAAGAAATTAAAGGAACGGAGGAATGAGAATGAAGACTCTTTCTTCCTATTTCATGCATTTAGTTCATGAAGTCTTTATTCCCATTGTCATTCCATTCAGCAAATTAACCTATATTTTAGGGGATTGACGGTCCGCCTGATCCCTCTAGGAGCCAATCTTTCGTTCCAAAGGGACGTCAGTGGATACGGACAAACAAAAAGGTGAAATCACGTCGTAGGCTAGACCACTGCATTTAGTTAAAACATGACGATTGAATCCCTAGGTGCTGAGTAGGTGGTGGTGATGAAGAAGATGATGTGGAGATGGCATTAATTGTTAAGACCACCTCATTAGCATTGATATTAGATGTGATATTAGATGAAGAAGAAGAGGAGGCCCAAGTGAAGCAAATCAGGCCTCTTCCCTTCTTGGGTCCAGAAGGACGTAGAGCTCTCCGGGTCACTTTCTGCTGACGTATAATACGTGGTGTAGACAATGCTGACATAGTTGGGAAGCAGAAATATCGTTTCAGTTTAAATTCAATTTGGCTTGATTTAGAGCGAGCTTAACTTGCCATTGATAGAAAAAAATGAGATCATATCCAATAGTAGCAATCTTGGTCTAGCGGTACCTGATAACTGGTGACTCGGGCCACCCAATGTTCTTTCTAGAGGGGCACTACAGATGAAGATAGTGATCGGTGAGGTCATGCTAGCTAGTGAAGATGTAGCAAGGGAGTTGAAACTAAGAGTTTCCAAAGGTGGTCAAATCTATGGAGAGCTTTGGTCGGAGGGGGAGAGGGACTAGCTTGTTTGGGACCTTCTTTAGTGGTGATCAGCAGGTCATGTCGATGAGAATGCAGCAATGGGTTGTGTTGGCATCAGGTCACTTTTATCGGTCGTTCATGAGCGTTCGATCATTTTTCAATGAGCCTGGGATCTTTTAATAGGCTCCACTCCGGTTGGAATCCTACAAGAAGTCTCGAAGGCTGATGATTCCGATGAAAACCCTCTGACGCTCAAGTTAGTACTCTGGGTAACACTATGAGCTTAAAAGAAAGCTCGAAGACTTGGAAGGAAAATGCTCTGTGTGAACGTATGTCTGCTTGGCTTATCTGATCAAGAGTCCCCTCTTATCTATTTTATGGATATTTATAAGTCTCAAGGTGTAACCACCTGTCAAAGAATGTGCGGCAAGGGCAGTAATAGTAGGCTTTGCCTCCTCATGAGATGTCAGAGCTAGCAAGCCATGTCCCGTCAGATGTAGGTGGCTGCAGTTGGTTGATGGACCAAGTCCTATTAGACGTGGGAGGTTACTGTAAGGTTGGTGGGTCAGGTTCCGTCAGGTATAGAGACTTAGTTGGTCACATTTCGTTAGGTATGGAAGGCCACTACAAGGTTGGTGGGTCAGGTTTCATCAAACGTATATGGCCACGTGATAGGTGAGCCGTACAAGCCATCCCTAAAAGGGTCTTGTCGGGGATGCTGCTAGAAGGCGTGGCTCGGATGACCAAGTTGGGTCCTACCCAGAAGGCCGCTAGAGGACACGATCCGAGTGGCCGAGTCAAATTCTATCCGAAAGACCACTGGAGGGTGCAGCCTGGATGACCGACTTGAATCCTACCTGGGAGGCCGCTGAAGGGCACCTCGGCATGTTGATTGCTGCTGTTGATCGAGCATGATTTTATTAGCTCTATCAGATGATCTCCACCGTTAATTTGGTATGACCCCATCAGTCATATCAGATTGTGGTACAGGGGCTTTAGAATCGGCTAGTCTAAGAGTGGGATTAGGTGCTAAAGGTTTCCAGCACGGGTCTAGGCAACTCAGGACTCACCGATAGAGAATATTGGTGATGGGGGCATGGGTAGGAGGCATGGTTTGATATAGATGTCGTAGGTTATGAAGCTCCATTACGAAGTAGAAGACATATGCACTCTTTAATTGGCTCGCCTATTCCATGTTGAGTAGTTGAGCCAATATGAGAAAGCAACCTAACTCTAATTGTGAAGGATCAAAGCAAGCTGCAATTTTCTTTTTCTACTAAATGATATTGAGAACTATTCATACCAAAACTTCTATTCCCTGCTTTAGTTGCAGTGCTTTAAGTGGTGGTGCTTTATTTAGTTATGTCTAGAATTTTTGTCATTATATTTAAGTATTTGGTGGGATAGTGTGACTTGTTAAGACTTTTGCCATTTGCTTATTTGGTATTAGAGCAGGTATGATGTGTACTTTAATAAATTTTTCTCATGTACATTGGGCATTATGACTTGTTATTCCTTACTATTACTGTTATGGATGGAGATTAATTTCATCAAGAGGAAGCCCAAATCAGAGTTCATGAAGGAGTTGGCAAATCAGTCATTATCCAAAAGTAACAAACATGAGATTTGGATAAATTTTGGGGATTAGTTGAGGATGGTTTTTGTCATTATCCAAAAGTAACAAACATAAGATTTGGATAGATTTTGGGAGTTAGTTGGCCATTATCCAAAGTCACGTAGGGAGCTTTGGAGAGGACTTGAGGCGTCATCTCAGCTGCAACGCTAGCCAAAAATCTCGTATGGGAGATACGAACGTTGAAATAAATTGAAGGCTCGGTGAGGACCTCTGTGTGCTGCAGAGAGAGAAAAAAAATTATGAGATCACAAGAGTTTCTGAGAGAGAGAGTTTTGAGGGTTTGTACCTGATTTAACTCTTAGTGAAGCCTTGCAGATTCTGTGCCGCCGTAGACGTAGCCCAGTTTGGATGAACCACGTAAAATCCTCGTCTCTCGCTGTTTTCTTTTAGATTTTGGTTCCTATTATTATTCTGTATTTTGTTGATTTTATCGCAACTGCGTGCTTGGTCGTACTAATAGCGATCATATTAGAGGAATATTTGTTGTATTCCCTATCAAATTGGTATCAGAGCTTGGTTTTCTTCATATTATTACGGTCGGACAAATCAACAAAGAGATGGCAGAAGACAAGATCAAAATCGAGAAATTCAATGGTCACAATTTTGGATGGTGGAGGATGCAAATTGAGGACTACCTATATCAGAAGGATCTTTACCTTCCATTAGAGGGAAAGAAGCCGGATTCAATGAGCGACTCAGATTGGATGATTCTGGATAGGAAAGCCTGCCACGATAGATTGTCATTGACACCTCAAGTGGCGTATAATATTGCAAAGGAAAAGACCATCGTGGATATGATGATCGCTTTAACAAAGCTGTATGAAAAACCTTTCACCTCAAACAAAATATTTCTCATGAAAAAGCTCTTCAATTTGAAGATGGCTGAGAATAGTTCAGTGACAGAGCATCTGAACGAGTTCAACTCGATGATTAATCAATTGGAGTCGGTCTGTTGTTTTTGATGATTCATTCAGGGTGCTTCTTTTCTTATGTTCCTTGCCAGAGAGTTGGGACAATCTTGTGATGACAGTCAGCAACTCGGTATCAGGTATTCTTACATTCAATGATGCAGTTAGTTGTATATTGAATGATGAGATGAGAAGAAAGGCTATGGGTGGGACTTCTACAAGTACTGCACTCATGGTGGATACCAGAGGAAGATCACAGGAGAGGAAGAAGTCAGAGAAAGGCCAGTCCAAGAGTAGAGGAAAGTCCAAAGGGAGATTTCCATGAAGTGTTGGAACTGCGGAAGAAAGGTCACATGAGCAAGGATTATTGGGGTAAGAAGAAGGAAAAAGGTGCAGAGAGCAAGATAGAAGGTCAGGAAGCAAATGTTGTGAGTACTATTGAGCGGAATTTTGAGGATGTGTGCCTGTCAGCCGGCGATGGGGCAAACTCAGATATGTGGTTTGTAGACTCAGGGGCTTCTTACCATTGCAGCTCAAAGAGACACCTATTTTCAGATTTTGTCCAAGGAGATTTTGGTCATGTCACAGTTGGCAATGGACAGCAGTGCAAAATTGTTGGTAGAGGAACAATTGTACTGAAGCCAGTGACAGGTGGAGAATTGAGACTTGCACAAGTCAGATACATCCCAGAATTAAAGAAAAACCTAATTTCTATCAGTCAGCTTGATGTTGAGGGTTATGTAGCCGTTTTTGGTAATTCTCAGTGGAAAATTACTAAAGGGTCTATGGTTGTTTTCAAAGGGAAGCGGACAGGCACTCTCTACTTCTTGGCAGACAGTGAGAGTTCAGTTTCAGTGGCAGCAGGAGACACGGGTACAGTGACTACATTATGGCATAGGAGGCTCGGTCATCTTAGTGAGAAGAACTTGAATATTCTACACAGGAGAGAGCTTCTACCTAGGCTAAAGAAGGTGAATCTAGAGTTTTGTGAAGGGTGTATCTATGGTAAGAAGAAAACAGTGATTTTTCAGTTAGCAAGAACTCAGAAGAAGACTGAAAGGCTGGAGTTGGTTCATTCAGATGTCTGGGGTCCAGCACCAGTGGCATCATATGCGGACAATAAGTACTTTGTCACGTTTATAGATAATTTCAGCAGGAAAGTCTGGGTGTTTGCTATGAAGGAAAAGTCTGAGGTCTTTGGCATCTTCAAGAGATGGAGAGTCATGTGTGAAAGCCAGACTGGAACAAGTCTCAAGTGTCTCAAGACAGATAATGATGGCGAATACTGCAGTAGAGAGTTTGATGTCTACTACGCAGAGCATGGAATCAGAATGATCAAGACCGTCCAGGAACACCAGAGCAGAATGGTGTGGCAGAAAGAATGAACAGGACCATTCTTAAGAGAGAGAAGTATGAGGTTTGACTCAGGTCTACCTACATATTTTTGGGCAGCAGCACTGGACACCGCAGTGTATTTGATCAACAGGAGTCCATCCAGTGCATTGGATGGTGGGATTCCAGAGGAGGTTTGGACAGGAAAATAGGTAAAACTTTTTTTTCTTAAAGTATTTGGCTGCATTGCTTATTCTCTGATTGAGAAAGAGAAGAGGAGTAAGTTAGACTCCAAGTCTACAAAGTATGTTTTCATTGGATACGGTGGCGATGAGTATGGCTACAAGCTCTGGGATTTCCAGAACAATAAGATCATTCGAAGCAGGAATGTGGTATTTGATGAGGAGCATACTTACAAAGACAGGAAGGATGCAGTGGAAGAAAAGAAACAGGAGTTTATAGAACTCGATCCTGTCAGAGATGGAGAAATTCCCCGAGTGCAAATTGAAGATGGAAACTCCGAGGATGTGGAGGAGGAAGATGTGGTTGGAACAGACAGCCACATGCATACATCGGTATCTCAGCCTGTGTCCCCATAGTTGAGGAGGACCATGAGGGTTACCAGGCATCACAGAGGTATTCTGCTAATGATTATGTTTTGTACACATTCTGGAGAGCCAGAATGTTTTGTTGAAGCCATGTAGGATGAAGCTAAGGTCAAGTGGGAGTTGGCTATGAAAGAGGAGATGGACTCTTTAAAGCAAAACAAGACTTGGGATCTTGTGAAGTTACCCACTGGCAAGAAAGCTCTGTTCAACAAATGGGTGTACAAGATGAAGAATGAGGTCGATGGTACCAAGAGATACAAAGCAAGGTTAGTTGTCAAGGGTTATGCACAGAAAGAGGGAATTGACTTCTAGGAGATCTTTTCCCAGTAATCAAGATGACATCCTATCAGGATGATTCTGAGCATAGTAGAAGTGGAGGATCTTCATCTAGAGAAGTTAGATGTGAAGACAACATTTCTTCATGGAGATTTGAAGAGGAGCTGTACATGCACTAGCCAGAAGGTTTCCAGGTTAGGGGAAAGGATGACATGGTCTGCAGATTGAAAAAAAGTTTGTATGGTCTGAAGTAGGCTCCGCGGCAATGGTACCTCAAGTTTGACAGTTTCATGCTAAAAAAAGGCTTCACCAGATGCTAGTCAGATCATTGTGTGTACTTTTAGAGGTACATTACAAATGAGTTTATTATTTTATCCTTGTATGTGGATGATATGCTTGTAGCAGGTTCCAGTATGAGAAGATAGAAGAGCTCAAGAAACTGATGGCAAAGAAGTTCTCAATGAAGGATTTGCGAGAAGCGAAGCAGATTCTTAGCATGAGGATCAACAGAGATAGGAAGCAACGGAAGCTGTGGCTATCTAAGGAGGACTATGTAGAGAAGGTACTGAAGAGGTTCCATATGGAGAATGCAAAGGCAGTGTCAACACCTTTGGCAGCACACTTCAAGCTCAGCAAGCAGTTGTGTCCAACAACTCAGAAGGCAAGGGATGAGATGATTAGAGTTCCATATGCTCAGCCGTGGGAAGTCTAATGTATGCAATGGTTTGCACAAGACCAGATATCGCACAAGAAGTGGGAGCAGTCAGCAGGTACATGCAGAATCCAGACAAGAAGCACTGGAAATGCAGTGAAGTGGATCTTAAGATATCTCAGGGGTACATCAACTTACAATTTGTGCTATGGAGGTGATAGTCTTCAAGTACAGGGATTTGTAGATGTCGATCACTCTGGTGACAGAGACAGTGGAGGAGCACCATTGGTTATGTTTTCACTATCGGTGATACAACAGTGAGCTGGGTATCTTAGTTGCAGAAGATAGTGGCATTGTCAACTACAGAAAGTATATGGCGATCACTGAAGCTAGTAAAGAGATGATCTGGTTACAGAGGTTGATAGAGGAGCTCGGCAAGGAGCACAAGTGTAACACATTATGGAGCGACAGCCAGAGCGCAATTCACTTGGCAAGAATCAAGCATTTCATGCAAGAACCAAGCACATTCAGCTTAGGTATCATTTCATACGCAGTGCATTGGATGAGGAGCAGTTGAAGCTGGAGAAAATTGATGGAGCTAAAAACCCTGCAGATATGTTCACTAAGGTTGTGAGCAAAGACAAGTTGAGTCTCTGTTGCAACTTGGTGAAGCTTTCCAAGAGATAGATCAAGAGAGCGCGGCACAGAGAAAGAAGGTAGATCTAAGAGTAATGTCATTAATCTCCAAGTGGGAGATTATTATGGATGGAGATTAATTTCATCAAGAGGAAGCTCCAAATCAAAGTTCACGAAGGAGTTGGCAAATCAGTCATTATCCAAAAGTAACAACATGAGATTTGGATAGATTTTGGGGAGTTAGTTGAGGATGGTTTTTGTCATTATCCAAAAGTAACAAACATAAGATTTGGATAGATTTTGGGGAGTTAGTTGAGGATGTTTTGGCCATTATCCAAAGTCACCGTAGGGAGCTTTTGAAGGAGGATTTGAGGCATCATCTCAGTTGCAACCGCTAGCCACAAAATCTCGTGTGGGAGTTACGAACGTGTGAAATAAATTGGAGGCTCAGTGAGGACCTCTGTATACTGCAGAGAGAGAGAGAAAAAAATTTATGAGATCACAAGAGTTTCTGAGAGAGAGAGTTTTGAGAGCTTGTACCTGATTCAACTCTTAGTAAGCCTTGCAGATCCTGTGCCGCCGTGGACGTAGCCCAGTTTGGGTGAACCACGTAAAATCCTCGTCTCTCGCTGTTTTCTTTAGATTTTGATTCCTATTATTATTCTGTATTTTTTTATTGATTTTATCGTAACAGCGTGCTTGGCCGTACTAATAGCGATCATATTAGAATATTTGTTGTATTCCCTATCAGTTACATGTTATGCTGATTTAGTTAAATATTATGGGTATCATAACCTGTTATGCACTTGATATATTGTGACTTTCTTTATTTAGATTTAACAAGATGACTTTTTGTGACTAGTTATGTAGTTTGAAAAATTGAATGCCTTTATGATTGTAGGTTAAAATATTTGGTTATGTAATTTTCATGATGGGAACTTTTGAAAGCAAATAGTTTTATTCTCATTCTTGTATATGTTCTGGAAACCAAACGTAAACAATCAAAATGGGAGTGAGGAGGCATTTTTGAGAAAATATGTGTTGATTTATATTCCCCATGGTGAACAAAATATAAATAATAAGAATCGAAACGTCATTCTTACTACGATTTTGTACAAACTAGTATAGATATGGAAATTAAAATAATACACTTATTCATTCAACAATAAAATGTGATTTTTTGCTGTCCCATACTCATGCTTTGTTTGGATCTTTGAAGGATAAGGAAGGGAAGAGTAAAAAGAAGAAAAGGAATGGAAGAGAAAGAAAGAAGAAGAAAGGTTTGTTCTTTTTCTCTTGTTTGGAAAGGATGGAAAGAAAAAGAGGTAGTGTTGGGGGATAAATCGTCATTGCATCAATCCGTACGACGAGGCTAAGACCAACCTCCTCCCCTCGGCCTTCCCGGCTCCCGTAGCTCGGCCTTCCTGAGCTTCCGTAGCTCGGCCTTCCCGAGCTTCCGTAGCTCGGCCTTCCCGGGCTCCCGTAGCTCGGCCTCCTCGGGCTCCCGTAGCTCGGCCTTTCCGAGCTTCCATAGCTCGGCCTTCCCGAGCTTCCATACTCGGTCTCCCTGGGCTCTCGTAGCTCGGCCTCCCCGGGCTCCCATAGCTCGCCCCGGGCTCTCGTAGCTCGGCCTCCTCGGGCTTTCGTAGCTCGGCCTCCCGGGCTTTCGTAGCTCGGCCTTCCCGGGCTCCATAGCTCGGCCTTCCCGAGCTTCCGTAGCTCGGCCTTCCCGAGCTTCCATAGCTCGACCTTTCTGGGCTCCCATAGCTCGGCTCTCCCGAACTTCTTGTAGTTCATTTCCCCCGAGCCTCCATGTCCTGGCTTCACTGAACGACCCACGATCCAATACCCACCTCCGCGGAACCTGACGCGGGAGAGCCTCAGCCTACTGTAACGGCACCCTAGGCAAGGAATCATGCTGAGAAGTGGTCTAGAACCTATCAAGGCTACCTGAGACCTACACATCTACCAGATCTCAAGCCATCAAGGAGCTCTCCCAACCGTCGATCCCCTAACAGACAAGATACGGATCCCAACAGCCCCACAACGGCCTGATTCGATCCACTCCCGTATCCTAACAACCTCTGAACCTTCTAGAAGATGCTCAAGATCCAGGCGACAGCCTATAAGTATCACACTCACAGATTCCCTCAGGTACGCGCGCGCTCACACCCTCACTCTCCCACTCCTGCTGCTCGTCGGTGCTCTCACCCTCTAGAGCTTCCAATTGGCCGCCCCCGAGAGACTCTCCAGAGGGATCCACCTCTCCGTTTTCTGATTGATCGCCGATTTCCTCTCACTGACTTGAGCATCGAAGGGTCTTCCGTGGAGGGCTACCCCAACGCCTCTCGTGCGAGGACTTGTGTGCAGGTCCACCCCCTGGAGATCGACTGCGCTCGAGTCGGAGGACGGATCCCGGCGGCAAAATGTAATATCAATTATATTGTTTGGATAGAGAGAAGGAAAAGAAGGGAAAGAGTTATGTGACAATTATATTCCTTCATATAGGAAATGAACTGTGAAGTAAAAAATAAAGAATAAAAAATGAAGTGATATTTTGGTCTTTCAAAAAAAATATGACTTAAAAGTTTTTTCCTTTTCCAGCTTACCTCTGATTTGCGGTTAATAAATTTATCCTTGCTAAGAGAGAAAGAGGAAAATCGATTACTTCCATTCCCTTCTTCCTCCTTTCCCTTTTTTTTTTTTTTTTTCTTCTACTACCCTTCATTCTCTCCCTCCCATCCATACCCTTAGTAAAAATGTAAGATTGCTTGCCATCTTTTTCTTTTATAAAATTCTTTAAAGCTGATAAATATGCTTTTGATCCTCAAACTTTCACTCAAAATTCATTATTCTCCTTAAATTTGTAATTGTTACCGTTATTTTTTCGTATTTTAAGAATATTGTATTTCTAATAACTTGTTATATGGAGTTAATTAGAACTGATAGAAACATATGGGTTGATTGATGGGATAGCACACCAATTATTCCATTACTTTTAATTAATTTTATACAACAAATATAAAAATTAAAATATTTTTAAATTATAAAATAATAAAATTAAAAATTTGAAAGTTAAAATAAATTTAAGCGAAAGTTTAAGAACCTAAAGATATATTTATCTCTAATGATTTAATTTTTATCTTAACTGGCATGAAACATATGGACTAATTGATGGGTAACCCATTCCGTTAATTTTAATTAATTTTATGCAATAAAATATAAAATTATAATATTTTTATCTTATAAAAATAAAAAATTTAAAAATTTAAAGGTTAAAATGAATTTTGAACGAAAGTTTAATTAAGAACATAAAGATATATTCATTTCTAATGATTTAATTTTTATCCTAACTAACACGATATTTACAATCAATTAAGAATGATTGCTGGGCGAGCAACAATTTATGAGAAAGAGAACATGCATTCCTTCTGCATCAAAATCTTTGCATAAGAACGATCCACGGTCCACAAGAGAACACAATGATCCATCGTACGATCAGCCCTGCAAACTTTTGTACAAATGGAGGATACACCTTAATGGGACAAATTTTGTACCATAAAATATGAGCTAATTTTAAAATTATTATGAATCATATTTTAAACATAAATAACTACAGTATAATTACAAAATAAAAAAATATTTATTAAGTATCAAAATAATTGATTGTAGATGAGAACAGTCATTTGCATTTAAGATGGGATATATGATGATCATGAAATTTTATTTCTTTAAAAAATACGATATGTGAGCACATATATATATATATATATATATATATATATATATATATATATATATATATATATATATATATATATATATATATATATATATATATATATATATATATATATATATTGGACCCTAATTGAAAGGCAAACAAAGCTAAATGTAGGCTCTCCCTCACTCTTAAAATTCTCTTATGGAGGTTATTGTAAGAAGTCTTTGTGCATCGTTATATAAAGATGTGCACCGGATGCACGCATTAACTGTGCGTCTATGTAAATCCATATGTCATGATCTATTAGGTTGCGGCATGCTTCACACATGTGCTTGCACGAGCGCATGTGCACACCCGATGCGCGCTTTGTGCACTAAAGGTGATGCACAAAGATATTTCTATATTGTCTGCGACATGCCGCATACATGCGCTTGCACAAGCATGTGTACATCCGATGCGCGCTTTATGCATTGAAGATAGTGCATAAAGATATTTCCTTATTGTAAAGTCATTTATGTGCTCTCGTTATTGATCACATGCTCGATGCACTCGTTTGTGCAGGGAAGACGGTGCACAAAGATATTTCCTTATTGTAAAGTGGCCTATTTGCTCTCGTTAACTTCCATTTTGACCTAAGGTACAGCCCAAAGTGGCTTACCAGCGGCCGAATCCAAACGTGGACTCACGCCATCGGTGCGTTAGCGGAAGGAGAGACTTGCAAAGAAATTTTAGCGCAGGGAGAAACATATGCCTCATGTCGTGAACAATTTCGCGACTTATTAGCCGCTACTACCAGCAACATGTAAATTATTTCGAAGAAACA
Organism: Calamus simplicifolius; assembly: GCA_900491605.1. Lineage (NCBI taxonomy): Eukaryota > Viridiplantae > Streptophyta > Magnoliopsida > Arecales > Arecaceae > Calamus > Calamus simplicifolius. Next base: position 715,004 of record UESW01004588.1, on the reverse strand, counting down.
TATTGCAAATTAAACAAACATCAGCTCATCGTTTTGGCCCCCACTCCCCACCAAATAATAATAATAATAATAAACTCATCACCATTCTTCCCAAATATATAATTTCTTAGCCTTCAAAGTAAAAGATAATTAATTCATATATAATTTCTTAGCCTTCATGACATGCCTCACTTAATTCATATATTCTATAAAATAATTAACATAATCTATCAGACTACCGGCCTTGCAACGCGGTAATGGACATGTCATTCAACGCACTTAAATCCTGCTTGCTTGAAGATGACTCTACTTCGAGGGAAACTCTTCTTGCTACAAAGCCAGGTTGCTTAGGATTTGGTAATGCCACACCATCACTGCCCAACATCAATACTATTGATGACATTAGTGGTCGATCTTCCGGGCGTTCTTGCACGCATAGAAGGCCCACTTTAATACATTTTAATACCTCATTTGTTGGAAAGGAGCGACCCAATGATTCATCAACTAGCTGCAAGCTCTTGTCCTCGTTCCATAAACTCCAGGCCTAAAAATTTTTCATTTAATGTCAGAATTTGAGATAGAGATTATGACAAATTAAATAATTTAATCCACACTTACATGTCCAACAACATTTAGGTGGGAGTGATGAGTGTAAACTCCTCTGTTTTTCTTTCCACTAATGATCTCTAGAACTAAAACCCCGAAGCTAAACACATCAGATTTTACCGAGAAAATGCCATCCATTGCATACTCAGGTGACATGTAACCACTAGATTTCATGAATAAAATAGTTAAAATCAATCATTAGCTTTTATAGTGAAAATATAATGAATCAAATAATTTTATTAATTATGCTTACTATGTGCCGACAACTCTTCTTGTGTTAACTTCTGTCTCATCTCCTCCAAAAATTCTTGCCATGCCAAAGTCTGAGATTTTTGGATTCATTTCTTTATCGAGAAGAATATTGCTAGCTTTAAGATCCCTATGAATAATCTTCAATCTGGAGTCATGGTGAAGATAAATGAGTCCTCGGGCAATTCCTTGAATGATTTGATAGCGGGTTTGCCAATCCAATAGTGCACTCTTTTCTTTATCTAATAAGAGTTCAAAGGGAGATAAACAAGTCTTAGAATTTTCTTGAATTAATAATAATGATAGTACAATAAAGAAAAAAGAAAGTGATATGAAAAAGAAAAACCAACCGAATAAGATGGCATCCAAGCTTTTATTAGCCATATACTCATATATTAACATTCTTTCCTCTCCTTGAACACAACAACCCAACAATCGAACGAGATTCCTATGTTGAAGTTTGGCAATTAGCATAACCTCAGTTTTAAATTCATCAAGCCCTTGTACTGAAGTTTTAGCAAGTCTTTTCACTGCAATTTCTTGCCCATCTTCAAGTGTGCCCTATTAAATAACACATTTAATATATCAATCACGTTAGTAAACAATTATATAATTTATTTTCCTATCAGACTAGATCATGAAAATATCCTTAGTCCAATGTGTCTGTGAACGAATTTACAACCTTTATTGTGGACCTTAACACACATTAGAACCATGAGGTTTTATATAGATGTATATTTAGTCCTATATTAGACATGTATTGGAGAAGTTTTGGATATTAAAAGAAGATGAAAGACCCCAATTAATGATCTTAGGGTTAGTGTTTTTAAATGAAATCTTGAGTCATTATAAATGATTGTAGGTCTTCTTAAGACAATATGAGCTAGTCATGACTTTTGTGGTTAAATCCTTTAAACTTCATTAAGTGTGAGGAGTATGTGAGGGCGCATACAAAAATATGTCAGTTCATGAGTTTGAACCATCAAGTCTAGCTTCAAATTCATTAATTTTTTTTAAAAGAAAACCTATTTATAATAATCTAGCTTTAGATTTTTTTTTTTTGTAAGATACCATTATAACTCAAGCTTTTACTTAAAGGGTGAGTTAGAAAGTTTATTTAGGCTCCTCAATCTTATAACAATAACTAGGATCTTTCTAATCTACAGTCAACGTGGGTATAAAAAAAATGCCAGCATAAACTCTCATAAACTCCCTTGCTTTGAATCCTAGCATCCTTGATAGTATCTAAATTTAAATATAAACTTAGTTGGATCTAACCATAAACATATAAATCCTATTAGTAATATCTCCTAGTTTACATAGACTCTAATCTATGACTATTTTGATACCATTTATAACAACTCAGGAATCTATCTAAACAAATTCATATAGATATATTATTTGAACACTTTGATCTTATATAAATTATATAACCAATGTATAACTAAATGCATGCCAATATGAAAGAGAAAACGAGGTACAACTTTGCACCTAGCTTGAACGAAGCACTAACAAAAAGAATCTTGCGCCGACAAGCGGAAGATGCTTAGAAATGCAAAATCCAAGATGCAGCTAACCTTATGTTAACCATTAATTAAATCTGATCATTATGTGACGAGTAAATTAATCAGATGGTCTCTATTATACGATCTCTCTCTCTCTCTCTTTATTCTTCCACAAAATTAAAAATAAAAAATAAAAAAACAAAAAAGGTGATGCAACTATTTTGCTATTTCTCCTCTCTCTCTTTACATACTTATAATCATTTAAATAAAAGCTAGAGGGGGAGGAGTTTGCCTTATTTCATTTCACTTAAAAATAATAATAATAGATTTAAATAAGCGCGTTCATAAATATTGAAATCCTTATCAAACTTGAAATCCAAAAACTTTGACATCGGCTGAAGTAAATATGGAGCTCAACTCGATCAGATGATACCTTATAAACAGGGCCAAATCCGCCCTCTCCAAGCTTCTTGGAGATAGAGAAGCCGTCGGTGGCAGCGACAACAGTGCCCAAGTCGAACAAAGGCAGCTCTATATCGTCTCCTCGAAAACGTTCATCGTTGTAGTGGCTGCTCAACGAAGTTGCGTCTAACGAAGCTGTACCAAATGGCAGCCATATTAATTCATAGTAAAGCTGGACTTCGCCATCTGATATTATTACGGCGTGCATCGCAAGTTCGAGCGAACAATCGGAACGAAGGAAAACATCTCAATTCCGGAATTCAAAGGTATGAAGGTTTCTAATTCTACCTACCTCTTCTCCTTTCTTCTTCTCCACAGGAAAAAGCCGACAATAGCAAGAAAGAGTAGTGCCACTGAAACAAGGCTTATAATAACTGCTATAACTGCACCTCCACTCCAACGAGATTGGTTGGTTGATGAACCTATAACATCATCATCATCATCATCGTCATCACAATTATTAGATGTTATTTTGAGATATATATGAACTGACAAATTAACAACTGCAAAAGTTCAGAAGATGTGTATAGCTTTTAAAATGCATATCATCAGCATCAATGGTCAGCTCAACTGCTCACTGAGAAGTAGGTAAAGGGGGGAAAAGGAGAACAAGTTCCACTCTTGTGACATAGACATTCATATGAAGTAGAAATATCCTATTATGCTTCAAAATCGAATTATCTTGCCCTTGTTGGGGCTTCTTGTTCACGCCACCCATCCATAGGTCAAAAAAAAAAAAAAAAAGCAGCATTCATCACGAGGGCGGCCAATTTGACCCTTGCTGCAAATGTTGTACATCTGCTCCTAAGATTATGCAGGTGCTGTAATATTCTAATAGACAGTTGCCAAAATTAATGCTTTCCATGTATCGCATCCAAGGAACAGATGATAAATATGACATGCAACTACTTGCTCGGTTGCATTCATGGAACTTATATTGCACCAAGACTTCATTTATCAGGCGATTGATAGGCCAAGTCAATCATATGGGAGAGCAAAATGATATGGATTAAATAAATATACATGAAAATCGTTATAATATGGACTCATTGATTGATGCAATATGCAAGCCATGTGATAGATCAGGTTCTTAATTGATTAGGTTTATCTAAAAATAACTTGACAAAATTTTATTCATTTTGGATGAGCTAGATATAAGTAAAACCAAAGTCAGCTGTTCCAAAATCTAGATACTTTAAATTGTGAGTAGCTAATTACAATGCGACCAGCCCTTATCCAAAATAAATTAGTCTAAAGTCTGATTCTAAGACCTAGACTAATTTGGATGGGACGTAAAGAGTGCCATTCAACAATCTCCACCAGCACGGTGGAGACAGCTGGTTGATTCTTTGGAGGTTAGCTGGTTAATTAACATCGCGGTCTTTGATGGTGGTTGCAATTGCAGAGAGCACAAAGAGTCAAAAACGTCGGCTTTTTGTGGAACATTCTAAGCCAAACAACGTGCCATTGGACCACTTCCACACAATTTTATTCTCTTAGCTGCCATCATCCGGTGGCTGGTGTAGCTCTGCTACACCTAAGAATACTTTGTTGTTCATACACTAATGAGAATACTTTGAGCCTACTGACCGGTGAATTATGCAACTAATAACAACCATGCAGTAGGTACTTCAAAATTCAAAGGCATAAACTGGCATGATATACCTACCGATCAAAAATGTTCATATCATGAATTATATTATATACGCGAGCCAATTTAATCGATGAGATTTAATTAGGGAACAGAACATACCTAGATCGGCCGCTGCCAGCCGAACGTAGAGATCCTGGCTAGAGTCAGTGTAGACGCGTACATCGGTGAGCTCGGAGAACCACATCACGCACCCACTTCCACCCCCACTGATATTAGCACTGGCATAAGCAGTGCAGGAGCAATTCTTCAAGCACATAGCCCTGCATTCATCAAGGTTCCTGCTCTTGTCCACACTGCTATTTGAGGTGTCCGGCAGCTTTGCGCCGCGCAACATGGTGAACCCATCTGTTCCATTCTTACAGTCCAGCTGGGTCTTCCTCACGCACCCACCGGACATATCCCTCAGAGCCCAATTCTCCGGCGACTTCGGCGTGAACCCCTGCAGACAGTCACATATCGGCGAGTTGTTAGGATCGCAGACCCCGTAAGGCCCGCATGTCGACAATGGGTCGCACTGGTCCCTCGGTGCGTACCAGAAGATGTTCCACAAGCCACCGGCGGCGATCCACACTGACCGTTGTACCACGCCGGACTGGTTAACCACTAGTCTTGACAAAAAGGACTTGTCCGCTGTCTCATAGGAGTAGGTCACCTCCTCCTTGTTGTTCACAAAGCTGAAGGTGAAGCCTGCGTAGGTGACGGTGCCGGGGACGCCGCTGAACTGCAGGCCATTCCACGGCCCAGTCCTCCACAGTTTCTGCGACCCCTTCCAGAGGAATAACTCAGGATCTCCATGTATATTCATGGACCCGTAGTACTCGCCGGAGGATGGATCGCTGATGCTCTTCCACGCCGTCAAGTTGCGGTTCAGGCCGCTTGTTAGGTTCACCCCGAGCTTCATGCCGGGCAGCAGCGTGTCCGTGGGGTGGTCGAAGCTTTGCCATGCGAAGCCATCGGAGTCGGTGCCGCTCTCTAATTCTTTCACTACAAAGTTTCCATCATCTAAGAGTTGTGCGACGGGATTTCTTAAACCCGTCGCAGCTGTGGACCAGACTGCGGTGGAGTTCTGAGTGGAAATGATGAGGCTGCCGTTGGTGGCGATCGATAGGATTCCCGTCGAATCGGTGATCGGCGTCTCGCGGTTGGCCACCCACACTATTGTTTGGATTGCGATCTCATGGTACCATATGCCGACGTAGCGGTTCCTCGAGTTGGGAGGGCTGAAGAAGCCTAGGGCGAACATCCCGCCAGGGGAAATCAGGGTTTCATTGTTAGCAAGAGACTGGTTTGGATTCAAGGTATCACCTGCAATGGAAAGGGAGAAGAGGGTGAACAGTACAATTAGAAAGAGGAATGGTCCGTTCTGGATGACTCTCATGGCTCTCACTGACCAGGCAAAATGTCTTGAAGAGTATCAAACGTGGTTATAGATCGATGTTGCTGGTTTTACTTCTACAGAAGCTTTCTGACCAAGTAAGACGCCTATATATCCCGTTGATGTTAGCCTCCTAATTATTCTAAAAGATTTCTCTTTCTAAAGTCATGACCCTGATCGGACGGTCAAGATCTTCTTCATGATGAGTTTGGGAAGTGGAGCATCTCTTTATCGGATGGCCGACAAAGAGAGACCATAGGATCGATGGTGCTGGTCAAATTATTAGGGAGCAAAACATATATAGCTCCTTCCGCCATGATATGAGTAATTAATGTTGCAATCGGTTGTTGGTGTTGGAAGTGAGGAGTGGTTGATCGAGCTTGGAATCTGCCAAGTATTGGACCCGCCTATCACGGCAGCCAGCTTCAACCCTTACCAACTTGTGAACCAGAGGAATTTTTTTTTTTTGGACTGAAACAGGGGAGTTGAACTCCCATAGTTTATTAATAAGGAACTTGTGAACCATAGGAAATTTTTTTTTTTTTTGGACTGAAACAGGGGAGTTGAACTCCCCATATTTTATTAAATAAGGAACTTGTGAACCAGAGGATTTTTTTTTTTTGGACAGAAACAGCGGAGTTGAACTCCCCATATTTTATTAAATAAAAACTTGTGAACCAGAGGATTTTTTTTTTTTTTTTTTTGGACTGAAATAGTGGGGGGGGGAGTTGAACTCCCCATATTTTATTAAACAAGGAACTTGTGAACCACAGGATGCGAAGGGTCCTTGTCACCTTGTCAGATAAGCATGGCTGCTTTTGTTCAATTACTTATTTGTGCATCAATTTGTGGTCTTATTGACTTATTAGGAGAGCAGGGGACATATTTGGGCCTATCCGGCTTCAGTTAGCTCTTCCTTCGTAAACAGACTGCTGTGGTGCACTAAACTGCCAGGGGTGTGCCAGACTTTCCCCCTTTGCTTCGTGTTTTTATTTCAAAAATTGGTCGCCAAACAGTGAAAATTAATAAATCTCAACTCATTGCAAAGATAAGGCAACGTATCATTAAAAGAATCTGGAGTTACTCTACAACAACCTTTAGTTTCTTGTACGATAACAATCTTTATTAATTAGGATGCTGTGTGTAAATCTAAGATCGATGGAGGGCTCGAGATTATGAATTTCCAAAACATGAATAAAAGTTTAGTTGCTAAATAGCCTTGAATGCCATTAGCTAGAAAAAGTTAAGGATTAAAGTCAGAAAGGCTTTTGTTATTTTTCGATTGTATGAAAAGTTTTTAAGGGCTTTGAAACTATACTTCTTTTAAATTAAGGAATGGAGAAGGGATTCATTTATGGGAGAACATCTGTTTGGGTCCCAGTATCCTTTGTCATCTTTTCCCACGTCTCTATCTAAAGGCTGCCAAACCTAACGCCACAAAGAGAGAATATGGAGTTGGATATTAATAAAATCGAAGCTTAATGATAAAATCCTTTGATTTCATTTTAACTATTAAGCTAACAGGATGGTAAATACCTCTACTTGGAAAATTAATCATAACGTTGCCTTCTCCATCAACTCCTTATAAAGTTTTCTTAATCAGAGGCATCTTTTAATTGTATGATAAAACTGGATAGAAAAGAGCTACTCCTCAAAAATTAAATGTGTTTATCTGACTCGCTTTAAAGAATAAATTGCATCCGAAAGATGTTCCATTCGATTGGATTATCAATTTTGCAGCACTAAATTTGAGTCAACCTCACATTTCTTTCAAAGATGCTAATTCTCCAAGGATGTGTGTGCCAGAATGAAGAATCACTTTTAATTTCTTAGAAGGTTTGGAAGCTTAAATAATGTATGGATTTTTTGGAGGAAAAGATGCATGCGTTCAGACAATATGTTTGCTTGGGATCAACTTATTATGGTAATTTAATGATATATTTAGAAGAAAAAAATATAAGAATCTTCATCTCTAATTATTGCTTCAACTCTTTGAATGCAATATCATTTGATAAAGTCCTTAGCTATTAGAAAAAAGTTTTTATTTTGAAGAAACCTTTTTAGAAATTGCTAGAATAATTAATCTAAAATTAATTTTAAAATTTAAATTAAAATTAAAAGGAATCAAACTGGTCGAGGCGTGTTAGACACTGCCCTAACGATAAGTTTTCGCCCCCTCGTACGGGTTATTGGCGATTTGTCCCCAAGGTACAACGACCCAGCTCGATCCGATCCTCCTACCATGAGCACGAGATGGAGGTGCAAACCCAATGATTCTTCAGATGCCCAAATAAAAATAATAAAAATAAATTGTTAGATAAACCTTTACCATCAATAGCTTTCACCAGTAGGTTGAGACAGACTTCCTTTTGAAACTTCCTTTTGAAACAGATTTCACTTGCAGCAGATAGACTCCAACTCCAAGAACAACTCCAATTCCTTTTGAGACTTCCTTTTGAAACAGATTCCACTTGCAGCAGATAGACTCCAACTCCAAGAACAACTCCAAGGAGCAATAGGATCTTCAACAAAATGAATAAATCTTTTAGGATTTGGATTTCTTTTTCTTCCTTTTTTTCCTTTAGTCTATACATATATTTATATAAAATATTTTTAGCCATTAGGCCTTGTTACCGTTCCTTCCAAAACGAAAGAAAGAGCAGAAATCATGGAATGAAAATCATGGAATGGAAGGAGGACGCTCGCCGAGCGTGCGAGCATTACGCGAACGCTCGCACTTGCTAGCGAGCTTCCTGACTCCACGCGAGCATTTAATGCTCGCGTGGGGTCTTATTACTTTCCTATTTTTATTTTTAAAACTTTTCCAACAATCCCCCGCAAAAGTTTAAAAAAAATAAAAATAAAATAATATTAAAAATTAATATACAAAAAATTTTAGGGCATCTTAGCTTGAATACAAATCTCACATTTAAACTTTCTATCATATGAACCTTAAGAATTAGATTAAGATTTGTCATGTAATGAATACTATCAAAATTTACATGACCAAGTCTACTATGCCAACATTTGAAGATTCAACATTAAAAAGAAGATAACTTTTATTAGATAACTTAGAGGATACATTTAATTTAAAAAGACCTTCACATACAAAACCTTTACCAACAAACCCATTATTACGAGTAATTACAACTTTATTTGACTCTAGAACAATTTTATATCCTCTAGATATAAGAAGAGATCCACATCATATTTCTTCTAACACTAGGAACTAACAACACTTCATGAAGGACCAGGATTTTTCCAGATGTCATCTTTAGATCCACTTGACCTTTCCCAAGCACTTGTGTTGAAGAGTTATTCCCAAGTGTCTCCTCCACTTGATTCTGAAAGATGGAGAACCAGGAGCGATCAAAACAACATGAACATTAGCTCCTGAATCAAGCCACCAATCACAAGAAGATTGGGTTGAGTTAATTAAGAATTTTAAATTTATCGACCTAAAAGAAGGCTCAGCACCACTCTCAACCACGTTCATATTGGAGAAAATATGGAAACTAATATATTCCAAGTAAATTTACTATCATTGGTCTTGGTAATATTTGCGGAGTGACCCTTTAGACAAGCAGCATGTATAACATCAGAAAAGAAATGGAATAAATATTAAGTCAAATAAACAATTAGATAAAATTATTTGAAGTCAAGACATAGACAAAATTTATTGTCAACATTATATTAGCAAACAGTATTTCAAGAGATAATTATGGATGATCATAATTTAGCATAGCAACTTTGTACCATTAATGCATAGGCATTTCAGGGTGGCATGAAAACTTTATATGTTGAGCAAACTCATGCAAAAGCAGAATAAGTAGATGGAATGAAAATCTAGCAATTCTAGAAAAGAAAAAAAATTGTCCTTAGCTGTTAGAAAATTTGTTTTTTTTTGCAAAATTCTTTTATTAGAAAAATGCTAGAAAATTAATCAGAAAATTTATACTCAAAATTTAAATTAAATCAAAATTAAAAGGAATCAAATTGGTCGAGGCGTGTGAAACACTGCCCTAAGGACAAGTTTTTGCCCCCTCATGCGGGTTGTTGGCGAATTGTCCCCAAGGTACAACGACCTGATTTGATTCGATCCTTCTACCGCGAGCACGATCGGGTGAAGGTTCAAACCCAGTGATTCTTCATATGCCCAAATATAATAATAAAATAGTTAAATAAATCTTTACCATCAGTAGTTTGAGACAGATTTTCTTGTTTAGACTCCTTGAGACAGCATTAGGATTTGCAGCAACAAGATCTTCAAGGATTTGCAGCAACAGGCAACAGAATCTTCAAGGATTGCAGCAACAAGATCTTCAAAGATTTGCAGCAACAGGCAACAGAATCTCAGGATTGCAGCAACAAGATCGGATTGCAGTAACAAGATTTGTAGCAACAGAATTTTTATTAATGATTTTTTTTCTGCCTTCTATATTCACTACTCCTTTCCCTTAGTTTATCCATATATTTATATATAAAAAAATGACCGTTTCTCCTTGTGACCGTTCCTTCCCAAACGGAAGGAAAGAGGAACGCTCGAGCAAACGCTCGAGCATTTCTGGAAATCACGAAATGCTCGCTGAGCGTTCCACAAACGCTCGTCGCGAGCGTTTCGAGCGCGTCCCATGCGAGCATTTAATGCTCGCGTGGGTCGGTTACCACCCCTTTTTTTAACTTTTAACAAACGACAAAAGTCAACAATCCCCCACAAAAGTTAAAAAAAAAATAAAATAAAATAAATAATAAATTAAAAAAATTAGGGCATCTTATACTGCGCAATAGGTGAGGTGTCCTGTGGACTTGAACCTCACTTAGTGTTGATTGTATACATCTGAAGGAACCATAGTGGATTAGACCTTGAACTAGGTCCTTGACTCAGACTTCTACTAATCACACACACAGCATGAATCAATTGGGTTTAAGCAGTCAGCGCATATTAAAGGCCTTGCGCTTAGTACCTTGATTTTTCATGAGAATTTCTGAAGGTTAGCCCAAACCTTTAGTCACGGCCTCATATGACAATTCTCATATAGGTGAATCCTCCAAGGGTATTTGTGACTAATACCCTGCAGATAACCTACCTCGGATCCATTAAGAGTATGACTCAACCTTACACGAATTTACTTTGTCACTTTATAAGAGCACTCATCATAGGGATGGGTTGAAAATTTTTTCAAAATTTGTGCTCTAACACGATCACTCAATCAGCTTCATTTCTACCACATTGAACCTCATTCATGGGATCTCCAATCACAGAGGTTGGGTATCCACTGCTGGTGACCAAATAATGGGCTTAAGCCCCATCCCCCTCGATGAATCTAGGATGCCACTCCTAGATAATCCCTTGGTTAATTGATCTGCCAAATTCTTCTTAGATTTGATAAATTCTAAAGAGATAACATCATTTTTCTTATGTTGTCTTATAGACTTATGACGAAGCCGTATATGGCGATTCATCTTTTTATTGGTACTCTTTTGATTTGTCAGTTCAATTGCGGCCTTATTATCACAATGGATAGATATAGCTGGAACTGGCTTAGGTACCAAAGGTAGCTCTGATATTAGATTTTTTATCCACTCTGCCTCATTACAAGTGGTATCCAAAGCTATCAACTCGGCCTCCATGGTGCTTCTAGAAATAATAGTTTGCCTAGTGATCCCCAGGCAATAGCAGCACCACCAAGAAGAAAAACGTAACCGGTAGTTGATTTTAAATCATGAGAATCGGTGACCCAATTAGCATCACTGTAACCCTCAACCACCTCAGGGTATTCAGTGAACATCAAAGAGAGATTAAGTGTTTCCTTTAAATATCGGAACACTCTTTCTAAGGCTACCCAATGAGATTGATCAGGATTTTGATTATATCTACTCAGCCTTCCTACAGCATAGGCAATATCATGTCTTGTTCTGTTTGCTACATACAAGAGAGATCCTATAATTTGAGAATACTTTAATTGATTAATTGGGTCACCTAAATTTTTCTTTAGGTGAAAGTTAGGATCAAAAGGAGTAGATATTGATTTAAGATTGGAATAACCAAACTTCTTGATCATTTTTTCTATAGAATGAGAAAGAGAGAGCTATCCCTTCATGGGACTTGATAAGCTTCATCCCTAGGATTACATCCGCTTCACCTAAATCTTTCATGTCAAACTTAGAAGAGAGGAAAGATTTAACATTTGAAATAATTTCCAGAGATGTTCCAAAAATTAAAATACCATCGACATATAAGCAAAGGATTACACAATCATTATCAACGATCTTAGAATACACACACTTATCATGATTATTAATTTGAAATCCAAAAGATAGAATAATTCGATCAAATGCCTTGCGTCAAGCTAATTAAGTTTCCTCTCTATTGATGGCCAATTTTCTATCCCTCTTCTCCCTTGTAAATTCAGTAAATTTTTTGGCCATGTGCTATATTTATTCTCTTTAGCTAACTTCTAGCTAGACATTGTCTTCTTGTCTTCGTTATGATATCTTCGGTCCCCTCTAAAAATTCTTGCCGTACCAAACTTTGAAACTTTTGGGATTCATGTCCTTGTCTCAAAGAACGTTGCTGGCTATAAATTCTCTTATAAATGATTCCAAATCAATTTTGGTGAAGATAAAGAATGCCTCGAGCAATTACCATAATGATACGGTAGCATCTCAAATTCTGGTTTTCAATTTCAACATATTCCTTTTGCTTTACATGGACAGTTTGCTTGCGTAAAACTTTTTTTGAGGAGAAATGTTGATTAAAAAAAAAATGTTTCCATTCAGTTCTTACTCACACTACTAACAAAAGATTGATGTGGTCGCCAAGTTTTTCTTTCCTTTATTTTGGGAGAGCTCGATCCTACGTGAAAATAGTTTTTTTTTTTTTCCTTTTTTCTGTTTTAAAATTGATATAGCGGGGAAGAAGTAAGGAACTTCACCTCAGTTTATTAAGGCCAGAAATGCACAAGTATGGGAATAGTTGTTAAGCCAATTCTTCGGACGAAGATTTCTGCAAAGATGAAAGAGTGGGTGATTTTGTGAAGGATGGACTGACTACTCGTTGGCCTGTCTTGAAAGGAAGACTTCTGCATTAATTCCGTCCATTTCGAATGTGCCAACAAAGAGCCATCAAGGGGAGTCAGCCACAAAGTCAAGAAATATTGGAACATATTGAATTTGAAAACAAACGTACAAAATATATATTGAAATGCATATGTGATGCCAAGGAGGCCCGAGTCCGCCAGTTCTCATACGTGACAGAACGTTGACAGGAAAGGCTGTCGCGGATGAGAGAGCAAGGATCATCCTGCTTTCAGCTCCAAGAATCAGAGTGATAGGTCATTCTGACAGTAATCCAATCAGCTGCTGCTAAGTTGGCTTCATAATAAATATGCCGAATCTAAAAATACCACTCTTTCAAAAGTTAGTACCATATCCCACACTCAGATGCGATGTTCGCCAACTGTATTTTGCTGGTCTTGATTTACAGGATCATTACTCATTGCTACCGAGCTTCTAGGCAAAGAAAATGCGACACTCCAGGTTAATTCCTGGGCGATGCTATGGTAACTCAGTAAAATGATTCTAAAAAGTCACTCAAGTATTCCTGAGTGACCTTTTGAGTAAAATTTTTGAGTCACTGAAGCATTTTCTTTGTTAAATTTCTCAGGAACTCCTGGTTGTTTTTAAGACAAATCCTCGTTACTGCAACCGTCTGCCTTTAACTTTGCTTAGCCTCTTGTAACTGGTTGTTTGGAGTATATAAGTTTGTCCCCTATCCCTTGGCTATCCCTAGGGATACTGGCTATCCCATTGATCCGTAAATCCATAGGATAACTTTTTTTTACTCTTATTTGGAAGGATAACCAGCTTTGCTTAGCCATGGAAATGGAATTTTAATAAGTTAGTGGATAAAGTTCTTTTTTTCTTCAAATAAAGACAGAGAGACGTCAGTTTAGCACTAATCACACTATAATGCTAGAGAGATAACATATGGTAGAAAAGTAGGATCGACCAAATAAAAGGTGAAAGTAGCATTTGAACGGAATGCACTCATACATCCGCTTATGTTTCTTAAATGCAGTAACCAAGAAGACGAAAATGATTTCTATACCAAAGCTTTGCTATCAACATGACCTCATTCAATATTTAAAGAGCCTCTTCAAAATAATTGCTTGTCCTTCTCTAAACTTTTTTCTACAAATCATCACATCCAAAATATTATTAGATATCAAACGTAATTGGATGCCTCAACAATATCTAATAATTTGAATATTTTTTAAATTTGACACCTAGTCCATAGTTTTCAATGAGAAAAAAAGCTATTTCTTTGAATATACACTCCAATTTGCCTCTTTGAATTAATTAGCTGCATGATATCTCTTTAAACATAATATTTTTATTTCTAAAAGAAAAGATTATGCAAATCTGCAAATTTAGACCAATGAAATGTAGGCTTACATTAATTTGATGAAATTCATAATTTTTTTATAGGCATGACCTTGCCATCCCGATGCCACTAGATCATTTTAGATCAATAGAGAGAGAGAGAGAGAGAAGAACGAGACCGTTACCACCATTTATAAAAGAGAGAGGAAATGTAGGAATATATGATGTAATGTTAATGATATTGCTATTAGATCTGATGAGATTGGCAAAGAATATGGAGGAGAATAAAGCCATGCCGTTGCCTACAACGAGGGGAGAGGAACCATAGGGCTACATGGCTCAATCTTGATATTGCTATTGTTGGATCTTATGAGATCAGTAGAGAAAAGCGAAGTCAATGAGGTTGGAGGAAATATAGGAGTGCATATTAGCATAGTTTGACTTTCATATCCTATGCCATCCAATTGGTTTTATGGAAGAGTTATTGGGAGATTAGAGAGAAATTTTTTTTGAATCTGTGCTTTTCTAGGTTGAAAACTAACCATCTTGTCACAGATCAGTAAAATAATTATCAATAAAAATAATTAATATTTTAAAAAAGAATAAATGAAAAAGCATTGTCATTCTACTTGAGATGCATTTTTATATCTTTAATCAAAAAAATATTTAAAGAGATATGAATTGGTAGCCCAACTCATTCGGAAAAGTAAATTGAAGAATACGTACGGTAAGAAGAAAAAAGCATTTCTTTTTCCACGCATGAGCATCTTTTTCCACGCATGAATGCATTTCTTTTTCCACTTGCTCATATCAACACACATATGGTGGCTCAATAAATTTTACCGTACATCATATGCATATAATAATATGCACGGATGATCAATCGTACAATTGGTATGTACTTGCTCAAGTCTTTTTCTAGGACATTTGGAACCGTTCTAAGCCCAATGCATAAGAATTCTATATTGTAAATAAAGATAGGTTTAGCTGTTTTTGGATACAGAACTCAATGACTTTTTTTATTTTTATTTTTATTTTTATTTTTATTTTTTTTAGAACAAGCGGATGATCATACAAATCAATCTATATTTATCAGAGTATAAAATTTGCTAAAAAACCAAAGGACAAGGATAGTCCTGCCTCCAACTCCAAAAGCCTGAGTGATGAACCACTGATTCAGCCACCCAATCGGCCGCCGAGTTAGCTTCTTGATAGGTATGGCGAATCTGGACCCTTTGGGCCTCCCTCAAAATCGACCATATATCATATAATAGCGGATTGTTAGGGCCTTGGAGGCCATTATCCTTCCGCATTCACTGGATAACCGTCATAGAGTCATCCTCAATGATGAGATTGTAAGCATGAAGATTCCGAACGACATAGAAGATGCCCACCCAAGCAGCATAAAGCTTAGACATAGGGACAAAAAAGTTCAGGCTGCCCAATCCATCAGCCGCCAGAAGATCACCCGCCAGCCCCCGAATAACAAAGGCAGAACCTGCTAATCTACCACGGACGCTCCCATCAAAGTTGATTTTGACAAACCCTGGAGGGGGCTCCCAGGATATAGAAACCATATGCCGGTTTACTGCCGAAGCAGCAGGGGAACCCAGAAGCCAGAGAAGTCAGAACCACCTATATAGAAACCCCGGGCACAGTCCGTCGTCAAGGATCTGAATGTAATTAAATTTAATTTTTATCTTTAGAATCATATGGACTCTAAAATTATTTTATTTTTAAAATTTTAATTACATTTGAATGTAATTAAATTTAATTTTTATTAATAACGTATTGCCTTATCAATAAATAGAAGCTTTTTTTTTTAATAAAAATGGATGGTCACACTAGTCTAGTGTAACTCAATCCTAATACATTAGAAAATAATATTTGCTTTAGTATAATGGGGCAGGGATCATTCTGTTTCTAAATCCAAAACCAGAGTGATAGGCCACAAAGGCCGCACCCAATTCGCTGCAGCATTAGCTTCCCTGTAAACATGCCAGATCTGGACTGTATGAACCTTACGAAGGGTAGACCAAATATCATGAAGTAAAGGGTTGCTTAGAATGTGATCACAGGAATCCTGCAGAATTCATTGGATGACCGTAGTAGAGTCCCCCTCGATGAAGAGACAATGAACATTAAGAATCCGAGTGGCATATAAAATACCAACCCAAGCTGCATAAAGCTCAACCAGAGAAACTGAAGAGTCTAGAAGGCCGAAGCCACCCGCTGCCAATATTACTCCATCAGTTCCACGGATATCAAAAGCTGAGCTAGCACATCTTTCCCGAACAATCCCATCAAAATTGATTTTGACAAACCCTGAAGGAGGGCTCCCAAAATATAAAGACCGTATGCTGGTTCATTGCCAAGGTATCAGAGGAGTCCTAGTGGTCATAGTTATCAGAATCAGAAGTAGAACCATGGAGTGCGTATTCTTCAGAGAAGGAAATAACTTTCCTCACAACCCTGCGGGGAGATACTACATCATCAGTGAAAATAAGCATGTTTCACGATAGTCAAATCTGGTAAATTATACCAGCCCAAATAGCGTTCTGCTGCCAAAATCTCCTTCGGATGTCACTCAATAGAGCAGTCCTTCAAAAGTTATCGGTACCTTTCCTAGGATGGTAGCCTATCATCAACCAGATCTGTCTCACTCTAGGGCAGCTAAAGATGGCATGATCAATGGTCTCCTCTTTCCACATAATGGGCAAGTAACTTGAATGGTCATTCTCCTTCCGGCAAGCAAGGAGCAGGTGGGAAGATAATCCTACGCAAGCTTTCAGATAAAAAGCTGAATCATGGGATGGCTAGGAAGTTTTCAGATCTACATTGCATCCATTATATGTTGTGGTTGTGGCCTATAAATCTTTGTTAGATCCCTGATAGACGCACTATAAATAGAAACTTATTTACTACAATTATCAGTTGCTGCAACCATAATAACGAAATCATATGATGGAGACTCTGATGCCTCATTTGATGGAGTTTATTTGAGAGCCAGCTTTGCCAGGTTTTTTCTTTTTCTTTTAAAGGAATCATCTTTCCATGAATTTACTTCTCAAGTAAATCGTCTTCCCTGCTCCTCTCGCGGTGGTTGATGAACAATTCAATTCCTGGCAAAGGTTTCACATCAGTGATCACGTTAGATATGGCATTTCAAGGCTTTTCTCTTCAAAAGTCCTCATGGATTAAGTAATAATAGTTGAATATTGTTAAAATGAAGATAAGAAATTATTTTTTTATTAGTTGAGAGGGAGAGCCCTCATTGTACCTGCTAGTCTTCTCTCCTCCCCCCGCTGAAAAATAATAGATCAAGACAAGAAAGCAACCTGGAAGAAATTTTAGTTCAATATAGTAATAAAAGATTAGGTTTGGAATTGACGGCAACCAATTGCAGTAGCTAGCTACAACTACAAGAAAATTATCAGAAATAAACAATATAGGAAATGTAAATTCCTTTATAGTGTGCGTCACATACTTCAAATTTCCAAAGAAAGAATACATTAAAAGTCAAATTTTGGGGTCATACTTTGTCCGGAAGAATTTGCTTGCCTTTACGGTCCTTGTGAACAACTCCAATGCAAGGATAAAATGGTCTCGAGCTCCTAATAATGTGTTAGCGTGTTTTCAAATAAAAGGATACCCGTATTTTGCTTGAATAAAATTTGCATGTTGCATTACGGTCAGAGTTGAGAGGTAAAAAAAAAAAAAAGAACAAACCAAGGGAAAAAAAGGTATAAAATCTTTTTTATGGAAATATAAATTTTTACGCGCAATAAATTTTTTTTGTAGTTGTTCTCTCGTCTTATACAAATAATTTATGTATATATCTCAAATCATTCATGACCGTAATGATATTTTAATTTTTCGTAGACTATTTAATTTTTTAAAAGATATAAAGTTATACTGCTATATTTTTGAATTAATTTACATAAAAATTAATATTTAATTGACACTATGAAAAATTATGTTTTTCATTATATTTTTAGTAACATTAATTAAAAATAATGAAGTCATTTAACTTAAAAAATTAGAGAAGGGTATTATCTCAAAAACCATATTGATATCAGGGGTATATAAAAGGAAGTACTATATTTCTCTTAAGTAGAGAAGATATCTACCTCTTTCGTGTTCAAAATTAATAATCAAGTACCGACTATAAAAAACATATAAAAAGTAAAAATTATGCATTTTGATAATTTTTAAATTATATAATAAGTAGTAAAAAAATATTAATTTCACAGCACTAGATTACAAAAATTTATAATAAAGGATTTAAATCAAAAATCTACCTCATTAATTCTGGTCTACACATTAAAATATGTATATAAATTAAAAATCAATAGACCTTAATTCTTAGATCATATATATATATATATATATATATATATATATATAATATAGGGAGAGATAGGCTTGACTATATCCAATAGTGTTAAGTTTAGGATTTAGTCATCTTTTTATTTTTAAATCCATATAAATCTTAGAGCTATCATATTTTTTTTTTATTTTTTTTTATTTTAGAATTCATGGTCTATATAGATCATGCGTAGAAAAGGTAATTAAATTTAGACTTAGTTTTGCAAGTTTTGGCAATAATAAAAATCTTCCTAAAGCTAAGAAAAATCTCTCTCTCTCTCTCTCTCTCTCTCTCTCTGCAAACTCCCTCTTTTCCATTTTTTTCTTCACTCTCTTTTTTTTTTCACGTGACTTTCTTTGTAGGCAAGAATAGAAAATAAGTCTAAGATAGTGTTTGATAGAAAAAATGTTATCCATGGATAAGTGTACGGGATAGAGTTTATCCCCTGGCTATCCCTAGGGATATCCCTTGGCTATCCCATTGATCATATCAAATGCAAAAAGGTAAATCCATGGGATAACCTTTTTTTACTCTTATTTGAAGGGATAACTAGCTATTCCTGCATTCTCTAGGGAATAAATTGAGGGGATATCCCATGGTTAACTATGGTTAACCATGGATTATCCCTTTGGTTAACTTTATTCTCTGCTATCCCTTATAGTTATGGCTTTTGGGAATAAGAGGGGATATCCTCTGGATATCCCCTCTTATCCCCTATTTCAAACACTACCTAAGGGATTATTTTTTAAGACAAGAGCTAAACGAGTTTTTGGGGGTGGTAATAAGAATTAAGGTTATACAATAATTTTTTTTAAAATACTAGGAATTTATAAATGAAAAAAAAAATAAAATAAATAAGATGGAGAATAGATGAGTATCAAATTGTTGGTCAAATTGTTGGCTCTAAAATATAATACCAACTATTGCGAACCCGTAACAATAAATAAAATAAAAAAATAGAGATAATTATGATAGCTTCATGGAGACCGCACGCCTTCAAACACTTCATATAGCTACTTCAAAGGATTAGGCTTCTAAATAGAAGAATTAATGATATTATTTTACTATAAAAAAGTCAGACGAATATCTACATATTTATAGGATTATAACTTCTTACTTAAAAAAGTTTCAATATAATTAGAAAAAGAAATTTCAAATTGTAAAAAACTCAAAAATAAAAAATACCAAATAACTGTGACAGAATTTTTCTTAATAACCAAATCTCTTTAAATTAATAAAATCTTATAAATCGAAAGAATTTTTAAAATTAAAAAATCCTAACAACATGGTAAAATATAACAGAGTCAGCCAAAGTATTATACGCTTATGTGGTATTAAAACATAATATTTTGGTTGCGCATTAATGCAAGTTCACATTAAAATTTATCGGCCAGCCACTTTGGAACTTGGAAGCCTTCTGATTAACGGATGAGATTTACCTTGCATGTTCTAGTCTTGTAATAAGCTGGGCTCAAGTCCTACAGCGCGCTCCATGAAAAAGTTTTCCTTCGTGGAAAAATCTTTGGGCATCGCACGGTGTACCACATGATAATTGATTGCATATGCGTATAACCATGCATACAATACAAAAGAATAAAAAGTTTTTGCATCATGCATGATGAACATGCGCATCGCGTTCGATGATTAACCCTATGCATATATGGTCATGCATGCTTAAAAATATTTTTATCCTTTTTGCACCACATGCGCATCAATCACTGTGCACATGACCTATGCTCCTGTACCATGTGCGGTGCATAAAAAATTTTTTTTATAAAAAAGTCTTTGCGTATTACATATGATGATTGACTATGCAAGTGTGGTCGTGTGTGTTTGAGGATATTTTTTTCTTTTTGTATCATACATGATCACGTGCAAGCATAATCAATCATTATATATGGTGTATATGCTTCTGCATTACGCGTAGTGCATAAAATTTAATTTTTTTTTCTACTTTCATATTCAATCGAGGTCACACGTGGATGCATTGGCTGTTCACTTTTCAGGTTAGGGATATAGGTTGAGCGAGGCTGGCCCACAGCCTGTTCGACCTGGACCCCATGTTAAGTGGCCTGACAATGGACTGGTGAACTGGGAGGTGAACGGACGAGCATGCGATGTTCCTTCTGCTGCCTTGTAGTCTGCTCTGCTTAATTTAATTACGAAGTTATAATTTCAATTCACAGATCAAGCACAAACCATTCATATCTTGATTTATTAAGTCAGCAAGGCTTCAGGACATATATGCATAATTTCATCATGGAAGCAAGATGAATCAATGGCAGAAAGCTGAGTTTGTCCAAGTGAGCTATACAGCCTCACTCTCCGGAGTTTGTGTCAGGAAACCATTTGACCTTCTTTTCATTGCTCTACTCCTTTTTGCGGCATGAAACAATTCCTGGATTTCTTGCTCGTTACGTGGCGAGCTGTTCTCTTGGACATACAAGTCGTAGACAACACTCGTATAAAGAATCCCATTATGGTTTTTGTAAATCACCACCACCTGCCATGCTAGGAAATTATTGACGCCAAGTTATCTTCTTTGAACACTGAAAAATGAAGATCTCTCTCGCCGAAGTCCTGCAAGAAAAGTCTCCGAAGATCGGATGTTCCGATGGAAACCCTCCGATGCTCAAGTCAGTCACTTGGAAACAGACAAGAGTTTGCTAGGATAAGAAAGTTAGAGAATTAGGGTTCAGAATCTTTCCCTCGTCGTAAGTGTGGCCTTTATACATGTTTGAAGGTTTTTTTTTTCTTCATGCTTTCAGAAGGTTAATGATTTCGAGATACTGCTGTCCGGTAACGGACAAAAGGCATGGCTGACAGTGACGGATCGTGGGCGTGTCAGAGGTGTCCTACCTCACTTGCCACCCACTAGTACGGCATTACAGGTGTCTGGTGGCTATGGTTGCCCCAGGTGCGCGCCGTTACGAGGTATGGCCACATGCAGCCGCAGGCGAGCGGTGGACCGTACGCCGTAATAGGGTATGGCCACACACAGTTGCAGGCGAGTGATGGACCATACGCCGTAATGGGGTATGGCCATGCACTGTTGCATGTGAGTAGTGGGCCACCACTACAAGAAAATACTGAAATAGCGATGCAAATTTAGCGATGCAATTATGCGTCGCTAAATTGCGACCACTTTGCGATGCCTTGTGACAACAAAATATTGCAACGGCCTTAGCGACGCATTAGCGACTCAATTAACCAGAAAATAAAAAAAAATTAATTTTTATTTAGCGATGCAAATAATGCGTCGCAATATTTTTAAATTAATTTTTTATAAAATATAAATATTGGAAAAAAATATTGCGATGCAACACAGTGCGTTGCAATATTTTTAAAAGAATTAAATATGTTAAATAGCGACGCATTAGCGACGTAATAAACCAGAAAATTAGAAAAATTATTTTTAATTTAGCGATGTACAAATTGCGTCGCAAATAATTTAAATAAAATTAAATTTTATAAAATATAAATATTAAAAAAAATATTGCGACGTAAATAAGTGCGTCGCAATGTTTTAAAAAAAATTAAATATATTAAATAGCGACGCATTAGCGATGCAATAAACCAGAAAATTAAAAAAATTATTTTTAATTTAGCGATGCACCAATTGCGTCACAAATAATTTAAATGAAATTAAATTTTATAAAGTATAAATATTATAAAAAAATATTGCGATGCAACTCAGTGCGTCGCAATGTTTTAAAAAAAATTAAATATATTAAATAGCGACGCATTAGCAATGCAATAAATCAGAAAATTAGAAAAATTATTTTTAATTTAGCGATGTAATAACTGCATTGTAATTATTTTAAATAAAATTAAATTTTATAAAGTATAAATATGAGAAAAAATAATTGCGACGTAACACAGTGCGTTGCAATATTTTTAAAAAAGTATTATGTTAAATAGCGACGCATTAGCGATGCAATAAACCAAAAAATTAATTAAGAAAATTATGTTTTAATTTAGCGATGCACTTGTTGCATCGTAATTATTATAAACAAAATTAATTTTTATATAATATAATTATCATATTAAAAAATTACGACGCAACCCTTTGCATCGCAATGTATTTAAAAAAAATTAATTATGTTAAATAGTGATCGGTCCAAAATCGATCGTGACCGATCGGAATAAGGGCTTGGATCGATCGCAACCCTCGGATCGTCGTCGATCGGACCGATCGCCACGGTTCGAGATCGGTCGTGACCGATCGGGATCAGGGCTTGGATCGATCACAACTGTCGGATCGTCAGCGATCTCAGACCGATCGCATCGGTCTGAGATCGATCATGGCCGATCGGGATGAGGGCTTGGATCGATCACAACCGTCGGATCGTCACCGATCAGACCGATCGCCACGGTCCGAGATCGGTCGTGGCCGATCGGGATCACGGCTTGGATCGATCGCAACCGTCGATTGTCGCCTATCGGATCGATCGCAACGGTCCGAGATCGTTGATCACCAATCGGGATCGATCAGGGCTTCGATCGATGGCAACCGTCGGAACGACGCCGATCGGTGCGATCGCCACGGTCCGAGATCGGTCATGGACGATCGGGATCAGGGCTTGGATCGATCGCAACCGTCGGATCATCGCCGATCGGACCGATCGCCACGGTCCGAGATCAGTCGTGGCCGATCGGGATCAGGGCTTGGTTCGATCGCAACCGTCAGTTTGTCAGCGATCTCGGACCGATCGCAACGGTCCAGGATCGGTCGTGGCCGATCGGGATCAGGGCTTGGATCGACCGCAATCGTCGGATTGTCGCCGATCGGATCGATCGCCGTGGTCCGAGATCGGTCGTGGCGGATCAAGATCAGGGCTTGGAGCGATGGCAACCATTGGATCGACGCCGATCGGTCCGATTGCCACGGTCCTAGATCGGTCGTGGACGATCGGGATCAGTACTTGGATCGATCGCAACCGTCGGATCGCCAGCGATCTTGGACCGATCGCAACGGTCCGGGATCGATCGTGGCCGATCGGGATCAGGGCTTGGATCGATTGCAACCATCGGATCGCCAGCGATCTTGGACTGATCGCAACGGTCCGGGATCGGTCGTGGCCGATCGGGATCAGGGCTTGGATCAATCGCAACCGTCGGATCGTTGTCGATCGGACCGATCGCCACGGTCCGAGATCAGTTGTGGCCGATTGGGATCATGGCTTCAAATCGCAACCGTCGGATCGTCGCCGATCTCAAACGGATTGCAACGGTCCGAGATAGGTCGTGGCCGATCGGGATCACGGCTTGGATCGATCGCAACCGTCGCATATTCACCGACCGGGATCGATCATGGCTTGGATCGATCGCAATCGTCGGATCGTTGCCGATCCGATCGATCGCCACGGTCCGAGATAGGTCGTAGCCGACCGGGATCGATCATGGCTTGGATCGATCGCAACCGTCGGATCATCGCCGAACGGGATCGATCATGGCTTGGATCGATCGCAACCGTCGGATTATCGCCGATCGGAATCGATCATGGCTTGGATCGATCGCAACCGTCGGATCGTTGCCGACTGGGATCGATCATGGCTTGGATCGATCGCAACCGTCGGATCATCACCGAACGGGATCGATCATGGCTTGGATCAATCGCAACCGTCGGATCATCGCCGACCGGGATCGATCGTGGCTTGGATCGATCGCAACCGTCGGATCATCGCCGACTGGGATCGATCATGGCTTGGATCGATCACAACCGTCGGATCACCACCGAACGGGATCGATCATGGCTTGGATCGATCGCAACCATCGGAATTTTTTTTAATATAATATTGCGACGCATAATTTGCATCGTAATATTTTTTAAATAAATATATCTAATTAAAAATATTAAAAAATTATTGCGATGCAATAAGGCATCGCAATTATTATCATAAATTATAAATATTATCATTAATAAATATTTAAAAAATTTTGCGATGCCGTAGCGATGCATTTTAGGAAAAAAATAAACAAATATTGCGATGCAATGTATGCGTCGCAATTATTTTTAGTAAATATAAATTTTTTCAGTATTAATAAATAAAAGAAATATAATATTGCGACGCATAATTTGCGTCGCAATGTTTTTTAAATAAATATATCTAATTAAAAATATTAAAAAATTATTGCGATGCAATTTTGCATCATAATTATTAACATTAATTATAAATATTATTATTTATAAATATTAAAAAATTATTGTGACGCCGTAGCGACGTATTTTAGGAAAAAAATAAACAAATATTGCGATGAAATATATGCGTCGCAATTATTTTAAGTAAATATAATTTTTATCAGTATTAATAAATAAAAGAAATATAATATTGTGACGCATATTTGCGTCACAATATTTTTTAAATAAATATATCTAATTAAAAATATTAAAAAAAATTGCGACGTAATTTTGCGTCGCAATTATTATCATAAATTATAAATATTATCATTTATAAATATTTAAAAATTATTGCGACGCACTGTTTGCGTCGGAATTATTGTAATAAGTTATTATTTTAATCAATTAAAAATATTAAAAAAATATTGCGACGCCTTAGCGATGCAATTCCTAGAAAATAAAAATAATTTTCCCGTCAGAACATTGGCGCCAAGTTAACGACGCATTAGCGACGCAATTATTTGAATTGCTATTTTTTCATAAAATTATAATAAAACCAAATTAACGATGGATTAGCGACGCATTAATGCGTCGCTAATACATAATAAATTTAAAAAAAAATATTGCGACCATTTAGCGATGCAATTTATTGCGTCGCTAATTACTTATATATAAGCCGGCCTTCTCTTCTTCTTCTTCCCCGTTTTGACCTAGCCGCCGTCCTCCCCAAAAAAATTCTGGCTCCCACCTTGCTGCTCCGGCTCCCCCCTCTGGTGCTCCGGCTCCCCGGCGTTCTCCTCCGACTCCGGCGTCTTCTCTCGACCAAGGTAAGCCCCCACACTCTCTAAAATTTTTTTTTTATAATAATTTCCCTCCGGCCACGGCCAAGACCGTGGCCGTCTTCTCCGGCCACGGCAGTCTTGGCCGTCTTCTCCGGCCACGGCCGCTGCCATGGCCGGCAGTGGCCTGGCCACGGTGGCCAGGCCACTGTCAAAAAAAAAAAACATTTCGTAATAGGGGGGGACCCCCCTGCCCCCCCCCTTTTTTTCTTCTCCGGCCACGGCCGCTGCCGTGGCCGGCAGTGGCCTGGCCACGGTGGCCAGGCCACTGTCAAAAAAAAAAAATTTATTTCGTAACAGGGGGGGGGGGGGAAACCCCCCCGCCCCCCCCCCCCCCTTTTTTTCTTCTCCGGCCATGGCCGCTGCCGTGGCCGGCAGTGGCCTGGCCACGGTGGCCAGGCCACTGTAACATAAAAAAAAAACATTTGGCAACAGGGGGGGGAAC
This sequence comes from Calamus simplicifolius, assembly GCA_900491605.1. NCBI lineage: Eukaryota > Viridiplantae > Streptophyta > Magnoliopsida > Arecales > Arecaceae > Calamus > Calamus simplicifolius. The sequence goes on along the minus strand of UESW01004588.1, from coordinate 689,015 downwards.
CCCCCCGCCCCCCCTTTTTTTTCTTCTCCGGCCACGGCCACTGCCATGGCCGGCAGTGGCCTGGCCACAGTGGCCAGGCCACTGTCAAAAAAAAAAAATTTTGTAACAGGGGGGTGGGGAAACCCCCCCCCCCCTTTGTCTTCTCCGGCCACGGCCGTGGCCGCGGCCGGACAAGGCGGCCACGGTGGCTAGGCCACTGTCAAAAAAAAAAAATTTTTGTAACAGGGGTGGGGGGTGGGGAAACCCCCCCCCCCCCATTTTGTCTTCTCCGGCCACGGCCGCTGCCGTGGTCGCCTGTGGCCTGGCCACCCTGTCAAAAAAATAATAATAAAAATGGTAACAGGGCCCCCCCCTTTTGTCTTCTCCGGCCACGGCCACGGTGGCCAGGCCGTAGTCCAAAAAAAAAAAAATAGTTAGGGGGGGCCACGGAGCTCTTTGGATAGACTGATTGTTATGTCTTGATTATGCAATAATATTTGTAATGCTAGATAGAAAGTCTTGTTGTATTATTATTTAATTTGCATAATGTTTATGCAATAATTAATTTAAGCAGAATGTTTATGCAATAATATTTGTGCATTTGTACTTATTTACAATTGTTATGTCTTGATTATTTATATTCTGCTACAAACTGAATGATGCATTAAATTATGTAATGCTAAATAAAAAGTCTTGTTGTAATATTATTTAATTTTCAGCAACAAATTAGTAGTTTCAATGATTTACATTTTAGTCTTCACAAACATTTGTATTCGACACAATAATCTTAAAAAGTTAGTGATTACATGTATAATTCACAAGAAGTTAAGAATAACAAACATAAGTTCGATTGTCTTCGGACTTCCATACTATTAATCATAGCACTATAACCTTTAGACCCGTTTGAGAATTTGTAAGCCTTAGTCTTGCAAATTCTCAAATTGTCCTGGTGGACAGTTTAGGAATATTTCTTGCGATATGTTAGTCTGCTATTAATCATCGTTGGGTGAGATTTTGGTTTGAATTTGCTCATACGTTCTCCTAGTGTGGCTTATATACCACACATTTAGGAGAACATATGGGGAAATGTTGCCGAAATTTTAATGTAACCGATCGATGATAATTAATAGCAGAATAACATATCACAAAAAATATTCTTGAATGGATAGGGCCTTACCTTATAGACATGGAGTGAAGGTAGAATTAATTTAAGACACTTGAATGCTTGTGAAGTCTCATGATTAAACGGACTGCCTTGCGGCCCGACCCAAACTCAAGCCCTCCCATTAGCCATGAACCTATGCATCGGTCCTTGCTAGCAGCCAAGGATCGTAGCCGTGGCTCGCCCTTGCATGGTAGGGACCTTAGTTGCCTTAAAAAAATTGGTTTACTTATAAATGATTTAAATGGTTGTTATTAACCTTAGTTGTGACCAAGAAATAATTTAGTTATATATTTAGTAATATTAATATAGTTTTATTTTATGGTTTATTTAATGATTTACCAGACTTTGTATAAGTCGGTCAAAAATGAGCGGGGCTCGCTCGTGGATGTATGCAAGGATAAAAGATGGCTTGCTTAATCCAGATTTTCTGAATGGATTGGAAGAATTTATCGCATTTGCATGTAGCCAACCTGACTGGATGGATGGCCCTAGGATTAGGTGCCCATGCAACTTCCACAGGTGTCAGAATAAAGCCTACAGAGATGTGGAAACTGTTAAGGTGCATTGTGTAAGAAGGGGTTTGTTCCTGATTACTATGTTTGGTACTGTCATGGTGAACCAGAGGATATTCCAGCAGCTGTTATAGGCCAACAAGAGTCAATTCCCGTAGATGAACCATTTGTGAATTTAAACACATATGAATAAATGGTGATGAATGCATCGGGTAATGAATTCAATCAGAATACATTTATGGAAGAACCAAATCCAGATGCACAACAATTTTATGATATGTTGCGTGCTGCAAATCAAGAATTGTATCCTGGTTGTGAGGGTCATTCCCAGTTGTCTACAGCTGCTCGAATGTTGAATATTAAGGCAGAACATCGATTATCAGAAAAGGCGTTCAATTCTGTAGCTGGGTTAATCAAAGAAATTTTGCCAAATGATAATGTTGCGCAGACAGTTTTTACGCAACAAAGAAGTTGTTGCGTGGGCTTGGGCTCCCAGTTAATAAGATCGATTGTTGCTTGAACAATTGTATGATATTTTGGGGTGAAGACTCAGAGCTGAGATGGTGTAAGATTTGTGGGCAATCGAGGTACAAAAACACCGAAGGAGGAGCCAGTACAAGTAGGAGGAAAAGTGTGCCTTACAAGAGGATGCATTACTTTCCTCTTACCCCACGCCTGCAGAGATTATACAGATCTGAGGCAACAGCTGCTGATATGAGATGGCATGCCGAACATGAATCTAAAGAGGATGAAATGCGGCATCCATCAGATTCAAAGGCTTGGAAGCATTTCAATGAAAATCATCCTGATTTCGCTGAAGATATAAGGAATGTGAGATTAGGTCTTTGTACCGATGGCTTCCAACCATTTGGTCAAGCGGGGCAACAGTATTCATGTTGGCCTGTGATACTGACTGTATATAACCTTCCTCCGTGGAAGTGCATGAAAGATACTGCAATGTTTTTAACCGTTTTGGTTCCAGGACCATCAAATCCAAAGGAAAAGATTGATGTCTTTCTGCAACCGTTGGTGGCCGAATTGAAAATGTTGTGGGAAACAGGAGTCGTAGCCTACGACATTTCTATGAAACAGAATTTCATAATGAGAGCTGCTTTGATGTGGACAATAAGTGATTTTCCGGCATATGCAATGTTGTCTGGTTGGAGCACTGCTGGACGTCTGGCATGCCCTCATTGCATGTATGATTCGGATGCATTTACATTGCAGAAGAGTGGTAAGCAGTCATGGTTTGATAACCATAGGAAGTTCTTGCCCCCAAATCATCCTTACAGGCGTAACTTGATCGCCTCCGGAAGAACAAAGCAGTCACAAAATTGCCGAACCGGTTAGGTCCGGCACGGATATTTGATTCTATAGAGCATTTGGGGTTGATGTATGCATGGGAACCGGATGCAGATAGAATAAATGGCCGTATATGTAAAGAACATAACTGGAAGAAGCGAAGTATATTTTGGGATTTGCCTTATTGGAGCACAAATCTCATCCGGCACAACTTGGATGTTATGCATATCGAGAAAAATTTCTTTGATAACATATTTAACACGGTGCTAAACATCCCGGGAAAAACAAAAGATACTGCAAAGTCAAGAGAAGAACTTAATCAGTACTGCAGAAGAGGTGATTTGAGAAGGAGTGCCGATGGGACCTATCCTAAAGCCTGTTACACTCTTGACAGAAATTCACGAGAAGTTTTATGTAACTGGCTTAGAGGGTTAAAATTTCCAGATGGTTATGCCTCAAATATCGGTAGGTGTGTGGACATGCATAAGCTCAAGTTGTTCGGCATGAAGAGTCACGACTGCCATGTTTTCATGCAACGTTATTACCTATAGCTTTTCGTGAGTTGCTTCCGCAACATGTCTGGAAGGCAATTACGGAGCTCAGCTTATTCTTCAAGGAGTTATCTGCCGCAGTCATTACTTCTGCATCCATGGCAAGGCTTGAGGAGGAAATTCCAATTATTTTATGCAAGCTTGAGCGAATATTTCCTCCCAGTTTTTTTGACTCAATGGAGCATTTACCGGTTCACTTGCCATACGAAGCGAGCATAGCTGGTCCCGTGCAGTATCGCTGGATGTATCCTTTCGAGAGGTAAATATATACATCATTAAGATATGTTGATGTTGACCCAATTGATGATTTTGATGATTAACAAACTACTTGAGTATAACTATTGGAGGCTCTAATGATTTTGATTTAGTGTTTCAGATTATAAATCTATTGAATGATCAAAATCAGAAGTTATATAGTGTTTCTGGATCGAATCTAATGTCTAGGTAAGAATTGCAGATATTAGAGTCGACTCCGAGAATCACAGAGCCGACTCCGGAACTGGCACAGACGTTAGAGTCGACTCCGAGACTGTTAGAGTCGACTCTCACAGAAGAAGCAGAAAGTCAATTTTTCTAGCCCCAACATAGAGTCGACTCCGGAAAAGTTTCTTGTCGACCCCAGAAAAGTCAGAGACGACTCCAGAAATATCGTTTGAGATGCCTCGAGCTAGAGCCAACTCCAGAAAAGTTAGAGTCGACTCCAACCCACCTGGAACAAAAATCAAGTTGCCAGATCAGCTCTAACGGTAATATTTCTATTTTACCTTATTTCTAACGGATATATTTTGATACAAGGTATACTCCAACGGATAGTTTTCTTTCAAAAATGGTGTGAAAGAAATCTATAAAAAGGGAAGACTATTGTTCAAAAAGAAGAAAGGAAAATAGAAGGAAAAAAGAGAAAATCTGAGATAGACAAATCCCATTTCAAAAATCTGAGAGCTTGAAATTTAAGAGGAAAACCTTCTAGCTCAAATCCACTCCACTCCAAAAAGCTCAAGAGGAATCCAAAGCGTTCAAATCAAAGTCTTGGTGGATTTCCCAACTTGGAGAAAGGAGATTCGTTTCTTGCTTTTCAACTCTTCTCAACTGCTTCAACTGTGAAGAATCGGAGCTGAGGCTTGATTCAACCTAGCAAGGAGAAGAAGAAAAGAAGAAAAGAAGAAAAGCTCAAAAGCCAACCAATCTACAAATCAGGCTTTTCTAAACTCTATTCTTACATTTGTTTATCTGCTCATTAAGGAGCCTTGTACTAAACAAACAATATTTCTATTCTTTGTGTCTAGTTCAATCTGGGGGATTGAACTAGAGGAGGTAGTCTTACCTCAGTTCAAGCTTGGTTAAGCTTGGGTTAAGGGTTTTTGTGCTGGTGAGCCCTTGAAAACCAGCTGGGTTCGTTGTGCGCCCGGGAAAACAACAAGTTGAGTTGTGAGCTTGTAAAACAACTCTGCTGTAATCTAGGGTGATTATAGTGTGGACCCAAGTGAATCTTGGGAGTGGACGTAGGTGTTGGATACACCGAACCACTATAAAATCTTTTGTGTTTGCCGTGTTCTATTGTCTCTTTCTCTATCTCTGTTTTATTCACTGCAATTTATATTTACTTTGCATTTGCCTTCATTCATCTCAAGCTAAATAATTTAAAAGGCTAATTTTTTAAAGAACCCAATTCACCCCCCCCTCTTGGGTTGTCATCTGGGCCAACAATTGGTATCAGAGCTAGTGCTCATTAGATTTTGATCACACGATCAAGAGCTAAAGTTCCAAATGGCAACACAAGTTGGTTCTTTTGCTGAAGGTCATTCTACGAATAGACCTCCACTTTTTAATGGCTCAAATTATTCTTATTGGAAAGCTAGAATGAGGATATTCATTCAAGCTTCTGATTATGAGCTATGGGGTGTTATAATTAATGGACCTAGTACACCCACACATGTTATAGATGGCACTATTGTTCCTAAGCCCGAAAGGGACTGGAATGATAATGATAGGAAAATGGCACAGCTTAATGCTAAGGCCATGAATGTTTTATATTGCTCCTTAGATGCTAATGAATTCAATAGAATCTCCACATGTAATTCCGCAAAGGAGATTTGGGATAGATTAGAGGTTACCCATGAGGGTACCAATCAAGTAAAAGAATCTAAAATTAATATTCTTGTTCATAAATATGAATTATTTAGCATGGAACAATCTGAAACCATTGCATGCATGTACACTAGATTCACTGATATTGTAAATGGTTTGAAAAGTCTTGGTAAGACATATACTAACTCTGAACTTGTTCGAAAATTCTTAGGTCATTACCAAGATCATGGGAAGCAAAAATGACTGCAATCCAAGAAGCTAAGGACCTCAACACTTTACCCTTAGAGGAGCTTCTAGGATCCCTTATGACCCATGAGCTGACTATGAGGCAGCATGTTGAGGAGGATTCAAAGAAAAAGAAAATATTGCCCTCAAAGCTGCAAAAGAAGAAGAGAGCAGCAGTGATGATGATGATGATGATGAGAGACTGCTCTCTTAGCAAAGAAATTTAAGAGATTTATGAGGAGAAAGAAACCCTTCCACAAGAAAAAATTTGGAGCTAAGTGGGAAGGAGAAAAGGATAAAAATAAGGACAAGGACAAGAAAAAGAGAAAGACCCCTTGACTTGCTATGAATGTAATAAACCGGGGCACTTTAGAAATGAATGTCCAAGATTGAAGAAAGCCTACAAAAAGAAAAAGAAGGCTTATATGGCGACATGGAGTGACAGCGAGGAATCTTCTTCCGAAGAAGAAGAACAAAAGGAAGTCGCAAACGTATGCTTTATGGCGGACGACAACGATGAGGTAAGTTCCGACAACCCTTGCGATGAATTTGCTTTCGATGAACTTTTTGATGCTTTAATGAACTTGTTGGGGATTTTAAAATTTTGAAAAAGAAATACAAGTTTTTGAAAAATGAAAACTTAGCCTTCATTCATGAAAAAGAAAATCTTAACAATGAAATTAAGAAACTTAAATCTGAAAATGAAATTTTAATGAATGAAAAGGAATCAATCTCAAATGAAAAAGATAAACTAAAGAATGAGGTTGAAAAACATAAAAACATAGTTGATAAGTTTACATTAAGTTCAATTAAATTAGACATGTTGTTAAATAGTCAAAAAGCAGTTTTTGACAAAGCCGGATTAGGATATAACACTTTAAGAAACAAAAATCACTTAAAAATATTTTTGTAAGTGCTGGCCAAAGTAATTTACATGCTTTAAATGTAATCAAAAAGGACATAAATCTTATGAATGTAAAATTCTGAAACCTAATAAAAACTTAAATGTTAAAGGAAAGAAAATATGGGTTCCGAAAGGAACAATATTTGTTGGTACTAACCATGAAGGACCCAAGAAAGCTTGGGTACCTAAACATAAAGTCTGATTTTATTGCAGGAATGTCTTGTGGCCAAGAGATCAAAGAGAAAGTGGTATCTTGATAGTGGCTGCTCAAGACATATGACGGGTGACAAAGAAGAATTCATCACCCTAGAAGAAAAGAAAGGAGGAGTTGTTACATTTGGCGACAATGGCAAAGGCCAAATCTTGGGGTTTGGTAACATTCAAATAACTCCCTCCACATTTATTGAAAATGTACTTTATGTTGATGGTTTAAACATAACTTAATTAGTATAAGTCAATTATGTGACAAAGGTTTTAAAGTATCTTTTGAATCTTCTTTATGCACTGTAGCTAATCCCATTGATAATAGCATTGTTTTTATTGGAAATAGAAATGGCAATGTATATATGATTGATTTAGACAAATTGTCTACAATAACCATTGCTTAGTTGCTAATAATGCTAATATGAATGAGACTGGTTGGTTGTGGCATCGAAGATTAGGTCACGCAAGCACACACTTGATTTCAAAACTAATTAGAATGGATTTAGTAAAAGGTTTACCTAAATTAGATTTTGAAAATAACAAAATATGTGATGCATGTCAGTTTGGAAAACAAACAAGAAGTTCTTTCAAATCTAAAAATATTGTTTCAACTTCTAGGCCATTAGAGCTACTTCACATGGACCTTTTTGGACCAACTAGAACCACAAGTCTAGGAGGAAAGAAATATGGTCTTGTGATAGTAGATGATTACTCTAGATTCACTTGGGTAATGTTTTTAGCTCACAAAGATGAGACTTTCTCGATATTCATGAAATTCTTCAAGAAAGTAACAAATGAGAAAAACACTACCATAGTGTCTCTAAGAAGTGATCATGGAACTGAATTTGAAAATCACTTATTTGAAAGTTTTTGCAATGAAAATGGTATTAATCATAATTTTTCTGCACCTAGGACCCCACAACAAAATGGTGTAGTTGAAAGGAAAAATAGGACTCTAGAAGACATGGCCCGTACCATGCTATGTGAAAGTAAACTCCCGAAATACTTTTGGGCGGAAGCTATTAACACAGCATGTTACATCCTAAATAGAGCCTTAATAAGACCTATTTTAAAGAAAACACCTTATGAATTATGGCATGATAGAAAACCCAATATAAAATATTTTCATGCATTTGGTTGTAAATGTTTTGTTCACAATAATGGTAAAAACAATTTAGGCAAATTTGATGCTAAATCTGATGAAGGAATATTCTTAGGATACTCAACAACTAGTAAAGCATATAGAGTATTTAACAAGAAAACTTTAGTTGTTGAAGAATCAATTCATGTAGTTTTTGATGAATCTTTAGCTATCGTTCTGAAAAATTTGATGATGATGAAGATACAAACATAATTGAAAAGATCTTGAAAAATTAAATATTGATGTATCTTTAGATCAAGAACAAGAAGCTAAAGATAATGATTCACCTAAGGATGATGATACTAACGCTAATCATAATGATGTAGATCTACCTAGGGATTGGAGATATGCTTATAGTCATCCCTAAGGAATTGATTATAGGTGATCCATCTCAAGGAATAAGAACTAGATCATCCATGAGAAACATTAGTAATCATTTGCATTTGTATCACAAATTGAACCTAAAACTATTGAAGAAGCTGAAAAAGATAATAATTGGATGTTAGCAATGCAAGAAGAATTAAATCAATTTACAAGAAATAATGTATGGACTTAGTTGAAAGACCTAAAAATCATTCGGTTATAGGATCAAAATGGATTTTTAGAAATAAACTAGATGAAAATGGCATAGTAATTAGAAACAAAGCTAGATTAGTTGCAAAAGGATATAATCAAGAAGAAGGTATTGATTTTGATGAAACCTTTGCACCTGTAGCTAGATTAGAAGCCATTAGGCTATTACTTGCATTTGCATGTCATATGAATTTTAACTTATTTCAAATGGATGTAAAAAGTGCATTTTTAAATGGATTTATAAATGAAGAAGTATATGTAGAACAACCACCAGGTTTTGAAGATCACGAATTTTCAAATCACGTTTTTAAATTGCACAAAGCATTATATGGTTTGAAACAAGCACCTAGAGCTTGGTATGATAGATTAAGTAAATTCTTAATTGAAAATGATTTTATAAGAGGAAATGTTGATAAAACTTGTTTTTGAAAAGAAAAGGTAAAGATTTATTAGTAGTTCAAATATATGTTGATGACATTTTTTGGTGCTACTAACAATCTCTATGTCAAGAGTTTGCTAAGTTGATGCAGGGAGAATTTGAAATGAGCATGATGGGAGAACTCAACTTCTTCCTTGGACTCCAAATCAAACAAAGCAAAGAGGGAATCTTTATCAACCAAACAAATACACAAGAGAAATCCTAAAGAAGTTTGGTATGGAATCAATTAAACCCCTCGGAACACCAATGAGTCCTTCATGCAAGCTGGACAAAGATGAAGAAGGTAAGAAGATTGATCAGAAATATTATCGAGGTATAATCGGATCCCTACTTTACTTAACTGCAAGTAGACCAGACATAATGTTTGCTGTTTGCTTATGTGCTAGATTTCAGTCAGAACCTAAAGAATCACATTTAATTGCTGTTAAAAGAATACTAAGATATGTAAGTGGAACAAAAAATGTAGGTTTATGGTATTCTAGAGACTCCACATTAAATCTGATTGCATACACTGATTCTGATTATGCTGGATGTAAGTTAGATAGAAAAAGCACAAGTGGTGCATGCCAATTCTTAGGAAGTAACTTAATCTCATGGTTTAGCAAAAAGCAAAATTCAGTTGCATTATCAACTACTGAAGCTGAATATGTAGCAGCTGGAAGTTGCTGTGCTCAAATCCTATGGATTAAGCGACAACTTGAAGACTATGGTATCACACTTGATAAACACCTATAAGATGTGATAACACAAGTGCAATTAATCTAACAAAGAATCCAATTCAACATTCAAGAACAAACACATAGAAATTAGATATCATTTTATAAGAGAACATGTAGCAAATAATGAAATATGTCTTGATTATGTTAACACTGAAGAACAATTAGCAGATATATTTACAAAACCCTTAAGTGAAGAAGATTTTGTTATCTTAGAGGAGAATTAGGAGTTTGTGATCCTTTGGAATGTTGAAACTCTTAAGGACATCTATCTAGGAAAAATCTTGATATTTTAAGGAAATCTATCTAGATCTTGATTCATTGTTTCCAATTGAAGGAACATTAATCTATAATTTGATGATTAATTTGAATCTTTCAAATCCTTGAAACTTAATTTTTTATCTCTGGAACTGTTAGAGTCGACTCTGACAGTTTGTGGAGTCGAACCTGAGTTTTTGATGTTCTGTCTAAGCGATTAGAGCCGACTCTGGCTTTTGTGGAGCCGACTCTTTCGAGCGCTGACAGATTTTCTGGTTCGGAGCCGACACCCAGTTTTCGGGAGTCGACTCTAAGTCGAGCTAGGTCCGGAGTCGACCCCCAATCATTCCATTCGTCTCCAAAACCTAACCAAAAAGCTCCAAAGCCTTTCCAACTTCCCCAATCTACTCAAAACCCTTGATTAATCTTCCAATCTTCTCAATGGCACCTAAGAGGATTCGTCGGTGGAGCCCGTTCCAACGAAGAGACGCACTGTTCGGAGGCAACCCTCGCCTTCCTTCGGCCACTCAAGAGGATTCCCTCCTTCACCATCTTCACCCAAGGTTGATCATTTAGCAGGTAAGACCATTACCACTGGGAGAAAGTGATTTTGATTTCTTTGAGCGGAAGGATTTCTATTGGAAGAAATTGAAGAAATGGGATGGGAAAAAATCTGTTCACTTGATTACCCACTTATCCAGCCTTAGTAAGAGTTTTACAAGGTTTAAGCAGAGGAGAATGGTTAATAAGCATAGTAAGAGGAACAAGAGTGACAATAACTCTGAGATTCTTGGAAACTTATTGGATGCCCACAATCGGTAATGGAATATCAACATGAGATAGAAGTGGAGCATTGACAAGAATTAAGAGATGTGTCTGAGTTTGAAGAAATTTGCCAACCAATTGAATCTAGAACTGAGATTACTTCATAACATTTGGAAGAATCTTTTTCCAAAAATAGGAAGATTTGATTATGTATCGGAGGAGACGTTTGTTGATGGATGCATGTTACGGGAAGGCCATCAACCTTAGTATGATTCTTTGGTACATGCTGAGGAGCTAAAAGAAGAGATCAACACTGCCCGGTATGATTCTCACCAAGATCTTTAGAAGCCAAGGTGTGTTATTATGGAGAATGAGCCAATGAAAATTGAGACATACAGATTTATAGCTTGGCCACCATTCATCGGATGGGCTTCAAGAAATTGAATGGTGTTTGGATGAAAGGAGGAAGAGAGGAAAGAGCAGAAAGAGATAGAGCAGAAGAAACCAGAGTAGAAGACATCCCTGGACCATCCACTGAGGGACCATCTGTCCCTGATCCATCTATTGCGGGACCTTCTTCAGCTGGACCTTCAGAG
>UESW01004588.1:372875-673352 GCA_900491605.1 Calamus simplicifolius | reverse complement strand
TGTTGACCCAATTGATGATTTTGATGATTAACAAAACTATTTGAGTATAACTATTGGAGGCTCTGATGATTTTGATTTAGTGTTTCAGATTATAAATCTATTGAATGATCAAAATCAGAAGTTATATAGTGTTCTGGATCGAATCTAATGTCTAGGTAAGAATTGTAGACATTAGAGTCGACTCCGAGAATCACAGAGCCGACTCCGGAACTGGCACGGACGTTAGAGTCGACCCCGAGACTGTTAGATTCGACTCTCACAGAAGAAGCAGAAAGTCGATTTTTCTGGCCCCAACCTAGAGTCGACTCCGGGTAAGTTAGAGTCGACTCCGGAAAAGTTTCTTGTCGACCCCAGAAAAGTCAGAGACGACTCCAGAAATATCGTTTTGAGATGCCTCGAGCTAGAGCCGACTCCAGAAAATTTAGAGTCGACTCCAACCCACCTGGAACGAAAAATTAAGTTGCCAGATCAGCTCTAACGGTAATATTTCTATTTACCTTATTTCTAACGGATATATTTTGATACAAGGTACACTCCAACGGATAGTTTTCTTCCAAAAATGGTGTGAAAGAAATCTATAAAAAGGGAAGACTATTGTTCAAAAAGAAGAAAGGAAAATAGAAGGAAAAAGAGAGAAAATCTGAGATAGACAAATCCCATTTCAAAATCCGAGAGCTTGAAATTTAAGAGGAAAACCTTCTAGCTCAAATCCACTCCACTCCAAAAAGCTCAAGAGGAATCCAAAGCGTTCAAATCAAAGTCTTGGTGGATTTCCCAACTTGGAGAAAGGAGATTCGTTTCTTGCTTTTCAACTCTTCTCAACTGCTTCAACTGTGAAGAATCGGAGCTGAGGCTTGATTCAACCTAGCAAGGAGAAGAAGAAAAAAGAAAAGAAGAAAAGAAGAAAAGCTCAAAAGCCAACCATCTATAAATCAGGCTTTTCTAAACCTTGTTATTCTTATATTTGTATATTTGCTCATTGAGGAGCTTTGTATTTCAAAAACAATACTTATTTTGTTTGTGTCTAGTTCAATCTGGGGGATTGAACTAGTGGAGGTAGTCTTACCTCAGTTCAAGCTTGGTTAAGCTTGTGTTAGGGTTTTTGTGCTGGTGAGCCCTTGAAAACCAGTTGGGTTCGTTGTGCGCTCGGAAAACAACAAGTTTGAGTTGTGAGCTTGTAAAACAACTCTGCTGTAATCTAGGGTGATTATAGTGTGGACCCAAGTGAATCTTGGGAGTGGACGTAGGTGTTGGATACACCGAACCACTATAAAATCTTTTGTGTTTGCCGTGTTCTATTGTCTCTTTCTCTATCTCTATTTTATTCACTGCACTTTATAGTTACCTTGCATTTGCCTTCATTAATCTCAAGCAAACTATTTTAAAAAGGCTAATTTTTTAAAGAACCCAATTCACCCCCCCCCCTCTTGGGTTGTCATCTGGGCCAACAGTTGACATTTCAAATATTATTTCATTGCTTGAAAAATTGGTTAATTTTTTGTTGCAACTTTACATATAGGTATCTTAAGAAGTTAAAAAATAATGTGCGTAATAAGGCAAGGGTTGAAGGTTCTATAGCAATGCACACTTAGTCGAAGAAGTTTCATCTTTTGCCTCACATTACTTTGAGGGTCACGTCCACACGAGGAGCGAAATCATGGTCATAACGATGACGTATGTGTGGACGAAGGAGAAGCTAATGACGGTAGAATATCAATTTTTAAAGCTATCGGCCGTTCATTTGGTGGGCAGAAGTCAAGAAATCTTAGCGATATGAGTATAATACAGCACATTATTACATCCTAATGAACTGTAGAGAAGTTGATCCATATATTGAGTAAGTGTATACTTCAATGCTAAATTGGAAATTTTAATTTTAATTATAATATACCATAATATTTAATTTCTAACATTAGTTTTCATCCTTTTCATCCCATAAGAATGTTTTGTGATAGACAACGACAGATGAATCCCGACATCAGTCAAGTTGCAATTGGGCAGAAATTAGAAACGGAGTTTGCTTACTGGTTTTATGAATTTGTGAGTAGTATCACTCAATCAATTTTCATAATAGCTATTATTTTTTGAATTGGATGTCAATAGCTTATTAATTTATAGGTCAACGGTCCATGGTCCACAACCGACAATATTTTCATTAAATGTCTATCGCAATGGCCATTGAAGACCGTAACAACCTCTACTGGCTATTTTATAAATGGGTACAAATTTCAGATTGAACGATTAGCAGCTTCAAGAGGCACGCAGAACTGGGGCGTATGTGTGAAAGGAGAAAGTGTTGGAGCAAATATGCAGGATTATTATGGAAAGTTAGTAGAGGTGGTTGAAGTTGAATATCTCGGTTGGCCTATGAAACGAACCGTATTGTTTCGTTGTGATTGGTTCGATCCGATAGTTCCTGTGGGCAAAAGGGTTCATAACGACTATAATTTGGTTGAAGTGAACCATCGACAAAGATTACAGAAATATGACCCATTCATCCTTGCATTCCAAGCTCAGTAAGTCTTTTACTGCGGATATCCAAGTTTGCGCAACGACAAGCGAGATTGGTGGGCCGTTTCTAAAATTGTCCCACGTTCAATAATCGTATTAGAGGAGAGTTCATCAAGTCAATCAGCCGAGTGCCCTGCATTTCAAGAGGATGAGATGGAAATGCATGCAATTGAGGACGACACAAGGGCTCCTGAAACATCACTTAGAGATCCAAATGGTGATTTCCAAGAAATTGCGGATGCAAATGTTCGGTTTCCTTCCGATGATAATGAAACTGAATCGCAGTCCGATACGGCATCGGATGTTGAACCAATATTTCACGAAACAAATGACACCGATTAAACATAGAGGATTTTTAAAATTTAACTTTTTTTTATAAGTGTTAAATTTTTACATAGTTAATTATTAATCATAATTTAATTGTATGAATCTTTAGTATTTTCAGTATGATGGGCAGAGGTAGATCTACCGACGACAGACGGAGTGAGCAGGGACGTAGCCCTGCTGCATTAGATCATATGAGCGTCGGAGATGGAGAGTTCAGATCTCCAGCAGTCGCACAACCTTCGATCTCTCCAGCAGTATTACCATCCAGCCGATCGGCACATACCTCCGAGAGTTCTTCCACCATCGGCCGCACCGTACTTCGACTCGATGCTCAGGGGCTGTAAGTATATACTAATTAAAAATATATGTTTATGTTTTTAAGTCAATTACTTATAAACATATTTTTTTTAATAGATTTATTGAGCAGCATCATGTATCCAGCCACATCAGCGCCATATTTCAAAGGCGTGCAGATCCCAGTGGCTACGATTGGCGCCACGTATCTCCAGCCATGAGGGAGTTTTATTTTTCTGAGTTTCAGGTAAACTTATTAAATACAATTTATCACTGATATAAAATTTCTTAATCTTAATAAATTCAGAAATTAACTGTTTATTTTAATGCAGAAAAAGTATACGTGGGATCCTGCCAGCCATGATGCCATTAGGGCAGCATGGGAGGCTCTGACGGGACGCCGATACTCCGACATGCTTCATCGTTGGAGGTCATCGGGTCAGCGTCCTGCGCACGTGCCAGAGGGTATTTGGCACCAGTGGCAGCAGGCCTGGCAGTCCGATGGCTGGCGCAGGAGGTCCGCATCAGCCAGCACGAACCGCCGATCTGAGAAGGGCGGTCCTGGCACGGGTCTCTCCCGCCATACTTCGGGCTCCATTTCGATTCAGGAGCACAGACGGCGTATGGTAAGAAAACATAAATATTTTAATTACTATTTTAGTTATTTATAAATATTTGTATTAATATCATTTTTTTAATGTTATAGTCTGAGCAGGAGGGCGGAGATCCTGGTGAGTTTCGTCTATTCAGAGAGACACACACCAGGAGGGATGGTTCCTGGGTCGACACGCGATCACGGGAGGTTGCGGTAAGAAATTAGATTTATGTAGTATCTGTTTAATTTCTAAAATTTTATTTCAGAAATTTATTAACTCATTTATTGTTGATTTCATAATTTAAAGACACGAGTCGAGGAGCTTCACTTCCAGGCATCGCAGGTCGACTCTACTGATGGGGAGATGCCCGTCGAACTCTCAGCAGAGGAGAGTCGGCGTGTGTTTTTGGAGGCTGTTGGTGCCCAGCCACGAGACCGCAGGGTCTATGGTCTGGGCACTAGAGCTTCTACATATTTTCCCCATCAGGCCTCCAGCTCACAACTTTCTGGTGATCTTCCTCCCGAGCATTTACACGACCTTCGCAGAGGAGGTTCGCCAAGAGGTCGAGCAGGATTTTGAGGACCGTATGCGAGGCCGGGATCAGGAGATTGCAGACATGCGAGATGATATGCATTATTTGCGGGATATGGTTAGCCGCTTGTCGCAGAGTCTTCAACCTCCACAGCCTCCACGTGATCGCCCAGATTCTTGATGCATTTTTCTTTTCTTTTTTTATGTTGTACATGAAAACTTTAAAATTTTAATATATAATTATTTTTAAAAATTGAATGATTATTGTTTGGATCAATATGAGTGAAGAATGTTTCGATCAATATTTAAATGTAACGAAATTGTATTAACCATTTTAATTTTTTAATTTATTTTTTTTTAAAAAAATATTTATTTAGAGACGCATTAGCGACTGCAATTGCATCGCTAATATTTTTAAAATATTATTATTAAATATTACGATGCAATGACCTGGCGTCGCAATAATATAAAAAAATTTAATAGCGACGCATTAGCGACTCAAATTGAGTCGCTATTATATCTAAAATATTTTTAATAAATATTGCGATGCAATGACCTTGCGTCGCAATATTTTATCAAATTTTTTATTTGCGACTCTTTAGCGACGCAAATGGCGTCGCTATTATATCAAAAAATTATTATTAAATATTACGACGCAACTAAATGTGTCGCAATATTGCGATGCAATTGAGTGCATCGCAATATTTAATAATAATTTTAAATATTATAATTTAATTTTTAATTTAGCGATGCATATGGATGCGTCGCAATATTGCGTCGCAGAGAGTCGCAATATTGCGACGCAATTGTGACAAATGGATATTGCGACGGACATCCGAGCGACGCCGTCATTGCGTCGCTATTGCATCGCAATAGCATGTTTAGCGACGCAATTGCGACGCATTTGGGCGTCGCAATTTTATTTCTCTTGTAGTGCACGTGGGTGTGCCAGATGACTCGAGGCTATAGGTTATTGGTCCCAAGAGCCGGACCATGACGGGAGCCTGAGGCCGAGGGTGCCTCAGAGGCTAAAGCTCGAGGTCAAGGTTGAAGCTCGAGGCCGAGGATGCCTCGGAGGCTGAAACCTGAGGCCGAGGGTGTCTCAGAGGCCGAGGCGGGACTCCGTCAGTTTCCTTGCCAGTAACCCTGACGGTGCTGGATCAGCCACATCAGATGCCCCCTCGCCCCTGAGACGCAGCAGGCCCATCTCTGCAAGGCGAAAGGGGTGTCACCTCCCCAGTGGTTGATCCCCATCCATTGCCAACCGTTCCCGGACACGCGTCTCTGGGCACTGCAATGACTTTATGCGGGCGACGTGGGGGATGTGAAGGGGCAGTCGCTGTCGTCCGCCCAATCGCAGCGATTATCCTCGAGTCGAGGTTGCCCTCTTGAAATTCACGAAAAGCGGCCGCCATCATTACCATAATAATGATGATGTCAGCAGCGTCCCGTCATTGGCCGGAGGTCTCGCACCGAGTGCCTGCCGAGGCGACCCAGCCTATAGCGGAGGTCCGCGTGGCTGGGTAAATAGGGCGGGATGATTTGAAAGCATTTTAAGCCGGGCAAAGGACTGGCCTCCATCACTTTGCTTCAGTTGCCTTCTTCCTCTAGCCCCCGACTTCTCCTGCAACCTGAGAATCAGCCTTCGCCATTTTCTTCTCCAGGTTAGCCCTCTGTCCCTTCCAGACCTTCCTTTTTCTTCACCACTTCCTGCCATGGCCTCCTCTCCTTCTTGGTCCTCCGCTCCTCCTAGAGACCACGTTTCTTCCTTGAGGCTTTGTGCCTCTCCTTCTCCTCCTCTCTTGTGGTCCTCCGATTCGGAGGATCGTGTTCCCCTTACCCAGCATCAGGCCACCGACCAGGCTCCCGCGAGGAGATGCCCGGTGGCCGCCGGCAGGGCCTCAGCGAGGGGGACCGCCTCCACGATAATAGACCAAGACCTGGCGAATATCAGAGCCTATTACCAGATCTCCAGAGATGTCAGGCTTTTTCTCTCGACCCCCGATGATAGGGTGGTCTCTTCCCGGCCCGGTAGAGTGGTCATTTATGAAATTTCTTTTAGATTAGGTCTCCGCCTGACTTTTAATCCTTTTTCATCAATCTTTTGGATTATTACTCCCTGACCCCCACTCAGCTGGTTTCGAACTCCCTTCGGACCGTTTGTGCTTTCATTATTCTCTGCCACCACCTCCAAGTTGCGCCCGACTCTCCCTCTTCCGCTATTTTTACATCCTTAGGTAGCAGGCGGGTTGGTGGCTGTTCCAGCCCCAACCCAGCCGTGTCCTTAAGCTAATTCTCCCCTCCTCCGTCAAGGGATGGAAATCCCGGTTCTTCTTTGCAGACCTCGACCAAGTTAAGCCCGCGTAGGAGGATCCTGACCTTCATCCCAACATGAACTCCACCATACTCCCGGGGGACAAGGAAGCACTGGGGCAGCTGTTGACCGCCAACATCCCCAGGTACAACCTGCTTCTATCGGAGGACAATTTCCGGCATGCAAGCCTCACCACCCAAACTGGTGAGTAACAGATGTCCCCATGCTTTGCCAAATTTTATTTTTCCTTTTTCTTCTCCTCCCTTTTCTTTTTTCTTTTTTTTTTTAACTCTGTCGGGTGCCATGCAGCCATGAAGCTCCTGACCCGCAAACTCAAGAAGGCCGCCGCTAAGAGAATGAGGGCCCAGGAGGGGCTGAGCGAGGGGCAGCAGGCCTCGGCCTCCAAACGTTTGATAGTGCGGGCTTCCTCGTCTCCCGAGCGCCATGGACCTTCGACTGCGCCCGTGGATCTGACGGCCGACACCCCATCGAAGGGGGTGAGGGTTGAGGGGGTGACCGAGGAGCCCCAAGTGCCTGCCGAACCAGCCTCGGTAGAGGCAGAGCAGGGACCAGGCGCCAAGTCTCTGGTGGCAGCAAGACCGCCTCTGGAGGAAACGCCGGGGGGAAGCCTCCCACGCAATGAGCCCGAGTGCCTTGAGGCCGTCGAGGGAAGTGGGGTCGGACCGACTCCCCGCGGGTTTTCCTTGATGAACGATGGATGCCGAGCGGAGTGGCTCATGTCCCAGGTCGTTCAGCCCGACTTTCAGGAGGAACTCCAGAACCTGGGGGCGACCAGGTTCTTCAGGGGGCCTTCTCAGCCCTGGTCTGAGTAAGTTACCTTCCTTGCCCTTGACTTGAAAAAATTCTTAATAGTTTGCTTGGCTGACATCTCGAGTATAGGTGACGAACTCCCTGGTGCTCACTCAGGAGGTGATCGGTTAAGGGGAGGTTGTCCTTCGCCAGGTCTAGCAAGACGCCGAGGATGCCCAGGCTCGGAACGAGGCTGCAGAGAAGGCTCTAGAATCGGCGAGGACTGATTGAGCCGATGAAATAAAGAGGGCCGAGAGCAGAGCAAAGGCCGAAGCCAACTGACTACGGGCAGCACTCAGTCAACTTACTGAGGCCAAGGGCGCCATCGAAGCCCAAAACGTTCACATTGCCGAGTTGAACTCGGCCATCCAGGCGGCCGAGGATAGGGCAAGGCGTGCCGAGGTGGAGGCGGAGCACGCCAAAGAGGCCGAGAGGACGACGGTAGCCTCTTTGGCTACAGAGAGGAGGCCCGAGCTGCAGAGGTGGAGGCAGTCACTGAAGCTAGGACCGCATAGGCCGTAGAGGAGTTCCGAGCGTCCGAACGCTTTGTGGATGAACTGGCCGAAGCTTCAACGGACGTCTATCTCCAGGGGTTCCGATGCGGAAAGGAGAAAGTTGCCCGGGACTTGAACCTTCCACAGGCCTTAGTGGTCGAGCCAAAGCGCCTCTCCAAGTATCCTCGTCCGACGACGAGCCTACAGCGGCCAACCCATGAACTTTGTAATTTCCTCCCAATTTTTGTAAAGTCCGACCCGGTCGGCAATTTGTAAACACCATCATTAATGGAATTATTTTTAGATAACTGCATTGTGTCGCTTTTAAACTTGAGCTGCCAACGTGGGACCCTTTGGGGCTTCGTCGGCTACGAGGGGCAGCTTTTACTCACCCACGAGTGACTTTGACTTAGCTGTATAGGGCCAGACCCTTGGGGAAAGCCAAGGGGTACATCGGTCTGCCAGTGGTACACTAGGCTTTTTGAATCTGATGGTACATCGAGTCTTCAATGCCAATGATACATTGGGCTTTTTGAATCCGATGGTACATTGGGTCTTCGATGCCAATGGTACATTGGGCTTTTTGAATCCGATGGTACATCGGGTCTTCGGTGCCAATGGTACATTGGTCTTTTTGAATCTGATGGTACATCGGATCTTCGGTGCTAATGGTACATTGGGCTTTTTGTTGAGAGCCGATGGTACATCGATCTCCCAGTGGTACACTGGGCTTTTTGAATTCGATGGTACATCGGGTCTTCAGTGCCAATGGTACATTGGGCTTTTTGTTGAGAGCCGATGGTACATCGGTCTGCCAGTGGTACACTGGGCTTTTTGAATCCAATGATACATTAGGTCATCAGTGCCAATGGTACATTGGGCTTTTTGAATCCAATGGTACATCGGGTCTTCGATGCCAATGGTACATTGGGCTTTTTGAATCCGATGGTACATCGGGTCTTCGATGCCAATGGTACATTAGGCTTTTTAAATCTGATGGTACATCGGGTCTTCGGTGCCAATGGTACATTTGGCTTTTTGTTGAGAGCCGATGGTACATCGGTCTGCCAGTAGTATACTGGGCTTTTTGAATCTGATGGTACATCGGGTCTCCAGTGCCAATGGTATATTGGGCTTTTTGAAACCGATGGTACATCGGGTCTTTGATTCCAATGGTACATTGGGCTTTTTGAATCCGATGGTACATTGGGTCTTCGGTGCCAATGGTACATTAGGCTTTTTCTTGAAGAACTGAGATGCTTAAACTCCTGTTTATTAATTTTAAGGGCGGGGCGAGGGCCCCAAAAGAATACAAGCGTGAAATTTCATGAAAGGGTACACTACTGATAATACCGATGGAGGTTGTTGGCGTTCCATGTCCACGGGAGCGGCTTTCCGTCCAGCTCTTCAATTTTGTACGCTCCGTGGCAGAGTGTCTCGGTGACTCGGTAGGGTCCCTCCCAGTTCGGTGCTAACTTGCCTTCTTCCGTCGGTTTTGAGATTTTGGCTCGCCGAATGATGAGGTCCCTCGACAGGAAGGTCCTTGGGCGGACGCGAGCGTTGTAATACCTAACCGCTCGCTGTCGGTAGGCTGCCATCCGGAGTTGCACAGGGTCCCGTACCTCTTCCATCAGGTTGAGGTTGGCCCGCAACTGGTTCGGATTGTCCTCTTCGCTGTATGCCCCCACCCTGGGGCTCGGGGCACCAATTTCCACAGGAATGACAGCCTCAGATCCGAAGACGAGGCTGAAGGGGATCTCTCCAGTGGGGGCCCATGGTGTTGTGCGGTAGGCCCATAGCACATTATGGAGCTCCTCCATCCAGCGTCCTTTGCAGTCATCCAGGCGGGCTCTCAATCCTTGGAGAATGATGCGGTTGGTCACCTCGGCTGCTCTGTTGGTCTGAGGATGCCCTACGGAGGTGAACCGCTGATGGATGCCGAGCTCGGTGCATAATCCTTGGAAGGATGCATTGTCAAACTGCCGGCCGTTATCGTTGACCACGGTATGCAGTAGCCCGAACCAGCATATTATAGACTTCCAGAATAAGGCCCTTACCTTGCTCTCGATGATCTTGGCGAGCGCCTCGGCCTCAATCCATTTGGTGAAGTGGTCGACGGCCACTAGCAAAAATCTGCACTGCCTGGAGGCTGGAGGGAATGGTCCGAAAATGTCCATACCCCACTGGGCGAAGGACCAGGGCGCCGCCAGGGGGGTCAGTTGAGACGTCGCCTGCCGCTAGATGCTGGCATGGTGCTGGCAGCTGTCATACTTCTTGACACGCTCGGTTGTATCCTACTTCATGGTCAGCCAATAGTACCCCTGCCGCAGGGCCTTGTACGCCAGCGCTCTGCCCCCCAGATGACTCCCGCATATGCCTTCATGGATTTCTCGCAGGATGTAATTAGCCTCTGTGGGACCGACACACTTGAGTACCAAGTATGAGAATGATCTTCGGTAGAGCTTCCCATCCATTATTAGTATGAGAATGATCTTCGGTAGAGCTTCCCATCCATTATTAAAAACTTTGGGGCCCACCGCTGGAGCAGTCTGGCCTCAGCCGGTTCTTCAGGGAGGGCACCATCGGTCAAGTATCGGATGTAGGCATCCATCCAAGAGGGCTCTTGCTCGATCGGCAGTGCTTCCTCTGCAGCTTCAATTCTTGGGACTTGCAGATGCTCCACGTACGTCCTTTCCAAGATCCCGTCAGCTGAAGTGGCCAAGCGAGACAGCGCATCAGCCCTGGCATTCTCCACCCGGGGAATGTAGCTGACGCGGAAATATGAAACAAAGAGGCTTAGGATTGTACCTTGCTCAGGTAATGAGATATGACCGGGTCTCTGGCCTCATACTCCCCGGCGACCTGCTCGAAGACCAGCTAGGAGTCCGTGAAGGCCCTCAGACACTCCGCACCAAGCTCCTTGGCTAGCTTCATCCCTACCAGCAAGGCTTCATACTCTGCCTGGTTGTTGGTGGCCAAAAAAAGAAACCAGAAGGCATACTCCACCACCCCCCCTCGAGGCTCGCAAGAATAAGTCCAGCTCCACTCCCTTGAGAGTTTGATGCTCTATCTACATGGAGAATCCAGTCTTCTTTCCCCACTCCCTCGGTCGTAGGAGACTCCATGTGCGCCTTCGGGTGCAACTCCTCCGGATGCTCCTCGGCCCAAGTGCACTCGACCAAACAGTTGGCTAATACCTGGGACTTCATTGCAAGCCTTGGTCAAATGGATAAATCAAACTCCCCCAACTTGATGACCCACTTGGCCAGCCGACTGGAGGTGTCAGGATGGGACAAGATAGTACGGAGTGGTTGGTCCGTGAGCACCACGATTGGATGAGCTTGGAAGTAGGATTAAAAATGCTGGACGGAGACCACCAGGGAAAAGATGATCTTCTTGGTCTTAGAGTATCTCGTCTCGGCGTCGTGGAGCACTTTGCCGGTGTAGTAGACCGACTTCTGCACCCCGTCGGCATCCATACGGACAAGCACGGAGCTGACGGCCTCGGGGGAGGCTGCAAAATACAAAAAGAGTTCCTCCCCGCTCCTCGGCTTGGATAGCAGCGGAGGAATGGATAGAAATTTCTTCAGCTCCTCGAAGGCTTCCTGACACTCCTTCGTCCACTCGAAGCTGTTGACCTTGTGCAGTGCCTTGAAGAAGGACAGACACCTTTCTGCCAACCTTGACATGAAGCGACTCAAGGCTGCCACCCTCCTGGTCAGACGCTGCACCTTCCTCTTGTTAGCCGGGGGCCTCATATCCAAAATAGCTCGGATCTTGTTGGGATTGGCTTCGATTCCTCGCTGAGTCACCATAAAGCCCAGAAACTTGCCTGCCGCGACCCCGAAGGCGCACTTGCAGGGGTTCAGTCTCATCCGGTACCGGCGGAGATTGTCAAAGGTCTCCACAAGGTCAGCAACATAGTCCGTGGTATGGGTGCTCTTAGTCAGCATGTCATCCACGTACACCTCCATGTTGCGCCCGATCTGGTCCTCAAAGACCTTGTTTATCAACCTCTGGTAGGTGGCTCCTGCATTCTTCAACCCGAACGGCATTGCCTTATAGCAGTAAATCCCTTTCTCGGTGACGAAGGAGGTCGCCTCTTCATCAGCCGGGTTCATCCTGATCTGGTTGTACTCCGAGAATGCATCCATGAAGCTGAGAGTTTCGTGGCCGGACGTGGCATCCACCAACTGGTTGATCCGAGGTAGTGGGAAGCTGTTCTTGGGGCACGCCTTGTAGAGATCGGTGAAGTCCACACATAAGCTCCAACTCCCACTGGCCTTGCAGACCTTTACAACATTCGCCAGCCAGTCAGGGTAGTGCACCTCGCGAATATGACTGGCCGTCGTCAGCTTGTGCACCTCTTCATCTATGGCCTTCTATCTGTCTGAAGCAAAGCTCCTCTTCTTCTGCCGAACAGGTCGGCACTCCGGCTTGATGTTGAGTCGGTGGGTAATCACCTCCTCCGAAATGCCTAGCATGTCAGATGCCGACCAGGCAAAAATATCAGCATTAGCTCGCAGAAAGGCGAGGAGTTGGTTGCGGGCCTCCTACGAAAGTAGAGCTCCAACTTGAATAGTCCGCGTCAGGTCCTCTCCCAGGGGAAAGGCTAGCAGGTGCTCGGCCGGTTCCCTCCTCCTCTCTGAGTCTCGGGGTCCAGTGCTTCTGGTGCAGGTGCATATACCACCCCCTGAGGACTGGGGGCCATGTGGCCGCAAAGTGATGATGGATTCTGCTCCCCCCATATCTCTCCGACCCCCTCGCTGGTGGGGAACCTCACCAGGAGCCTCTTGGTGAAAATAATAGCATCCAGGAGGTTAAGCCCGGCCTTCCGAGTATGGCATTGTAGGTGAGGGGCACCCGGACCACCAGAAAGCTCATGAAGACCGTACTTTAATGCAGGGACGTTCCGGCTGTGACAGGGAGAGTGATTTCTCCCTCGACCTTCATGGAGTCTCCGGTGAACTCCATCAGGGGCGTAGCGACAAGTCGAAGCAGGCCAGGAGATAGGTTCATGCGAACAAAAGCATCGTAACTCAGAACATCTACCGAGCTTCCACTATCAACCAAAATTCTTTTTACAGGGTATTTAGTGATCGTCATGGACACGACGATGCTATCATCATTTTTGTTGACCACCCCCTCTAGGTCCCTTTTAGAAAAAGGGATTACAGAATCTAACTCTTCCTCCCCCCTCGGCCTCTTGGATGAGCCACTGCCCCCCTGGAAATCATAGTCACCATCTTCTCGATTGGAGCATTGTCAATCATCGGTGGCCGAGGCCCTGACGAGCCAGGAGCTCCCGGGTTGTTCCTCTGAACGAACTTTCCCAGGTGGCCATGTTGGATAAGGTCTTATTTCGCCTTCTTTAGTTGGTGACAGTTGTCAGTGTCATGGCCGTGGTTCCGATGGTAGTGGCAGTACAGGTTCTTGTTGCGGGGGATCTTCGGGTTCAGTGGAGGAGGGCACTAAAGATAGGGCTCGCCCTCGATCTCGAGCAGGATGTGCGATATCGGGGCGAGTAAAGGAGTGTAGGGCCCATCCCTTAGTGCAGGAGCTCGAGGACGATTATCTGGTCGGCGGGGAGGCTCAGGCCTCCTGGGGCGAGCTTCAGCAGATTTTGGGCGGGCCGGCTTCTTTGCGGTATTTTCGCTGATCTCGCACCGGGAGGAATCAGCCTCATCAGCACGGATGTATTTCTGGGCCCGGCTCAAGAAATCGGTGTAGGAGCCGAGCGGCTTCTTGTCGAGGGAGTACGCGAAGCGGAAGGGGCAGAGCCCTCGCTCAAGGCTAGGATGGCCATGGAGTCTTTGAGGTTGTAGACCTCTAGGGCTGCCTCCTTGAACCGAGTGACGTAGTCCCACAGGGGCTCGCCACTCTTTTGCTGGACAGAGAAGAGACTGTCAGCCACTCTTGGAATCTTCTAACAGGCGTCAAAGTGGGCCAGGAAGGCCCTCTCCAGCTGGTGGAAGGAGTCGATACTCTGCGGCGGCAGGCGGGAGTACCAGGCTCGAGCAGCTTTCTTCAAGTAGCGGGGAAGCTGATGCATAGGAGCAAATCCGTTGCCCTCTGGATCTGTATGAGGACCTTGTAGCTTTCCAAGTGGTCCAGGGGGTCCGTGGTCCCGTCATATGGGTCCAGCTGCGGAAGGTAGAACCAGGTCGATATCGGTTCCTCCATGATGCGGCGGGATAGCGGCGGCCGGCTGTCATAATCCGTCTTCGACGGATTGGTGATTCGGTGGCTAAGCTCCTCCAGTCGCTGGTTGTACTTATCGAGCCGGCGCTCAGCTTGGCGGGCGATTCGGCCATCGAAGGATCCCTCCCTCAAAGATTCTGAGGAGGGGGAAGAGTGGCGGTGATGCCGACGAGGATGCTCCGTCTTCTTCCCATGCCACCGCTTGGGAGATGCACTTGCGTAGCGAGAGGGTGACCGAGGCCTCTTGGAGGCTTCCCGGCGGTGAGGCTTGGGCGAAGCGCGGCGGTGGCGAACTTCTCGGATGGGAGACCTCCTCCGAGAAGAGTGTTGGCTGGGTTGGATCATTCCTGAAACTGATGGGAGTGGCTCCGGCTGCTGACAGCCGTCGCTTGATGTTGCATACCTTGGACTACGGTCACCAAAGATTGGACTTGCGCGGCGAGGGCGGCAAGCCAGTTTTCTTGAAGCTGCTGCGGTGGTGGTGCAGGGACGTCGGCTGGGGGAGCTGAGGGGCCAACTGCCAGTGGATCAGCCCCTTGACGCTGCCCCCCAGCATAACTGGTCGAGACCTCTCGCGCACGGGTCGTCACCATGGCTTGAGAGCTCAGGGGAAGAGAGGTTATCGCTGATTGGTTCGAAGCTCTTCTCTCTTAATCCCCCTTTCTGGCGCGCCAATCTGTTGACGCCAAGTCACCTTCCTCGAACGCCGGGAAAACGGAGATCTCCCTCGCCGGAGTCCTGCAAGAAAGGTCTCCGGAGACCGGATGCTCCGGTGGGGACCCTTCGACGCTCAAGTCAGTCACTTGGGAACAGACAAGAGTTTGCTAGCAGAAGAAAGCTAGAGAATTAGGGTTCAGGATCTTTCCCTCGTCGTAAGTGTGGCCTTTATACCTGTTTGAAGGTTTTTTTTTCTTCAAGCTTCGAGAAGGTTAATGATTTCGAGATACTGCTGTCTGGTAACGGACAAAAGGCATGGCTGATAGTGACGGATCGCGGGCGTGTCAGAGGTGTCATGCCTCACTTGCCACCCGCCAGTACGACATTACAGGTGTATGGTGGCTATGGTTGCACCAGGTGCGCGCCATTACAGGGTATGGCCACATGCAGCCGCAGGCGAGCGATGGACCGTACGTCGTAACGGGGTATGGCCACACACAGCTGCAGGCGAGTGGTGGACCATACGCCGTAATGGGGTATGACCATGCACTGTTGCAGGCGAGTGGTGGGCCATGTGGGTGTGCTAGGTGACTCGAGGCTATAGGTTACTGGTCCCAAGAGCTGGACCATGACGAGAGCCCGAGGCCGAGGGTGCCTCGGAGGCTGAAGCCTAAAGCCGAGGGTGCCTTGGAGGCTGAAGCTCGAGGCCGAGGGTATCTCAGAGGCTGAGACGGGGCTCTGTCAGTTTTCCTTGCCGATAACCCTGATGGTGCTGGATCAGCCACATCAGAAATTATTATTATTATTATTATTATTATATTCTAGAAACCATGCATAAAAGATCCTCATTGATGAATTAACTAATAAATACAAATTAAGTCTCATAGTCTATAAGTCACGACATAACCAATCATAAAAGCAGTCTTTTTCTAATTGAAATAAGATGAATCACATGCCACCGTAACTCAGACGGATGGTGCTGGTATGTCGTGCCGAGTTTGGTGACAGACATGCAACAAGATCAATGCCGGGATTGGCGGAGAGACGGACCGTGCTGGGGTGGCTGGGATGCTAGATGGAAATTGGGCTTATTGATGACACCGTGATTGATGGTCAGATTCTTCAGGATTGAAGGCTTATTGCTACCGGGAAATTGGGTTGGAGACAGATGGGCCTTTTTACCTCGCTCTCTCTTCTTCATTTTCCTCTTTGTAATTTGTATCTCTTCCTTTCTTCTTGTGTTGGTGTAGATCAGTAGGTGCGCCATACCAATCATGTCCATTTTTCATCCAGCGTTTCCCTTTTTCATCCAGCGTTTCCCTTGAAACATACTTTTGTTTTTCAAAGAAAAACATACTTTTGTTCCCACATTTGCAAAATTTATGATTCCCCCTTGTCATGTAAGAACGTCATCGATCGATCTGGTGAAGTTAAAAATGTTATATTATTTACGAATGAAGTTCTTGTTTCTCTGGACATGAGTTTGGATCCGAGATGCCCATCTTGCTATAAACCAAGTTGGTTTGGTTTAGTTAGTTTTACGGCAAGATGGAGCATCTCTTATTCAAATTCCTCTTGGTTTAAGTAGAGTCGTGTCACAACATGTTTAAAAATGCTCCATCTCTCTCATCTCCACCTATTCTAAATCCGACCTTCCGGCTTGCCCACTGCTGCAAGGGCTAACGTAGTTTTCCTACTGGAAAGGGGAGGGTGTTGGAGGAGTCCTCACGCTCCCGACTCCAGACTCTAATTTGATAGATCCTTCTCAAAACTATTACGCAAATCTTAAAATGCTCCTTCTCCTCTGGGATTTGGCCTACCTTGTCTTCATCTTCTCAGAGATTCTTAAGGCCCAGAAGCAATCTAGTCTCTCAACTCCCTAGCATTCTAAGGAAGACCCCGGCGTTGGTTCCAGGATGCTCGTATGGTCATTCGATTGGGTTTCCTCCCAAGAAGTCCTCCCTCTGGCCATCACGTCCTATCGCATCCCCATATCTGGTAAACAAAGTTGGAAATGAGTCCTTTTAAGACCCATTATTTTGAATGAGCAATTAAAGATCTTTAATTTTATATTAAAAATTATAAAAAAGTTGGTTCACTTTATGTATAAATTTTTTTTTTTATGTTTATATATTTAGGCTCACCATAAGTGAAGAGTTAGAGCGTATGCATATATCATCCGCACGCATGCGAAGGGCAACAAAGGCACAATCGGCATATCTATAAATAGTTGATCGCATGATCTTCATATCGGCATATCAAAGTTGATAAGTCTCTTTGCGTACGTCTCTTAATCGCATCCGATCAAATCAAATTAGGAGCGATTCTATCCCGTAAAAGTGCTTTCAAAAGGTACTTCAAGTCTATAAATAGAACGTCACTTGCATTATAGATTATCCGTCCGAAATTTCTTTTCTTAGCATTTGCATATTCAAAAGAAGACCGTTGTATCCTGAAAGACAATCGTCACAATACTATAGCACTTGTGCAGGACGAAATTATCTTAAGAATATAAAGTTTAACTGTAGACTCAACCTTATCATCCACTTAGCCAAATTACTTCCACCGACAAACAATCCTTCAAGCACTTGTCTAACTAACCCTATTAATGTGGGCTCTACGAGGCAAGGCTATAAAAGAAGTTCCTCTGTTTCTTCCCTAAGCTGTGTGATTTGCTATCATTGTGGGGGAGCTCGACCATTGCTGTAGAGATTGCCGAGACGTCCTCGTCAGCCTCTGGTGAAAGAGGATTGGACAATCATCTAGGATCTGTAGTGTGGGTCGAAGCTTCAACAGAAACACCAATCATTCTTGGAAAATTCAAAATTTTGATAAAGGCCAGGAGATTTGGTCTCCATCAGTTCAAGCTTAGAAGTCCCTGTTAAGTTTGGGCTCCCTTCCTATATGAAGAAAAGGCCCAAATATATAAGCCCACTTTGTGTCACACTTGTCTAAGTGGTGAGTCTAATTAGGGTGAGATTAGGTCATTTTTTGAGAGAGAAAAGAGAGCCACCATTTGAGAGAAAAAAGAAGAAGAAGCCCTTCCCATACATACTCAGAGCAACCACGTAAAATCGCTACTGCAGATTCGTTCACAGTTGGATCGGGCTGAATTTTGATAGCAGGTTTGGGACATCTGGTTCTTTATTTTGAACGGTTGGATTGGTGAAGCAAGGTCTGAGGTGCAAAAAACTCAGGTCAGACAGTAGCTCTATTTTTGGGTTTGTTAAACTTCTTAGTTCTCTATTGTAAGCTTCTTAGCTTTATTGTTTGGTTGGCTGTGAGCACTCATTTGTGTTCTTGTTTGAGACTCTCTTGTACCCTTATTTGATCATAGTGAAGCTATTTCATTCGTCTAGACGACCCATGATTTTTACCCTTGGTTTGAGGGGTTTTCCAGGTTAAAAATCTTGGTGTCTCTTGTGTGTTTGTGATATTCAATTGCTGCCATTTTTGTTATTGCTCCTCACAGATTCTTGCAAGTTGGGGGAACATATCTCCGCTGCATATTATGATTTATTACTACTGTGTTGTTGTTTCCCCATCAGAGTGGTATCAGAGCTCTTTGGTTTGGGGCTATTTGACTTGCTTGAATGATGGAGGCAAATACAAATAAGATAGTTTGTTTGAATGGTACTGGCAAAATGAAGGATTTACTATTTGTGAAGAATTTGCATCTTCCTATGTTTGCTACTAAGAAGCCGGATTCCAAGTCTGATGAGGAATGAGAATTTAAACATCAGCAGGTTTGTGGTTTTATTCGGCAGTATGTAGAAGATAATGTTTATAATCACATTGCTAATGAGACACATGCTAGAGCCTTGTGGGAGAAGATTGAATCATTGTATGCCTCTAAATCAGGGAATAATAAATTATATTTGTTGAATTCTCTGATGAATTTGAGGTACAAGGAGGGGACTTCTATTTTAGATCACCTGAATGAATTTCAAGAGGTACAAGATCAATTGTCAGGAATGGGTATCAAGTTTGATGATGAAGTGTTGGGACTATGGCTACTGAATACTCTACCAGAGTCTTGGGAGACATTTCGGGTTTCAATTACAAACTCAACCCCTAATGGTATTGTTACTTTGCAAATGGCAAAGGATGGTGCTCTTAATGAGGAGATGAGAAGGAAGGCATAGGGTACTTCATCTTAGTCCGAGATGCTTGTCACTGAAAATAGGGGGAGAAGTCAGAGAAAAGAACCAAGGGTGGTAGAGAGAAGAGCAGAAGTAAATCCAAGTCAAGATACAAGAATGTGAAGTGCCATTATTGTCACAAAACAGGGCACATACAGAAGAATTGTTTTCTAAGGAAAAGGGAGAACAAAAGCAAGAAGGGTAAGCAGAAAGAGAAGGATCGTGATGATGATGATGATCGTGCTACCACTACTACCGATGATGATCTTATTTTTCTCCGTGACCATGAGTTAGTTAATCTTTTATCAGATGAGAGCACGTGGATAATTGATAGTGGCGCTACACTGCATGTTACACCAAGGAAGGAGTTCTTCACGTCTTACAGTTCTGGTGACTTTGGAGTATTAAAGATGGGTAATGATGGTGTGTCCAAGGTGATTGGTGTTGGTGATGTTTGCCTGCAAACCAACATGGGAATGCAGCTGCTGCTTCGAGGAGTCAAACATGCTCCGGATGTTCGCTTTAATTTGATTTCTGTGCAGATGCTTGATGATGGTGGTTATGATAATCACTTTGGTTCTAGAAAGTGGAAACTCACCAAAGGTAACTTGGTTATGGCTAGAGGGGAGAAAATTTCTAAACTGTATTGGACAAAAGCTTTGGTTGCTAAAGACAGTGTGAATGTCGTGGATATGGAGGCATCTTTGTGGCACCGAAGGCTTAGTCAAATCAGTGAAAAAGGCCTAAACTGCTTAGCTAAAAAGGATGTGCTTCTAGGATTGAAGAGTACAAAGTTGGAGAAGTGTTCTCATTGCATGGCTGGTAAACAAAACAGTGTATCCTTTAAAAAGCATCCTCCCTCAAGGAAGTCAGAGTTGCTTGAATTGGTGCATTCTGATGTTTGTGGTCCATTGAAGGTAAAATCCTTTAGTGGTGCACTTTATTTTATTACCTTTATTGATGATTGTTCCAGGAAACTATGGGTCTATGCATTGAAGACAAAAGACCAGGTGTTGAAGAAGTTCAAACAGTTTCAGGCTTTAGTTGAGAGGCAGTCAGGCAAGAAGCTAAAATATATTCGTATTGACAATGGTGGTGAGTATTGTGGACCCTTTGATGTCTATTGCAAGCAGCAGGGTATTTCACATGAAAAGACTCCTCCTAAAACTCCTCAGCTGAATGGTTTAGCAGAAAGGTTGAATAGGACATTGATTGAGAGAGTGAGGTGTATGCTCTCTGAAGAAAAATTGCCCAAACACTTTTGGGGTGGGGCACTGTACACGGTAGTGCATGTTATTAATCTTAGTCCTACAGTTGCTTTGGACAGTGAGGCGCCAGACAAAATTTGGTTTGGCAAGAATGTCAGATATGATCATTTGCGAGTCTTCGGTTGCAAGGCATTTGTGCATGTTCCAAAGGATGAGAGATCCAAGTTGGATGCTAAGACGAGACAGTGCATCTTTATAGGTTATGGTCGAGATGAATTTGGTTACAGGTTTTATGATCCTATTGAGAAAAAGCTTATTAGAAGTCGTGATGTGGAGTTCATGGAAGACCAAATCATTGAAGACATTGATAAGATGGAGAAGACTACACCCGGAAAAGGTAATAAGCTGATTGATGTTGATCCATTTCAGTTGCATGTTCACAATCTGGATAATGCTAAGAGTAGTGTTCAACAAGATGAGCAACATGATTATGTTGATGATCAACAGCTTGGAGATGAGTTAGATGTTCCAACTAATGATGCTGAAGGGGAACATGAGATGTCACAAGATGATAATCTTAGTTATGCTCCTGAACCACCTCAAAGTCAACTCAGGAGGTCTAACAGGCAGAGACAACCATCTACAAGGTATTCGTCTGATGAGATGTGACCTTGACTGATGGGGGAGAACCTGAGTGTTTAGAAGAGGCCATTGAGAGTGAAGAAAAATAAAAGTTGTTGGATACAATGCGAGATGAGATGTAATTTTTGCATGACAATCACACTTATGATTTGGTGAAGTTGCCTAAAGGCAAGAGGGCCTTGGAAAATAGGTGGATTTACAGGGTGAAACATGATAGTAATGCTGCATCTCCAAGGTATAAAGCCAGATTAGTGGTAAAAGGCTTTAGACAGAGGAAGGGTGTTGATTTTAATGAGATTTTCTCACCTGTGGTGAAGATGTCTTCTATTAGAACCGTATTGAGTTTGGCTGCTACTCTTGATTTGGAGGTAGAGCAAATGGATGTAAAAACTGCTTTCCTTCATGGTGATTTGGAGGAAGAGATTTACATGAAGCAACCTGATGGCTTTCAAGTTGAAGGCAAGGAAGACTATGTGTGAAGGTTAAGAAAGAGCCTATACGGTTTAAAGCAGGCTCCGAGGCAATGGTACAAGAAGTTTGAGTCTGTCATATGTGAGTAAGGCTATAAGAAGACTACTTCTGACTATTGTGTCTTTGTTAAAAAGTTTTCTGATGATGACTTCATTATCCTGTTATTGTATGTAGATGACATGCTTATTGTTGGGAAAAATGTTTTTAGGATTGATAGGTTAAAGAAGCAGTTGGGCAAGTCATTTGCAATGAAGGACATGGGAGCTGCTAAGCATATTCTTGGTATAAGAATCATGCGTGATAGAATGGAGAAGAAACTTTGGCTATCATAGGAACACTATATTGAAATGGTGCTGCAAAGATTCCAGATGAAAAATGCTAAGGCTGTAAGCACTCCTCTTGCTACTCATTTTAAGCTGAGTGCTAAATAAAGTCCTTCAAATGAAGTTGAGAAATTAGATATGGAACGGGTTTCTTATGCTTCTGCTGTGGGTAGTTTGATGTATGCAATGGTATGCACAAGACCAGACATAGCATATGCTGTTGGTACTGTCAGTAGATTTTTGTCAAACCCAGGTAGAGAGCATTGGAATGCAGTGAAATGGATTTTAAGGTATCTTCGTGGTACAACTGGTATGAGGCTTTATTTTGGAGGTGATGAGCCTACATTAGTGGGGTACTCAGACTCAGATATGGCTGAAGACATTGATTCCAAAAAGTCCACTTCGGGCTATATGATTAAATTTGCAGGGGGAGCTGTGGCTTGACAGTCTAAGTTGCAGAGGTGTGTAGCATTGTCAACTACAGAGGCCAGAGTTCATTGCCATTACTGAAGCATGCAAGGAGTTGCTATGGGTGAAGAAATTCTTACAGGAGCTAGGCTTTGTTCAGAATCAATATCTGTTGTTTGTTGACAGTCAAAGTGCTATCCATCTTGGTAAAATCCAACTTTCCATTCAAGTTCCAAACATATTGATGTGAGGTATCATTAGATATGTGATGTTTTGGATGCTAAGCTGTTGGAGTTGGCTAAAATTCATACTGATAATAATGGTGCTGATATGATGACTAAAGCATTACCAAGAGGAAAGTTTGAAACTTGTTGTGAGATCGTCAGTTTGGCGGTTATCTCCATATAGTTGTGAGGGAGAGATATGTTAGGTTTGGGCTCCCTTCCTATGTGGAGAAAAGGCCCAAATGTGTAAGCCCACTTTGTGTCACACTTGTCTAAGTGGTGAGTCTAATTAGGGTGAGATTAGGTCATTTTTGAGAGAGAAAAGAGAGCCGCCATTCGAGAGAGAAGAGAAGAAGAAGCCCTTCCCGCACATACTCAGAGCAGCAACCGTAAAATCACTACTGTAGATTCGTTCATCGTTGGATCGGGCTGAAATTTTGATAGCAGGTTCGGGACATCTGGTTCTTCATTCTGAACAGTTGGATCGGTGAAACAAGGTCTGAGGTGCGAGAAACTTAGGTCGGATAGTATCTCTATTTTTGGGTTTGTTAAACTTCTTGGTTCTCTATTGTAAGCTTCTTAGCTTTATTGTTTGGTTGGCTATGAGCACTCATTTGTGTTCTTGTTTGAGACTCTCTTATACGCTTATTTGATCATGGTGGAGCTATTTCTTTGGTCTGGATGACCCGTGGTTTTTACCCTTGCTTTAAGGGGTTTTCCACGTTAAAAATCTTGGTGTCTCTTATGTGTTTGTGATATTCAATTGCTGCCATATTTTGTTATTGCTCCTCACAGATTCTTGCAAGTTGGGGGAACATATCTCCGCTGCATATTATGATTTATTACTACTGTGTTGTTGTTTCCCAATAAGTCCCTCTATACAAGTGCAACGTTAAGCAGAATCTAAAATTATGTTCATCCATATAGAAGACAAGCATAGATAATGATACTCCAAGCTGGAATTGGCTGGCATTTTAGAGCTTTTTCCAATAGGGAGCTATGTCTCTCTATCTGATGCTGTCAAAGCTAGACGGACTCTAAGGCAATACTAACCAGGAGCTTCTTAAGGCATGACCTGAGACCTCTTGTAGATGGCCCTTAGAACCTTTCTAGTCTATTACACTATCGGAACTATTTTGTTGCAAGCCTTTCAGAGAGGACGTGAATTGGGGGCAAAAATACTCCTTGCCCTTGGTCCATCAGAGAGGGAGAGCGATAGCACCTCTTAAACTTCAAAGCTTCGATTCATTTATCTAGTGTTCCTCTCCACCTCTGGGATGCAAAGTCAGTTAGAAAGATGGTAGTTGGTTTCGATCTTCTAGGTAGGGTATCCCTTAAAAGCTTAATTGGGAGAGATCCTTCTTCAAGCTTTGAGTGTTTTGCAAGGCCTTGGAAGATATATCGAGTTAATTAGATACATTGAGCACTGGAGATTAGATGTGTATGTTGGATTTTTAGTTGAAAGTTGCCAAGTCCCAATAACTCTTCTTGTCTTGGTTATACTGCCTTCGCCTCCAAAAATTCTAGCGATACCGAAGTCTGAAACTATGGGGTCATGCCCTTGCCTTTGAAGAATGTTGCTGGCTATGAAATCTCAACATGATAGCGTGTTTCCAATTCCGATACACCACCTTTTTTTTATGCAGACGAGCGATCACACTAGTTTAATGCAAATCAACCTGTATAGATCGAAACACAGAATCTATTGAAAACAAAAGGACAGGGATCTTCCTGGTTCCAAATCTAAAAGCCGGAATGATATGCCATAAAGGCCGTCACCCAATCAGTCGCAGCATTAGCTTCCCGATATACATAACGGATCTGGACTGTAAGAACATTCCAAAGATCAGATCAGATGTCATGGAGCAGCGGGTTGATAGAGACTTGATTGCAGCATTCATTCTGAAGTCATCAGATGACAGTAAGAGAGTCCCCCTCAATAAGAAGATAATGAGCATGAGGAATCCGAGTAGCATACGAAATACCAGCCCAAGCTGCATAAAGCTCAACCAAAAGCACAAAGGAGTCTAGGAGGCCAAATCCTTCCACCGCCAACAAAGCTCCAACGATCCCTCGGATAATAAATGCTGAACCTACTAATCTTCCCCGAACACTCCCATCAAAGTTGATTTTGACAAACCTTAGGGAGGCTCCTAAGAGATAAAAATCGCATGTCAGTTCGTTGCCGAAGCAGCAGGGGAACCCCAGTGCCAGAGCTATCAGAATCAAAAGCATTGCGATGGAAAGCGTATTCAGCCGATAAAGATATGGCTTTCTTAACTATCATCTGGGAAGAGATAATATCATCAGTGAAGATCAGCAGATTCCACGATAATCAAATCTAATATGGTGTAGCAGCCCAAATGGCGCCCTTCCGCTGGTTATCCCTCTAAATATCACACAGAAAAAGGGACCGCCAAGAAACTGTATCATCCTCTCTAAAATAGTAACACACCATCTGCCAGATCTGTCCCGTTATGGGGCAGATGAAGATGGCGTGATATGTAGTCTCCTCCTCCGGTTTACACAATGGGCAAGTTGTTGGGATATGTGCCCATAAACAAATGACATTTATTATTTTACTGAATATTTAAATTTATTTTAATATTATACTGCATGCATGTTATGATGCTTTATAAATATCAAAAATTCATGGATTATTTAAATGTGACTTTAAATATTGTATATAAGTGTTATATATAGAAGATAATATTTAAAGTAAAATAATCTAAATTTATCCGTAATTATAAATTAAAGTTGCAATCAAGATCTTTAATTTAAAATTACTAGCGCGGTTTATTACATTCTGAATGAAACGATCTTATCCGGATTGTTGATAATGAGATTATCAGAATGAAAGCGCTTTATATAATTTGATTATATAGGACTGGAACATGATTAATTATGAATCTCTAATAAATTCCGTTGTTAAAATAGAGAATTCAAAATTAATCAATGATGGTCATATGTGAATCGATCTTAATTCTGAGTAATTAATAGACTCCTATTTATTGTATTATATTTTTTAACTTATCGGGTAATGACACAGAAACATAGTGTCAAATTCTTGGTATATTAGAAATATAATAACATAAGTAGCCAGAAATATTAATATACAAGATGAAATCCATTCGAAGTCAGATGGACGGTTCCCATAAGTGTTGATTCGAGACTTGAATAATAAGAGCGCTCAATTTATGATTGGATCATAAATATATTATTCATTATAGAATCAATGGTACTTATGGATTAAGATGTGATTAAAGAGGTTAACGAAAATGCCTAGCTTTAATCATGAACCGTAATTGATTTATATGTGGTGACTATATCAATGGACGATTCAAATCTTTTGAATATAATTAATTTTATAATTTTAAGAGTATAATTCCAAATTTTTAGTGGAGTAATTTGGAATTAATAATTTAATATTTTAATTAAGGTGTTAATTGAATGTCAAAATTATTGGAGTTTAAAATTATAATGTCATATTTCCTTTGGATGGCTCCATTAAATTATGTGAACTTTATGATATATTGGGTTGAGTTATTAATTGGAATTGAGAATTCTAAATTATTTTTTATAGAAATTAATTGGATTAATTTCTATTATAAGGTGTATTAGGGAACACATCGTAGGCATATTCCACGAGAAGAGTATATGTGAAAATTTATTTAGTTGTTGGAGAATAAACATGGGATTGTGAGAGAGCCTTTCTCTCTCCCATAACGTCCTATGATAAATATATCTAATAAACAATTGGTTGTTTGATTGATATACGTTAAAGTAATTCCAAGAGTTGGAAGTGATCTTTAAATATTAATTAATTGATTAATTAATAAAAGAGGTTGATCACGAGAGACAGAGAAGATGATCGGAGAACAATGATCAACCATAGAGAGTTCCTCCTTCAACTTCACTTTATCTCATGAGTTGATAATACAAAGTAAATTAAACTCAGTTGTATAATCTCAACCCAAATCAAAAGGAACGTCCACTCGTTTGTGTTCATCATAATCTGAAGAACGTTTGGAAAAATCCGTGGCAATCAAAAGGATTTGGTAATTCCAAGGTAATGTTGGTGGAGAACAAAAGGTAAATTTATTAATCTCCTTATTGTTCTTATTATTAAATTAATACGGGTATAGATCGCGCTAACTCAAATTTTTAAGATATGTGATTTGATCCTTATCTTGTTTTCACTAAGATATGTGATTTGATTCTTATCTCGCTTCCGTAAACATCTCAAGAATCGTTCTGAGATAACCATCAATTGGTATCAGAGCAGGTTATACCCTATTAATTTAATAATAGATTATATGATAATTGGGTAGGTACTCATGCATAATGGTATATATATTTTTAATATTTTCATGATGATGAATGCATATGCGAATGGATTGGCGTTAATTTTTCTATTCCATGGAATAAGTTATGCAATTTCCTTTTGATTAGATCAATTGAATATATGATTCATTTTGTATTGATGAAGAAGGGTTCTTCATGGTTTGAGAAAGTTCTCAATTAGAATTTTTTATACTTGTTATAGAGTCCTATTTCATTGAAAATTTTTAAAGGCTGTCCGATAGAATTTTTTCCAAGTGGCAAGTGGTTTTGAGTGGGGAATCCCTTCCCTTAGCTCTGAGCCTCATCGTTTCCCAGGAATTCGAAGAGCCTCACTGTAGTGAATCGAAAAGCCTCACCGGTTCCCAGGAATTCGTCCAAAGATGTGAAGAGTTATGTATTCATTTCGCTTCTTATTAA
The DNA here is from genome assembly GCA_900491605.1 of Calamus simplicifolius. NCBI lineage: Eukaryota > Viridiplantae > Streptophyta > Magnoliopsida > Arecales > Arecaceae > Calamus > Calamus simplicifolius. Next base: position 646,438 of record UESW01004588.1, on the reverse strand, counting down.
ATGTCTTTGTTATGTTGATAATAATCACATTTACTCTTAGAAATTTTTCTGTTTCGGTTTTTATGAAATGTTTTGTTATGACGATAATAATTACATTTCATGCCTAGCATATGCCATATTAAATAAGAATGTGTCTACCTAATTATTATATGTCATGCATCTATGCATTATTATTTTATTATTTTTTACTAAAAAGTTTTTAGTAAATTATATTTAATGCACTTTGCAATAAATTTAATGAGATTAAATTTGTAAATTAATTGAGCAATTGGATTTGCAAAATTAATGTGCCAAATGTGATGTTTTAAATTTAAATGTTATATTTAACTTATCACATTTAGCTTATTTTATAATTTTAAAGTGTTTAACATTATAAAATCTTAGTAATTTAAATTGTTTAAATTAACTAAGAGTTTATGAAACAAAAGTTATTTTATAAATAAAATACACTTTTACAAAATAATGAGTGAAAGGGGATATGACAATATAAACCCTTGGTTTCCATCGTTAGTACAACACCATGAGTTATTAGTAGCGCCTCGTGACGCTTTGATTTCATCCTCCCTACGGAGGGTGCCTATTAATGGCAATACCAAGGTTGTCTTCCATGCGACAGGACTTTTAAGGAAATTAGTTAATTACTTTCTTGATCAAAATTAAGGAAATTAATGAGTATTAGAAATATGAGATATTTCGGGAGATACTTATTAAGAAGATCTCATTTTAATTAGCAACTATTTGACCTACCCTACGACGACACTTAGTTGTGGAGATTAAAATTTATTAGGCCTTTAAAGTAAACATGTTTTTTTGTGTATTTTAACATGTGCTTTTATGCATCTTATTTACTTTGCCTTAAATTGTGTGATGATGTTTATGTAATTATTTATTAATTTTTTTTTATTTTTCAGCAAATATGTTAAACCTGATTTTCTCACTTCTCGCCTCTCAAGTATTAACTGGTGAAAATTTTGTTGGAAAAACAACATGAATATCCTTCTCATTAATGAAAACTAACACTATTCCTTAAGGAGGATTGTCCTCTAGTGCCTCCAACCAATGCCTTCAAGGTTGCTGCTGAAGAGTACAACCGTTGGGTTGTTGCAAATAAAAAGCCCGCTGCTACTTGTTAGCAGCAATGAATAAGGTGCTTAGAACTAAGTATGAGGCCTTTGAAACTGCAAGAGAGATTATGGAATCTCTGCAGCAGATATTTGGACGCCCATCTGATCAGGCTCGCTATGAAGCTGTAAAAGCCATTATGAATAGCAAAATGGAGAATGGTTCTTCTGTTCGTGAGCACATCCTCAAAATGGTCAATCATTTCAATGAGGCTGAGATCAATAGAGCTAAAATTGATGAAAAGACTCAGGTTGGCATGATTCTGGAGTCACTATCTCCCGCTTTTCTTCAATTCAGGACTAATTACATTATGAATCATAAAAAGTGTAATCTGACTGAACTCCTGAATGAGCTACAAATATATGAGACTCTTATAGATGATAAGAGTGGTAAGACAATTGTTACTGAAGCCAACGCAGTTGAGGCAAAGCCTTCTTCTTCGAAGAAAAAGAAGAAGAATTATGTGGGAAAGAAAAAGGATAACAAGAAGAAGATCCAGAAGAAGAAAGGAAAGGTAGCTGCTTAGCCTAAACCTAAAGGAAAGTATTTCCACTGTCATCAAGATGGCCATTGGAAAAGGAACTGTAAAAAGTACCTTGATGAGCTGAAACAGAAAAAGAAACAAGGTAAATTAGATTTACTAGTCATGGAAACATGCTTAGTTGAGAATAATTTCTCAAGCTGGATTATTGATTCAGGAGCATCTAACCATGTCTGTGTTTCTTTGCAGATGCTTGAGTCTGCTTGGGATCTTCAAGTGGGAGATTTCACAATGAGAGTAGGCAGTGGAGAAAAGGTATCAGCGATAGCAGTAGGGATAGTTCAACTATCGTTTGCTAATAATAAATATTTGCTTTTGGACAATGTTTATTATATTCCGGATTTCAAACAGAATTTGATTTTGGTGTCAAAGTTGCATGAACAATTTATTTCTGTTTCTTTTAGTGTTGACTCTGTTTCAATTTATAAGAATGGAATAAATATTTGTTCTGCATATGTTGAAAATGATTTATATTTTGTTAAACCAAATTCCAACAACTTGCTTCAAACCGAAATGTTTAAAGTCGCTGAACCAACTCCTAAAAGAAGAAAAGTTGCGAATAATGATAATGACACGTATTTATGACATTTGAGGCTTGGTCATGTTAATATAGACAGAATAGAAAGGCTAGTGAAGGATGGTCCTTTAAGAGAGCTAAGGGTTGGCACTCTACCAGTTTGTGAATCCTGACTATAAGGTAAAATGACCAAAAGACCTTTTTCAGCAAAAGGTAAAGAGCAAAAGCACCTTTAGAGATCATACATACTTATGTATGTGGGCCTTTGAATGTTAAAGCTAGATGGGGCTATGAATATTTCATCACATCATTGATGATTATTCTAGATATGGATATGCATATCTGATGCAAAGAAAATCTGAGGCCTTTGAAAAGTTCAAAGAATTCTATGCTGAAGTAGAAAAACAACTCAGTAAATCAATCAAAACTCTTCGATTTGATCGAGGAGGATAGTACTTGGATTATGAATGTCAGGACCACTTGATTGAGAATGGAATATTATCACAGCTCACGGCACCTGCGACACCACAGCAAAATGGTGTAGCTGAAAGAAGGAATCGTACTTTGCTTGATATGATAAGATCAATGTTAAGCTATTCTTCTTTGCCTAACTCATTTTGGGGATATGCATTACAAATAGCTGTATACATTCTAAACTTAGTTCCATCTAAGTCAATCCCTAAGACTCCCTTAGAGTTATGGAATGGTCGCAAGCCTAGTTTGAGACACATCCGCATATGGGGATGTCCAGCCCATGTGCTGAAGGGAAAGACCGGGAAGTTGGAACCTCGTTCAGAAGTATGCATGTTTGTTGGGTACCCTAATGGAACGAGAGGAGGACTGTTTTATAATACTCAAGATAACAAAGTTTTTGTGTCGACAAATGCAACGTTTCTCGAGTACAATTATATGACAGAATTCAAACCTAGACGTAAAGTAGTTCTTGAAGAGTTGCTAGCTAATGAGATCAGCCCCACACCAACAAAAGTTGTTGAATGACAAAATGTTGAGGCCACTACTCAAGATCAAATACCATCGCCACCACGACGTAGTGAGAGGGAAATAATATTATCCATCCGCTATGGTCAGGATGGAGAAGCACAAGTTGCAGTCACCGATGGCAGTGATGATGATACATTGACATACAAGATGGCAATGGAGGATGTTGATCAAGAGAAATGGCAGGAAGCCATGAAACTCGAAATGGAATCAATGTATTCTAATTCAGTCTAGAAGCTTGTAAATCTACTAGAAGGCGTAAAGCCTATTGGATGCAAATGGATCTATAAGAGAAAAAGAGGAGCTGATGGAAAAGTAGAGACTTTCAAGGCTAGGTTAGTGGCAAAGGGTTTTACCAAAAGGAAGGAGTAGACTATGAGGATACTTTTTCACCAGTTGCCATGCTAAAATCCATTCGGATTCTCTTGTCCATTGCTGCTTATTATGATTATGAGATATGGCAAATGGATGTCAAGACGACGTTTTTGAATGGCCATCTTGAAGAGACTATTCATATGGTCCAACCAGAGGGTTTTGTGGTTAAAGGCCAAGAGCAGAAAGTCTGCAAATTGTAAAGGTCCATTTATGGGCTTAAGCAAGCTTCTAGATCTTGGAACATCAGATTTAATGAAGCCATAAAATGTTATGGTTTTGAACAAAATTTAGGTGAACCTTATGTCTATAAGCAAAAGGAAGGAAATAAAGTGGTCTTCTTAGTTCTTTATGCAGATGACATTTTACTCATTGGGAATGATGTAGGATCTCTGTCCAAAATAAAGAACTGGCTAGCCAGCCAATTCCAAATGAAGGATTTGGAAGAAGCAAGCTACATTCTTGGCATCCAAATTATACGGGATCGCAAGAATAGGCTTTTGGCGTTGTCTCAGGCATCGTATATTGACAAGATGCTTGTCAGATTTGCGATGAAAAACTCTAAGAAAGGTAATTTACCTACTCGACATGGAGTTCATCTTTCTAAAGAGCAGTGTCCTAAAACACTGCAAGAGGAGGAAGATATGAGATGGATTCCCTATGCTTCGGCAGTTGGTAGTTTGATGTATGTAAGTAATGTTGTGTATAAGACCCGACATCTGCTTTGCAGTGGGAGTGGTTAGCCAATACCAGTCAAACCCAGGATTGGATCACTGGGTTGCAGTCAAGCATATTCTGAAATATCTGAGGCGTACGAGAAACTATATGCTGGTATATTTCAGTAGGGATTTGATTCCTGTTGGATATACAGATTCTGATTTTCAATTAGATAGAGACTCTAGGAAGTCTACTTCTGGAGCGGTGTTCACTTTGGGAGGAGGAGCCATTATATGGAGAAGCGTCAAGCAAACCTGCATTGCTGACTCAACCATGGAGGCTGAATATGTAGCGGCTTGTGAAGCAACTAAGGAGGAAGTCTGGCTTCGAAAATTCTTGAAAGATCTAGAAGTTGTTCCAGATATGCATGAACCAGTTAGACTCTACTGTGATAACAGTGGCACAGTAGCCAATGCCAAGGAACCCAGAAACCACCATAGAGGAAATCATATAGAGAGAAAATTTTACCTTGTGAGAGAGATTGTCAGTAGAGGAGACGTTTCAGTTGAGAAGATCGCATATGTGATCAATATAGCTGATCCGTTTACTAAGACATTATCGGCTCGAGGTTTTGAGCTACATCTTGATGGGATGGGACTTAGAGACAGTCGCATTTGCATTAGGGCAAGTGGGAGATTGTTGGGATATGTGTCCATAAACAAATGACATTTATTATTTTACTGAATATTTAAGAAATTTTTCAATATTATACTTGCATGCATGCTATGATGCTTTATAAATATCAAAAATCCCTGGATTATTTAAATGTGACTTTAAATAAGGTATATAAGTGTTATATACAGAGGATAATATTTAAAGTAAAATAATCTAAATTTGTCTGTAATTATAAATTAAAGTTGCAATCGGGATCTTTAATTTAAAATTACTAGCGTGGTTCATTACATTCTAAATAAAATGATCTTATCCGGATTGTTGATAATGAGATTATCGGAATGAAAGCGCTTTATATAAATTGATTATATAGGACTGGAACATGATTAATTATAAATCTCTAATAAATTTCATTGTTAAAATAGAGAATTCAAAATTAATCAATGATGGTCATATGTGAATCGATCTTAATTCTGAGTAATTAATAGACTTCTATTTATTATATTATATTTTTTGACTTACCGAGTAATGACACAAAAACATAGTGTCAAATTCTTGGTATATTGAAATATAATAACATAAGTAGCCGGAATATTAATATATGAAATCCATTCCTTCGTAAAGAAGTCAGATGGACGGTTTGAATAATAAGAGCGCTCAATTTATGATTGGATCATAAATATATTATTCATTATAGAATCAATGGTACTTATTGATAAAGATGTGATTAAAGAGATTAACGAAAAATGCCTAGCTTTAATCATGAAACGTTTATGAAGGATTGATTTATATGTGGTGACTATATAAAATCCTTTTGAATATAATTAATTTTATAATTTTAAGAGTGCAATTCCAAATTTTTAGTGGAGTAATTTGGAATTAATAATTTTGATATTTTAATTAAGGTGTTAATTGAATGTCAAAATTATTGGAGCTTAGAATTATAATGTCTATAGTTCCTTTGGATGGCTCTATTAAATTATGTGAACTTTATGATATGTTGGGTTGAGTTATTAATTGAAATTGAGAATTCTAAATTATTTTTATATAGAAATTAATTGGATTAATTTATATTATAAGATGTGCTAGGGAACACATCGTAGGCATATTTTACGAGAAGAGTCTATGTGAAATTTATTTAGTTGTTGGAGAAATAAATATGGGATCATGAGAGAGCCTTTCTCTCTCCCGTAACGTCTCATGATAAATATCAGGAGGATATCCACACTATCCGGGACCTGCTTTTTTATTTCTTTTAGTCTATATGGACTGAATCCACTGGTGCTGGGGCCCGGTTGTTCAGGTCCTTGAGTCCAGGAAGGTTTCTTCCATGGACAATGATATGCTTGTTAGGCCGATTACTGCGGATGAGATTAGGGAGGCCCTTTGGGAGCCTGATGTGGATAAGACCCCTGGACCTGATGGCTTTTTGTCCTTTTTCTTCCGTCATTATTGGGATATCGTTGGGCAGGAGGTAGTGCAGGCTATTCAGATTGTATTCCACTCTAATCACATTCCTTCGGAATGGAGCCAGACTCTGATTACTTTGGTGCCCAAACGTTTAGATGCTTCTCTCCCTCAGCACTTTCGGCCCATCAGCTTATGCACTACATTGTATAAGATTTGTGCTCATCTATTAGCTCGGCGCCTTAGTCTGGTGATCCCCTTGCCTCATTTCTACCGAACAAGGGGCATTTATTCAAGAGCATTCTATTTCAGATAACGTCTCATCGCTCAGGAGTTTATGCATGATCTCCAGAGAGCTCCGACCAGCTGTTGTCTTATGGCTGTTAAGCTCGACATGGAGAGAGCTTATGATAGACTGAGCTGTCTTTTTTGCATCTATCTCTTCAGGAGTTTGGTTTTGATGGTCAGTTTATAGAGTGGATTATGGCATGTGTTCAGAGGCCTTCCTTTTCTCTGGTTATTAATGGGACCCCGACTGAGTTTTTTCACTCTTCCGTGGGGCTATGGCAGGAGTGTCCTTTGTCCCCTCTTTTGTTTATTCTGGCTGTGGATGATCTTTCTTGAGCTTTCCATCTGGCTCAGTAGGATGATCGGATAGTCCCGTTTATGGCTGGGAGTGTGGGCCCCTCAGTCTCTCATCTTCTTTTTGCTGATGATTGTATTCTCCTGGGTCAGGCTACCACTGAGAATGCGGCTTCTTTTCATTCTATTATTCACTGGTATTGCCAGTCTTTGGGTCAGAAGGTTAATTTCCTTAAGTCTTCTATTTGTTTCAGCCGAAGACTTCTAGATCCACCAAGGGAGCCATTATTAATCTGTCGGGTATTACTTCTCAGTCTGACAGATTTATGTATTTGGGGATTCCCATAACCGGTAGACGGCCCCGCTGTTCTGACTTTGCTGAGCTTGAGAGGAGGGTGCGACAGCGCATTGAGGGGTAGCATGTCACTGACTTATCTATGATGGCTAGGGTCATTATTATCCGTTCGGTTCTTTCTTCTCTTCCCTTGCATCTTCTTTCGAACGCTGCCATCCCGATTACTTGTTTCAAGAGGATTGAGAGATGTTTCAAAGACTTTCTATGGGCTTCTATGCAAGAGGGCCACAGTATTCATCTTTTGTCCTGAGATATGGTTTGTATGCCTATCCAAGATGGTGGTCTTGGGATTCAGTCCCTGGTTGTCAGAAGAGAAGCCCTTCTTGCTAGACATGCATCGCGTTTCCTCATAGAGTGTTTTGTCTTTGGAGCTCTCTGATGCGTTCGAGGTATGGAGATTGGACGTCCGGCCTGCCTATTGTCCCATTCAGGGGCTGTTCCTCTTTTTGGAAGGAGGTTTGTCGGCATGGCCAGTCTATCCTAGATAATATCACTTGGATGATCGGAGATGGCTCCTTGATTAATGTTATCCAGGATTCTTGGATTGTTGAGATTCCTCTCTCTCGGTGGCCCCCCTTTATTAATATTGATACCCCCTCTAGTTTAAGGGTTCAGGATTTGATTGCCTCTGATCCCCCGCCTGGCATATCCCCTCGGTGTCCCGATTATTCGATGAGGAGCTATCTCGGCGGATCCTCTTAGTGCCCCTTATTCCTGGCCGCCTTTCTGATTCCAGGCTTTGGCAGAGATCTTGTCTTTCTAGGGCCCCCACTAGGGACCTCCTGAAGATGTTCAGGCCTCAGTCTTACCGTATGATGGATGTTGCTTGGATCTGGAAGCTTCCTACCCTTCCTATGGTTTGGCTATTTATTTGGAAGCTCCTTTGGGACTGCCTTCCAACCTGTGGTCTTCTAGCTCGTAGGGGTCTGCATATTCAGCCAACATGTCCTTTTGTAGGTTGGAGGAGGAGTCCTCTGACCACGCTATCTTCACATGTCCCAGAGTTAGTCGGATATGGTACTTGGTGGGCTATTCTAGCAGATTGGTTGTTTCGGGCTCTCCGTGTTCTTCTTTCCTTCATGATCTCCGGAGGGGCTCGTTGCAGGACAGTGGTCTCTGGCTGCCTCAGCTCATTTTTACAGAGGATAGGATTTCTTCATGCAGGATTGTGTGGAAGATTAGATCTTTGATGACGGACTGCGCCGTGCTTTCATGGTAGTTGGTTTTGACTCCTCTGGCCGCTGGGGTTCCCTTGCTGCTACGACAGTGAACCGGCATACGGTTTTCATTTCCTGGGAGCCCCCCTCCAGGGTTTGTCAAAGTCAACTTCGATGGGAGTATTCGTGGTAGAGCTGCTGGCTCGGCATTTATCATCCGTGGGCCTCAAGGAAATCTGCTGGCGGCGGATGGCTTTGGTTCTCTTGACTCCTCTGTCCCTATGACGGAACTTTATGCTGCTTGGGCTAGTATATCTTATGCTGCTCAGATTTTTCATGCTCATAGGCTCATGATCGAGGGTGATTCTATGACGGTCATTTCTGGCTGCGGAAGGAGAATTGCTCTCGGTGTCCCACTATTCCAATTATTAGGGATATTTGGTCCATCCTGCAGGAGGTTGACTGCTCCCAGATCCGTTATATCTATAGAGAAGCTAATTTGGCGGCGGACTGGGTGGCTACTTCAGTGGCCCAGCATATTGGCTCATGGTTTTGGAAGCCGGGTGACTTCTGTCTCCCTCTCTTGCAGCAAATTTTGTACTCCGATCTATCAGGGCTGATTCGTACGAGACTTATGTTATCGCCCGTATGTACCAAAAAAAATGTTGAGTGCCAGCATGACACATAAACCAGAGCTCGCCCAAACGCTAGATGAAGTAAATTGAATGCGAGGCTCCTTTCTAGAAAGGACCATGTGATCATGAACCTAAACTAAAATAAATATTTCTTAATTCGATTACTATATTTTTTTTGAGCTACAGTGAGAGTTAAACATTGGTTTGTAATCAAACTAAAATAATATTTTTACAATAAAATAATAAAAGATATTACATACTACATTCAATTATCTAACTGCATGTATTCCTAAAAATTATGATTATAAATTATTCTTATTTATAAATTATTATAAAAATATATCATATTAAAGCATTATAATATAGTATAAAAATATTATAGTATTCTAATAATAATGATTATAATGTAAAATTATTATAATATATTAATTTATTATTATTTAAGAATGATATCAAAATTATGATAATTATTATCTAATAATCTAATATTATAATATCATGATATATTATTATAGTAATATTACAAATTTATAGTGTTATATAATACAATAATATTATATCAGTATATTATGTTATTTTTTACATCAATATATTTTCTAATATTATTATATTATCTTATTTTATACTATATAATATATTATATATAATTATATTTTATTTATAATATTATTTTAATATATATTATATTACATTATATTAGATTATTATAGATATATCATATTATTATTATGTTATAATATTAAATATGATTATTTTTTTGTTCAAATTTATAACCTTCAAATGCAATAAAAACAACTTCAAATTAATGCTTTCTAAGTAAAGGTTTTAATAGCTTCTGTATAGCCTTAAAAATATTTTTAAAATTTTTAATATCTTAAAAATATTCAAGGGAGGTTTAACCTTTCAAAAGTGCTTTAAGGCTATCCAAAAGCTCCGTCCTATAGAATCAAAGAAGACCTAGAGCTTATAATAATGTGGTAGCATGTTTTTCGATCAAACGATACTCATAATTTACTTGGATAAAATTCACGTGTTAGATTACGTGAGAGTTTGTTTTCAAGAAAAAAAAAATTTATATTTTGTTTCCATTAAGGATGCTACCACCACAATTGGAACTAAAAACTTTGGAAGGATAACCTATGATTAAATAATTCTAGTTAAACCATTGCACGAAAACAAACTATAATTGTAAGAAAATATATGTAAAAAAATTATATTTTCACTCAAGAAATTAATGGAATGGAGAATGGGAATGAAAGCCCTCCATTCCTATTCTACACATTTGGAATTTGTGGAGTTTTTATTTCCAGAATGGCAAACTTATATTTAGAGGGTTAGCAGTTCACATAATTCCTCTAAGCGACAATCTCTCATTCTTGAAGGATGCAAGTGGAACGAAGGTATCCTAGAAGATATTGACAAACAAAAAGATTAAATCATGTTGCAGGCTAGACCAGTACATCTAACTGAATCATGATGATTGAATCCCTAAGTGGTGAGTAGGTGGTGATGAAGAAGATGCTGAAGATAATGTTGTACGTTGAGATGGCAGTCAAGACTACCTCACTAGCATTGATATAGAAGAGAGAAAACTGAGAGTCACTATAGATGAAGAAGATGAGGAGGCTCCAGGAAAGGAAATCGAGCCTCTTCTCTTCTTGGGTCGAGAGGATGTAGAGTTCCCTGGGTCACCTGCCGCTGAGGTAGAGTGGGTGGTGGAGACAATGCTGAAAGTTGGGAAGAGGGCATTGTTTCAATGTGAATTCAAGTTAGCTCAATTCGGCCAATCAAGGGTGGAATCAAGTGTTAAGGCCTTCCAGCATGAGTCTGGGCAACTCAGGATTCATCGACAGAATGTTGATGATGGCGCCCATGCATAGGAGGCATGGTCTGATGGATGTCATAGCGTGTGGAGGTTTTAAGTGGAGATAGTATGGTAGATGCTTGAGATGCATTATGAAGAAGAAGATAAGTCACTAACGTATGCACTCCTTAATTGGCTCGCCTATTCCATGTTGAGTAATTGAGCTAATATGAGAAAGCAACCTAACTCTAATTATGAAGGATCAGAGCAAGCTTGCAGTTTTCTTTTTCTACCAAATGAGATGAAAAACCACTCATACCAAAACTTCTATTTCCTGCTCTTAGTTGTAGTGCTTTAAATGGCGGTACTTCATCTAGTTATGTTTAAGATTTTATGTCATTATATTTAAGGATTTAGTGGTTTGATGTGACTTGTTAACACTTTTGTCATTTGCTTGTTTGGGATTAGAGTAGGTACTATGGATACTTTAATACTTTGTGACTTGCTATACTTATATTTAACAAGATGATGTTTTGCGACCAATTATGTAGTTTGAGAAATTAAAGTATTTATTTATGTAATTTTCATAGTAGGTACTTTTGAAATCAAATGGTTTATTCCCATTTTTGTATATGTTTTGTAGATCAAAAATAAATAATAAAAATGAGAATGAAAAGCATTTTTGAGAAAATATGTTGATTCATATTCCTTTTATGCAAATAAAATACAAACAATGAGACTTGGAATATCATTCTTACTTCAATTTTTATGCTATTCCATAGGTATGAAAATCAAAATAGCATACTCATTCACTCAATAATAAAATCTGATTTACATTCTGCTCCCATACTCATAAAACAAATATGTCGATAGTAAGGTGGCTTGCCACTTTTTTTTCCAAAAGAATTTTTAATGATAATATATACTTTTGATCCTCAAACTTTCACTCAAAATTCATTTTTGTAGCCATTAACAATTAATTTCTCATATTTTTAGAATATTACATTCCTAATATTTTGTTATATATAGCTAATTAAAACTAGCAGAAACACATAGACTAGTTGATAGGATAACACATCAATTATTTCGTTAATTTTATTGACCTTATATAATAAGACGTAAGAATTGTAATATTCTTAAATCATAAAGGACTAAATAGCAACAATTGAATATTTAAAAATTAAAATAAATTTTGAAAGTTTAAGGATCTAAAGTATATATTCATCTCTAATGATTTAATTTTCACCATAATTGATATGATGTTTGCAATCAATCAATAATGACTGCTAGGTAAGCAACAAATTATGAGAAAGTGATCATGCATTCCTTCTGCATCGAATTGATTAATATGAATATTTAGTTATAAGCGATCCACTGTTTACAAGGGGATACAATGATGTTATCGTATTGTCAACCTTACGTACTTTTGTACCAATCAAAGAGCATGGAACCTCAATGACGCAAATTTTGTATCATAAAATGTGAGCCAATTTGGATGTTGCCACAAATCATATTTTAAACATGATTAGCTATGATATAATTAGAAAATTAAAAAAAGTATTTGTTAAGTGTCAAGATAATTGACCGTAGATGAGAGAGTCATTTGCATCTAAGATGAGATATACGATGATCATCTAAACATGCATAATACTTTGTGATACAAAACTTATATTACAAGAATTTTTATGTCCTTGATAAAATATTAGATGTGAGAGAAAAAAATAAAAGCCCAGGACTAAGATGTTGGACCAACTTGGTGGGCAAGCAAAGCTAAATGTGGGCCTCTCTCACTCTAAATGGATTCTCTTATGGAGGTTACGGTGAGCTCGCCTTGAGCACATCTGGTCGACACACGCGGGCTCATGCCGTCAGCGTGTTAGCGGAAGGAAACTGGAAAACACTTTGTACACCGCCACCGGTGCAGCAACGCTTACGTGGGCTGCACCGCGTCTTCCGATTGGTCCACGTGGCTCCGAGGTGGATGACCTGACGGACGGTATGGGCTGTGCTTTGACGTAACGTTCTGAATGTGACGACCATTTAAAGCTGTTCGCTTTTTTTAAAATTTTTGTGCGGACGAAAATGCCCTTTCCCTCCTTCATGGCGCCATTTTACGTTTTATGTCATCTGTGCAAGAAGAACTCTGTTTCTTCCCCGGTAGAAAGAAAATACTTCAGCTTCGAAGCTGGAAAACCTGGATATTGCAGTCTGTGTAAAAAAACTTCTGGAGGAAATCTCATCCGCAGCACAAAGTAAAAACTCTTTCTTCCCACTTCTTTATTACATCAACAGTTTTTTTCTGGTTAGAGTTAGTTAATGCATTTAATGCGCGGGTAACTACCTTAGAACGAAATAGTTATGACACTCTCAGAGTCATAACTATTTTGTAAGCACGAATGTCATACTCTTTTAACAAGTATGTTATACCTCACGAAACCCCTGATATACTGTTAAGATACCGTAGTTACAGGCCTAGGACACCCGTGCTCCAAACGAAAGCTGGAGAAAAGCCTCGCGACACCGTAGTTACAACGCTACGACACCCATGCTTATAACCTTTGCGATCTTCGTATGTTGCTTTCCGGAGTGTCGTAGCTTGTTCCATGCGGTGTCTTTAAATGCTATAAAGGGTGTGTCGTGCTTATAAACGACGCTGGAGAGCAGGCCCGCGACACCCCGTATCGAGAACACCCCTTTAACAGTCACGCCATCGGTGTCGTCGCCTAAAAGCTAGGGTGTCGTAAGATGAGAACTGGGGTGTCGTTAACAGCCTGAGTCGGTGCTGTCGTCGTTCGCGACACCCCAGTTGAAAATTGACGACACCCAACCTCTCATCTGACGACACCCGTGCTTAGAACTGACCACGGCGAGAAGGACCACGACAACCAAGTTACTAAAATTTAATTTTATTTATCAAAAAAAAAAATACATTAGCCCTCACTGGGGCTTCTCTCCTTCGATTGCTGCATCGGCGATCTGGCGCTGGAGGGACGCTACTTTCCCCTCCAGGTGGCTGATGGCCCGACGCAGGACATCTATCTCTTTTGTGGAAACGGCCTGGTATTGCTCGGCCGCCTTGTTGAGTCGCTCGTTGATTGCGAGCGACTCAGCATAAACCTCCGCATCGATGGTGAAGGTTGCGCGGCGGCTACCATGGCTGCCAGTAGATCTCAGCTCGCCTCTGGAAGTCATCTCAGTGGTTTGTTCAAGCTGGAAAGGTGATTAACGATGGCATTCCCCCATCCATATTTAAGGTACTCCTGGCGGGTGTTTCGATTGCCACGCGCCACCATCTCAGTCGTTGTTCACAGGAATCGAATCGGTGCGCCACCATGCCCCGCGCTCCACGTTGAGTTTCGAGGGATAGGGAACAGAACAGAGTTTCGGGAAGCAAACCGTCGTAAGTTTAACGTCGTCCCAAGAGAAAATTCACGACACCCAAGGATGATTTGGATTTCGACCGAAACTCCTTCGCGACACCCCACTTGAAAGCTCACGACACCCTAGCTTTAAGGCGACGACACCCGTGCTTCGAACTGATCACGGAAAGAACCCCCGCGACACCCCTTGTCGAATTCGGCCGAAACTCCTTCGTGACACCCCGGTTGAAAACTCACGACACCCTAGGTTTAAGGGGACGACACCCCTGAAAAGGTGATTAACGTGGGTTCACCTTTTCACGGGTGTCGTCCCCTTAAAGCTAGGGTGTCGTGAGTTTACAACTGGGGTGTCACGAAGGAGTTTCGGCCGAATTCAACAAGGGGTGTCGCGGGGGTTCTCTCCGTGATCAGTTCGAAGCACGGGTGTCGTCGCCTTAAAGCTAGGGTGTCGTGAGCTTTCAATAGGGGTGTCGCGAAAGAGTTTCGGCCGAAATCCAACTCATCCCTGGGATGTCGCGGGGATTATCTCCGTGTTCAGTTCTAAGCACGGGTGTCGAAGCATTGATGCTAGGGTGTCGTGAGCTTTCAAGTGGGGTGTCGCGAAGGAGTTTCGGCCGAAATCCAAATCATCCTTGGGTGTCGTGAATTTTCTCTTGGGACGATGTTAAACTTACGACGGTTTGCTTCCCGAAACTCTGTTCTGTTCCCCATCCCTCGAAACTCAACATCGAGGGCGGGGCGTGGTGGTGCACAGATTCGATTTCTGTGAACAACGACTGAGATGGTGGCGCGTGGCAATCGAAACACCCGCCAGGAGTACCTTAAATATGGATGGGGGAATGCCATCATTAATCACCTTTTCAGCTTGAACAAACCACTGAGATGGCTTCCAGAGGCGAGCTGAGATCTACTGGCAGCCATGGCAGCCGCCGCGCAACCTTCACCATCGATGCGGAGGTTTATGCTGAGTCGCTCGCAATCAACGAGCGACTCAGCAAGGCGGCCGAGCAATACCAGGCCGTTTCCACAAAAGAGATAGACGTCCTGCGTCGGGCCATCAGCCACCTGGAGGGGAAAGTAGCGTCCCTCCAGCGCCAGATCGCCGACGCAGCAACCGAAGGAGAGAAGCCCCAATGAGGGCTAATGTAATTTTTTTTTTTGATAAATAAAATTAAATTTTAGTAACTTGGTTGTCGCGGGCCTTCTCGCCGTGGTCAGTTCTAAGCACGGGTGTCGTCGCATTAAGCTAGGGGTGTCGTGAGCTTTCAACAGTGGTGTCTCTAAGGAGTTTCGGCCGAAAACCAATTCTCCTAGGGTGTCACGGGGATTGTCCGCGCGGTCAGTTCTAAGCACGGGTGTCGTCGCCTTAAAGCTAGGGTGTCGTGAGCTTTCAACGTGGGTGTCTCGAAGGAGTTTCGGCCGAAATCCAAATCTCCTATGATGTCGGAGGGATTCTCCGCGCGGTCAGTTCTAAGCCACGGGTGTCGTAGCATTGGAGCTAGGGTGTCATTAGATTTCAACTGGGGTGTCGCGTAGGAGTTGCTGTTGAAATGCAATTCAATTCATTGTTCATGAATGCGTGCCTATATTTTCACAGTTGATGCTAAAATTGTAGATCGGAAAGAAGAAGATAACACTCCCGGCCGTGCAGCTTCACCTGTCACTCCAAATGCAGTGGATGATATTGTAGTTCCTCAAACTGGGATGGAATTCAATTCAGCCGATGATGTATATACGTTCTACAATGGATACGCGAAACGAGTTGGCTTTGGAATCACAACAGTGTGTAGCAGGGCCAACAACAAAAAACAACTTTGCTTCAAGCACCTGGCGTGTTGGAGGCAAGGAAAATCCAGAAAATCAGAGAAGAGTATGAATCATAGGGATACTGGGAAAGTTGGTTGTATGGCATCCATAAAAGCAAGACTGAATGCTACAAGTGGTAAGTGGATATTGGATGAGGTTTCTCTAGAACATAACCATGGGCTGTCCATAACATCAGCTGGTTATCTACGGTCGCATAGGAGGATCAGCACACCAGAGAAGGCAGAGATCAGCAATTTACATGCCGTGAATGTTCCGACGACTCAGATATACTCTGCCATAGCAAGGAGAAAAGGGGGCAGAGGATAATTGGATTTTACCGAGAAGGATGCTCGTAACTTCATTTGTCGCGAACGTCAGTCTAAGCTGAAAGAAGGAGATGCTTAGTCGATGGTAATTCATTTCGCCGAAATGCAACTCAAAATTTCCAATTTCTTCTACTCCTTAGACCTCAATGATAATGGTCATCTGAGGTATGTCTTCTGGATTCATCCAAGGTCAAGATTGGCATGCACATACTTCGGTGATGTTCTAAGCTTTGACTCAACTTACTTGACAAACAGATATCAAATGCCTTTTTGTCCATTTGTTGGGGTGAACCATCATGGACAGTCAACCTTGCTTGGATGCGCATTGTTGTCTGATGAGAGTATTGAGACATATAAATGGGTTTTTAAGACTTGGCTGGATGCAAATGGTGGTCAAGCACCTATTGCCATGATTACTGATCAAGATAAGGCAATCGAGGCTGCTGTCAAAGAAGTTTTTCCTAACACACGACATCGATTTTGTCTTTGGCATATATTGAAGAAGATACCGGAAAAGATTGGCCACATTTGCACGGCAAATCTCAAGTTTATGGTTGATTTCGATGAGGCAATATATGATTCATTGACCATAAATTCATTCGAGGAAAGGTGGGCACAAGTTATGGAGAAATATAAAGAATGCAAGTCTATAGATTGGTTCAATGTCCTGTACGAATGTCGGGAAAAATGGGTCCCAGTTTACCTCAAGGATACATTCTTCGCAGGTTTGTATGTCATTGGCTTTGGTTCATGTTCCAGTTAAACGCTTTTTTTTTATTTTTGGTTGACAAAATTTTTAACAGGGATGTCATCTTCACAAAGGAGCGAGGGCATTAATCACTTCTTCGATGGGTTTATAAATTCGAAGACAACACTAACGGAGTTCATAAGTAAGTACGAAGATGCCTTGGAAAAACGATACGAGGCCGAAAATGAGGAAGATAATAGGACTTTGCAAACGATAGCTTTCCTAAAGACATCATCACCTTTTGAGAGACAAGCTGCAGGAAGGTATACACGGAGCATTTTCAAAAAATTTCAGAATGAGATCCTTGAAATGGCTGCATCAAATACAAAATTGATCAACGAAGCTGGCAACACGTGTATATATTCCGTCAAGTCGTATGAAAGGATTGAAGTCGATGGAATTGGCAAGGAGATGATCAAAGATTATATCGTGTCATACGATAGAAATATTGAGGATGTCTAATGCCAGTGCCGATCCTTTCAGTTCAAGGGGTACCTGTGTAGGCATGCACTGTTGGTTCTTCATCAAAATGACATATTTCGTTTACCAGAAAAATACTTCTTGAAGAGATGGTGCAAGGACATGAAATAAATACCAATACTGAGGGTTATGATAAAAGCACACGAAACTCACGGTACGCAGTGATAATTTTTAAATTGAAATGTCTTAATATTTGTTATCGTTAACATTATGTTAATGATTGTAGATATAGTTTGCTGTCTCATCGGATGATGAAGCTCGCAGAGATAGCCTCCATGTCTGAAGATGCATTTAATGTAGTGATGGATGGTCTAACGCCTCTATTCAAAACTGCCGTGGATGCCAACTGCGCAGCTAAACCACGTTCAGAGCTTGTAATTCAAGATCCTGAACAAATTAGGACGAAAGGTCGCCCGAGAGAGAACAAATTAAAGAGTGCAGTCGAGAAGAAGGCAAAAAGATCAAGGAAAAATCAGGCCAAGGAAAGAGCTGCTTCAAGTAGCAGGCAGACTTGTTTGCAGTCTATTAATACTGAAGAGGACCTGGAGAGAATTGTTCCGCCGTCAAAAACTTTAATGGATGAATTTGATGCTTATGTATTGAGTCAACTTACACAAGATCATATATAAAACACGGGTGTCGTAACTTTTGAATTATGGTTGTTTGGTCGTAAATGAGATTTTAGCGCGACAACACCCTAGCTCATGGCAAACGACACCCTAGTCTTGCGCGGCGACACCCGAAAGGCGGAAGCATACGAGACATCCCAGTGCTTGCAAAACGACATCAAAGAAATTAGCGCGACGACACCCTAGCTCATGAAAAATGACATCCTAGTCTTGCGCGGCGACACCCGAAAGGCAGAAGCATACGAGACAACCCAGTGCTCACGAAACGACATCGAAGATTTTAGCGTGACGACACCCTAGCTCATGGCAAACGACACCCTAGTCTTGCGCGACACCCGAAAGGCGGAAGCATACGAGACATCCCAGTGCTCGCGAAACGACACCGAAGATTTTAGCGCGACGACACCCTAGCTCATGGCAAACGACACCCTAGTCTTGCGCGGTGACACCCGAAAGGCGGAAGCATACGAGACATCCCAGTGCTCGCGAAACGACATCGAAGAAATTAGCGCGACGACACCCTAGCTCATGGAAAACGACATCCTAGTCTTGCGCGGCGACACCCGAAAGGCGGAAGCATACGAGACAACCCAGTGCTCGCGAAACGACATCGAAGATTTTAGCGTGACGACACCCTAGCTCATGGCAAACGACACCCTAGTCTTCCGCCGCGATACCCGAAAGGCGGAAGCATACGAGACATCCCAGTGCTCACGAAACGACACCAAAGATTTTAGTGCGACGACACCCTAGCTCATGGAAAACGACATCCTAGTCTTGCGCGGCGACACCCGAAAGGCGGAAGCATACGAGACAACCCAGTGCTCGCGAAACGACATCGAAGATTTTAGCACGACGACACCCTAGCTCATGGCAAACGACACCCTAGTCTTGCGCGGCGACACCCGAAAGGCGGAAACATACGACACATTCTAGGACCCGCGACCCAACAATTTAAGAGCGACGACACCCCAGCTCATGGCAAACGACACCCTAGTTCTTGTCAAACGACACCCTAGCTCTTGCGCGGCTACACCAGAAAGGCGGAAACACACGAAGGCAAACATATGAATACATCGACGACACTCCTGCTCGCAATGATAAAATTTTTAACATTTGCATTAAATATTAATCAGTGTTAATATGAATAAATTACATACAATTTTCATTCAAAGACGAATACAAAAATTAAGAACATTTTTGACAATGTCGCTAATCTTTTTGTTCAGGCCCTCTCTCAATATCGTCGCAGCTAAGTGTCGCCGGTAATCTCTGACTTCCTCATCCATGAAATCCAGCTTCATATCAGGATTGTCCAGTCGAGCAAGACATTCCATGTATCTCAGACAGTACAGGCCGCAATCCAGCGATCCGCTCGGTTGGCATGGGCAATCCAAAATATCTTCCATCGGCCACTCCATCACTTCCTTCTTATCGCAGTAGATATGGAATATGTGGCCTAGAATTGTATGCCATTTCCTTGCATTGGCCTTGTACTTCGGGTTGCGTTTCATTGAATTCAGGTGCATGAACACCTTCCTTTCCATGTCGACAGCAACCAAATGCCAGTGCGAGTTTTCCGAGTTTACAATGGTGAATAGAAACCAGAATTGGGCCTTATCTTCATCCGATACATTGTCAAATATCGCAGCCCCAGATGATCCAGCAAGTTCATGAGCAGGTGATGAGGAAGTCAGACATAGAGCAGATACGAAAACTGATGCAATTATGCACTTATGATATCGGTCAGGATGCTCTGCCCAGTTGCGCATCAGAAACTCCTGGCCACAATCAATTATCTGCCAATGGAATGTAAAACGATTAATATAATTCTAAAATCAACAACTTGAACATGTTTCTTGATATACTTACATCATCTATTATCATTTCATTGTTAATGAGATCTTGAAGATTTTTTCTTGTTGCAACTCCATTAAACATATTTGTGTAGACGATCTCATCGCTTTGTTGTCGCTCGCTCAAAAATTTTGAATAATTATTTGGTCATCTTCGACCGTTGTGTTGGGCTTTGACATGCCCACTGTCTTCCGACTTTTTAGGTCGGGTTGTCTCATAACATTCGCCGACGACCGTGGATGCCTTACGCTTCCTCGGCTATTTTTTAATCCTCCTAACAAGCGACGGCACTCCAATTATTTCTAAGTCCATATTGTCATCCTTTGGCGCAGGGGTGCCAAGTTTATTATCGGATATGGACTCTTCTTTATTTTCATTCCCTGCTCTATTTTATCAGCCAATGAATCCCCCTCCAATATGTTCTCCTCTGATTTTGCATTCCCTGTCTCAATTGGAAACTCGGATGAATGGTCCTCCTCCATCTTCTTCTCCTCACTATTTACGTTACCAGGCTCGCGGAGGACCAACTCCAAGGAATGCACCTTCTCTATTTTCTCGTCCCCTTTGTCCTCCTCAGTTATTGCATAACTTTCCTTTCTGACAAGTGAATTGAGGAGGTTCTCAGCAATGGACAGCCTGTGCCTGACATCTTCGAGTTGATCCTTAACACACTCCAATTCATTCCTCACTCGGCGCATCCTGCGCAGCTATCCATTGGTTGAGGGGCGCAGGTATCTGTTTGTTGAGGGGGGGACGGTTTTATTTGCTGAGGGAGAAGCCATCGCTCTTCTGGCAATGGTTCAATAGCTCCCTCCATCTGCAACACAAGATGATAACAAATTAATATTAACTGAACATATTGACGCATTAAGTTGAAAAAATGGTCAGAGCAATGGAGCAATGAACTAGATTACCAAGTCCTGAGGCTGCAAGTCAGCAACCCGAACCGATTGGTTCTTCATTTGGTGGTCATACCACTTCAACAGCCGGGGCCGTTTATCAGGGTATGCTGGCTCTCGCATTGATGTATGCTCGAGGAACCACGCCTGAACATGATATTTTTTTGGATATTAAATAAAGTAATATTACAAAAAAAATTTGTCTCAACACTAATAATTTGTCTCAATAATCCTTACCACCAGTGCTGCCGAGCATCCGAACAAGGTAGGCTGCCTCCTAACCTTTTTTGCATTCTTTGAGTGCACCGGCTCCTCGGAATGCAAGCAAGCAGCTATTTCTGGGAGAGCCAAACAATCAATTCCTTCAGTGCTGAAGCCCAGTCGATGCTACTCAGTTGACTTAAGTCATCCAAGTGCTGGATGAGATACCGTGGACATCTCTGATTAGACTTTGGAGCCAAAAATATGGCCAACATGTATCGATGCAAAGTCGGACGGTGTCCTCGACATCCTCCTGTACTTTAGATGATCGGAGTTGAAATATCAACTTCTCCAAACCTGATTGGCGAAGATCTAAACCCTGGCCAAACCGTCTGAACAACCTTCCGTTGAACATTTGGCTGGACGTGTCGATCTTCTTCCCATGAGCTGGAAGTCCCAAAATGAGTGCGACTTCGTCGGCACTGAATAGAACTGACTTTCCGCAAAACATGAACTCATCCCCGCCATTGTGACATCTTATGATGTCTGCTAGCAGTCGCCCGTCGACTGTGAATGTCTGCATGTCGACGAAGGCACCAAATGGGGTCCTTCGAATCAGTTTTGTATGACGTCTAGAGAACCCCATCCTCCAAACCTTCTGAACGTATACTGCCGGCCTGCAGCTATTCTTAAACAGCTGGGAAGCCTTCACTGGGGGGACTGGAACAATTTTATTGTCAACGAAACAGGGGGTAAGACAGAAGACATACATGTCATGAAATTTTAAGATAGAATGTCATAATATTTAATATAGTGATAAACATACCTGAAGGAGCCGCAACCTCAGTCGAACGAAGTACCAGGTCCTTGCAGTGTTCCGCCATTTTCTCTGTCTGCTTCTTCTTTGTTCGCGGTCTTCGTGCACAAACGAAAGCACTCATCTCCATGAATGAAGTATTCGGAAGAATGAACTATGGAACAAGTTTAGGAGGGAAAAAGTGACCAGTGGCTTCTCGAGCAAGAGACGAAGGATGGCTTCTTGAGCAAAAGGATGGCTTCTCGAGCAACAGACGATTGAGGGGTTTTTCTAGGGTTTATGCCGACCTAAGAGAAATACGAAAGGACATCCGAATCGCCACGATCACATCAATGATACCCGCGAACCCATAGGAACTGCCCACATTTACAAACTTTTCTCGGAAATATGGCATGGCTCAGTAACTAGGGTGTCGTCGAATTAGTACTACGCTGACGTCAAATTCCCGCCTTGTTCAAGCACGGGTGTCATCTCGTTAGAGCTAGGGTGTCGTGAGATATCAACCGGGGTGTCGCGATTGATTTTCTGCCAAATTCAATTAAGGTGTCGCCGGGTTCTCTCTATGTGCACATTTATAAGACGGGTGTCGTCGCCCTAAAGCTAGGGTGTCGTGGGATTTCAACTGGGGTGTCGCGAAGTATTTACGGCCGAATTCGAACTAGGTGTCGCTGGGATTATCTCCGTGGTCTCTTTAAAGCACGGGTATCGTCTCGTTAGAGCTAGGGTGTCGTGAGATATCAACCAGGGTGTCGCGATTGATTTTCTGCCGAATTCAATTAGGGTGTTGCCGGGTTCTCTCTATGGGCACATTTATAAGACGGGTGTCGTCGCCCTAAGCTAGGGTGTCGTGGGATTTCAACTGGGGTGTCGCGATGTATTTATGGCCGAATTCGAACTAGGGTGTCGCTGGGATTATCTCCGTGGTCTCTTTAAAGCACGGGTGTCATCTCATTAGAGCTAGGGTATCGTGAGATATCAACCGGGTGTCGCGATTGATTTTCTGCCGAATTCAATTAGGGTGTCGCCGGGTTCTCTCTATGTGCACATTTATAAGACGGGTGTCATCGCCCTAAGCTAGGGTGTCGTGGGATTTCAACTGGGGTGTCGCGATGTATTTACGGCCGAATTCGAACTAGGGTGTCGCTGGGATTATCTCCGTGGTCTCTTTAAAGCATGGGTGTCGTCTCGTTAGAGCTAGGGTGTGTGAGATATTAATCGGGGTGTCGCGATTGATTTTCTGCCGAATTCAATTAGGGTGTTGCCGGGTTCTCTCTATGTGCACATTTATAAGACGGGTGTCGTCGCCCTAAGCTAGGGTGTCGTGGGATTTCAACTGGGGTGTCGCGATGTATTTACAGCCGAATTCGAACTAGGGTGTCGCTGGGATTATCTCCGTGGTCTCTTTAAAGCATGGGTGTTGTCTCGTTAGAGCTAGGGTGTCGTGAGATATCAACCGGGGTGTCGCGATTGATTTTCTGCCGAATTCAATTAGGGTGTCGCCGGGTTCTCTCTATGTGCACATTTATAAGACGGGTGTCGTCGCCCTAAGCTAGGGTGTCGTGGGATTTCAACTGGGGTGTCGCGAAGTATTTACGGCCGAATTCGAACTAGGGTGTCGCTGGGATTACTCCGTGGTCTCTTTAAAGCACGGGTGTCGTCTCGTTAGAGCTAGGGTGTCGTGAGATATCAACCGGGGTGTCGCGATTGATTTTCTGCCGAATTCAATTAGGGTGTCGCCGGGTTCTCTCTATGTGCACATTTATAAGACGGGTGTCGTCGCCCTAAGCTAGGGTGTCGTGGGATTTCAACTGGGGTGTCGCGAAGTATTTACGGCCGAATTCGAACTAGGGTGTCGCTGGGATTATCTCCGTGGTCTCTTTAAAGCACGGGTGTCGTCTCGTTAGAGCTAGGGTGTCGTGAGATATCAACCGGAGTGTCGCGATTGATTTTCTGCCGAATTCAATTAGGGTGTCGCCGGGTTCTCTCTATGTGCACATTTATAAGACGGGTGTCGTCGCCCTAAGCTAGGGTGTCATGGGATTTCAACTGGGGTGTCGTGATGTATTTATGGCCGAATTCGAACTAGGGTGTCGCTGGGATTATCTCCATGGTCTCTTCAAAGCACGGGTGTCGTCTCGTTAGAGCTAGGGTGTCGTGAGATTTCAACTGGGGTGTCGCGATTGATATTCTGACGAATTCAATTAGGGTGTCGCCGGGTCTCTCTATGTGCACATTTATAAGACGGGTGTCGTCGCCCTAAAGCTAGGGTGTCATGGGATTTCAACTGGTGTATCGCGAAGTATTTACGGCCGAATTTGAACTAGGGTGTCGCTGGGATTATCTCCACGGTCTCTTCAAAGCACGGGTGTCGTCTCGTTAGAGCTAGGGTGTCGTGAGATTTCAACTAGGGTGTCGTGAGATTTCGAACTAGGGTGTCGCTGGGATTCCTTACCATCCGGACTCTCAGAGCGAGGGGGGGGGGGGAAAGAAAGAGAGTTATTCTTGCACAGATGAAATTCAGTTGAGCACGAACCTACGCCCTCGTCTGAAAGTCCGGTCGACAGGAGTCTACTGGAGTCTTCAAATATAAAAGTTTATCCAATGAGTTTTTCCCTGGCAACACCTCACGTCGACGTTCGCTTCTCTCTCTGAGCCTATTAAAAGCAATTGACGAAGAGAAAACGAAGGCAGCTGAGGCCCATCTTACAGACCTGGCCGAATTCAGAGAGAGAAGCGAACATCTACGTGAGGTTTTGGCAAGAAAAATCTCATTGGATAAACTTTTATATTTGAAGCCTCCACTAGACTCCTGTAGCCAGGTTTTTCAACCTCTAAGCTGAAATATTTCCTGTCGACCAGACTTTCAAAGCGAGGGCGTAGGTTCGTGCTCAACTGATTCCTTAGCATCCGGACTCTCAGAGCGAGGGAGGGGAAGAAAGAGTTCATCTTGCAGAGATGAAATCCAACATAAATTGGTGCTAGGATGGAAGGAAAGGGCCGCATTAAAAGAGTTGCTTACAAAACAGTTATGACTCTGAGAGTGTCATAACTATTTCGTTCTAAGGTAGTTACCCGCGCATTAAACGTATTAACTAACTCTAACCAGAAAAAAACTGTTGATGTAATAAAGAAGTGGTAAGAAAGAGTTTTTACTTTGTGCTGCGGATGAGATTTCCTCCAGAAGTTTTTTTTACACAGACTGCAGTATCCAGGTTTTCCAGCTTCGAAGCTGAAGTATTTTCTTTCTACCGGGGAAGAAACAGAGTTCTTCTTGCACAGATGACATAAAATGTAAAATGGCGCCATGAAGGAGGGAAAGGGCATTTTCGTCCGCACAAAAATTTAAAAAAAAAGCGAACAGCTTTAAATGGCTGTCACGTTCAGAACGTTACGTCAAAGCACAGCCCATACCGCCCGTCAGGTCATCCACGTCGGAGCCACGTGGACCAATCGGAAGACGCGGTGCAGCCCACGTAAGCATTGCTGCACCGGGGGCGATGTATAAAGTGTTTTCCTGAAAAGAAATTTTAGCGCATATGTCACTGCCTGGGCCCAGGCGAGGGCGCGCACGGTCCAACAGGATGCACGAGCGCATGGCCCAGCTAGACTCACTATCTAGGCGGCCACGCAGCCCAGCTAGGCGCGCGGCTCAAACGTGCGCCAGACGTGCGCCCAAGCTGGCTGCCAACCTGACAGCATCGTATTTTGGGAGTTCTAGGTGGTTCCAAGGGTCAATCTTGGCCCTCCATCAAGCATCCAATGGCCAAAAAGGTAGCACACATTGGAGAGACTTTTAGGCGGTGCTTGAGGCGGTGATTTCTACGTGGATACAACACGAATGAGCAGTAGCTTTCCACCTATAAAAGAAAGGCAACGGATCTTCATGGATGTAATCAATCAATTCAAAGAATTCAGTTGATCATATAGCTTGACCAGCGAAGATCAAGTGCCAAAGTCAGTTTCGTGTTTTTAAGTAAGGTTGGGACGGGCACTTTGAATGCTTTTTGTAAGGGACATAGAGAAGTATTTGGCTTACGGGCAACCTCATTGTATCCAAAGTTACTTAGTGGAAAGTTCTTTAGTTGTGAAGGCTTTGCTTCTGGTATATTGTTGTGTTTGTGGGACTTGGTTTGGGGTTTTATTTTATTGTTGTGGGGTCTAGGCTGGTTAAGAAAGGGATCTTCTAACGCCATCATCGGTAGACGCAAGGACCTAATGGCCATAAGGAGCGCTTGCACATACCAATCGAAAACCCGATGACACATATGCCTTTGTGCGTGAACACATTTTGGAAGGAAACTTTTAGCCCTGCTATCAGCCAACATGTAATTATTTTTGAAGATACATATTGCAAATTAAACAAACAGCAGCTCATCATTATTGCTCCAAAAAAAAAAAAAAAAAAACTGATCACCATTCTACCCAAATATACATTTCTTAGCCTTTAAATTAAAAGATAAAAGGAGTAAAAGAAAATACACCTAAAATAATTTCTTCTACCACAATCCACTTGATCGAAATCCTCCACACATCTAAATCGGATGGGCTTCATTGAGTGAATCAACACGCCTCGCTTAATTCATATATTCTACAAAGAAATAAATAACATTATCTGCATGTCAAACTACCGGCCTTGCAACGCGGTAGTGGACATGTCATTCAACGCACTGAAATCATGCTTGCTTGAAGATGACTCTACTTCAAGGGAAACTTTTCTTGCTACAAAACCAGGTTGTTTAGGATTTGGTAATACCGCACCATCACTACCCAGCCACAATACTACCGTTGACATTAATGGTCGATCTTCCGGGCGCTCTTGCACGCATAGAAGGCCCAATTTTATGCATTTTAATACCTCATTTGTAGGAAAAGATAAACCCAATGATTCATCAACTAGCTGCAAGCTCTTGTCCTCGTTCCATAAACTCCAGGCCTAAAAAATTTTCATCGAATGTCAGAATTTGAGAAAGAGATAACGACAAATGATATAATTTAATCCACACTTACATGTCCAACAACATTTAGGTGGGAACGGTCAACATAATTTCCTCTGTTTTTCTTTCCACTAACGATCTCTAGAACCAAAACTCCAAAGCTAAACACATCAGATTTTGCTGAAAAAATGCCATCCATCGCATACTCGGGTGACATGTAACCACTAGATTTCATGAATAAAATAGATAAAATTAATCATAAACTTTTGTAGTGAAAAAATAATGAGTCAAATAATTTTATTAATCATACTTACTATGTGCCGACGATTCTTCTGGTGTTAACTTCTGTCTCATCTCCTCCAAAAATTCTCGCCATGCCAAAGTCTGAGATTTTAGGGCTCATTTCTTTATCGAGGAGAATATTACTAGCTTTGAGATCCCTATGAATAATCCTAAATCTGGAATCATGGTGAAGATAAACAAGTCCTCGGGTAATCCCTTGAATGATACGATAGCGGGTTTGCCAATCCAATAGTATACTTTTTTTTTTATCTAGCAAGAGTTTAAAGAGAAAAAAATAAGTCTAAGATTTTTTTTGAATTAATAAAAATTATAGTACAATAAGAAAAAAAAAAAAGGAATGTGGTATAGAAAAGAAAAACTAACCAAATACGATGGCATCCAAACTATTGTTGGCCATGTACTCATATATTAACATTCTTTCCTCTCCTTGAACACAGCAACCCAACAAACGAACGAGATTTCTATGTTGAAGTTTGGCAATTAGCAAAACCTCGGTTTTAAATTCATCAAGCCCTTGTAACGAAGTTTTAGCAAGTCTTTTCACTGCAATTTCTTGCCCATCTTCAAGTTTGCCCTGTTAAATAACATATTTAATATATCATTAACATTAATAAATAGTTATATAAATTATTTTTGTATCATACAAAATCATGAAAAGATCCTTAGTCCAATGAATCTATGAACGAATTTACAACCTTTATTATGGACCTTAATACGTATTAAAACCATGAGGTTCTACATAGATGGGTGTTTAGTCCCATATTGGAAGTGTATTAAAGAAGTTTTGGATATTAGAAGAAGATAGAAGATCCCAATTAATAATCTTAAGGATAATGTTTTTTAAATGAAATCCTAAGTCATTATAAATGATTATATGGCTTCTTAAGACATTATGAGCTAGTCATAAATTTTGCAATTATATCCTTTAAATTTTGTTAAGTATGAGGAGTAAATGAGGATATGTACAAGAGTATGTCAGTTCATGAGTTTGAACCATTAAGTCTAGCTTCAAATCAATTGATTATTTTTAAAAATAAGGTAAACCTATTTATAATAACCTAGGTTCAATTTTTTTAAAATATATTACCATAACTCAAGATCTTACTCAAAAAGATGAGTCAGAAAGGTTTATTTAAATTCCTCAATCTTCTAAAAATGATTAAGATCTTTCTAAACATGGGTATAAAAAAAAGGCCTATATAATCTCTCGTAGGCTCTCTTCATTTGAGCCCTAGCATCCTCATAAGCTAAGGATCTAAATTTAAATACAAAGTAAATTAAATTTAATCATAAATATGTAAAGCTTATTAGTATTGTCCCCTATTTCACACAGGCTATAAGCTATCCCTATTTTGACATTGTTTGTAATAACTTAAGATTCATCAAAAAAAAATTAGTATAAAATATTATTTAAACTTCTTGATCTTATATAAGTATTTAAGATTTTCTTAATATATAGTCAATGCGCAACTAAATGCATTCCAATATGAGCCTTCACATGTACTATTCAAGGATTGGTCTAAAAATCTCTTATTGCTAGCTAAATCCAATTTACTAAAATGTGCCTTGTGTTTCCAAAGAGAACGAGTTACAACTTTGCGCCTAGCCTGTTGTACAAAGCCACTAACAAAAAGAATCATGTGCTAACTAGTGGAAGATGCTTAGAAATGCAAAATCCAAAGATATAGCTAACCTTATGTTAACCATTAATTAAATGACAAGTAAATCAATCGGATCGTTTCTATAATATGATCTTTCTCTTTATTCTTCTACAAATTTTTTTTTTTAAAAAGGTGCAACTATTTTGCTATTTCTCCTTCTCTTTCTCTCTATATATATTCCTAATCATTTTAATAAAAGCCAGAGAGGAGGACTTTGCCTTATTTCATAATGATGATGATGATGATGATAGATTTAAGTAAGAGCATTCATAAATATTGAAATCCTTATGACACTTAAAATCCAAAAACTTTGTCATCAGTTAAAGTAAACATGGAGTTCAACTCAATCAGATACCTTATAAACAGGGCCAAACCCGCCCTCTCCAAGCTTGTTGGCGATAGAAAAGCCATAGGTGGCAGCTGCAATGGTGCCCAAGTCGAACAAAGGGAGCTCTATATCATCCCCCTGAAAACGTTCATCATTGTAGCCACCGCTGAAGGAAGTTGCATCTAACAAAGCTGTACCAAATGGCAGCCATATTAATTTACAGTAAAGTTGGACTTGTTATCTGGTATTACAGCATGCATGCATCGCAAGTTCGAGCGAGCAATCCAAACAAAGAAAAAACATTTCAATTCCCAAATGTAAGTAAGGGTGGGAAGATTTTACCCACCTCTTCTCCTTTTCTTCCTTCTCCACAAGAAAAAGCCGACAAAAGCAAGAAAGATACCACTAAAACAAGGCTTATAATAACTGCTGTAACTTCACCATCACTCCAACGAGATTTGTTGCCTGTTGAACCTATGACACCATCATCGTCATCACAATTAGAAGTTATTTTGAGATGTGCATTGACAAATTAACAACTGCAAAAGTTGCAGAAGATGCATAGCTTTTAAAATGCACATCATTAGCATAAATGATCAGCTCAAGTACTGCTCATTGAGAAGTAGGAAAAGGAAGAAAAGAAATTCATATATAATGTAGAAATATACTAGTATATGCTTCAAAATCGAGTTAACTTGCCCTTGTTGTGGCTTCTGGTCCACGCCACCACCTGTGATAGCGTGCCATGCCATCCTTATTTCAGAGAGTCAAAATTAAGAAATCTATTTGCCAGCAACATTCATCACGAGGGCGGGCGGCCAATTTAATTGACTCTCGTTGCAAATATTGTGCACGTGCTCCTAAGATTATGCATCTGCTGTAATATTCTAATAGACAGTAGCCAAAATTAATGCTTTCGAAGGAACAGATAATTATGACATGCAATTACTTGCTTGGTTGCATTCATGAGACTTGCACCAAGACTTCGTATCACGTGATTGGTAGACCAAGCGAATCACATATACATGGAGAAGCATGGATACAGATCTAAAAATATAAACGAAAGCCATAATAATATACGCTTATTGATTAATTCGATAAATGAGTTATATAATTTCTAACAATCTTAACTGATCAGATCTATTTAAGAATAAGTAAAACTCAAGTAAGCTGGACCAAAATCTAGATATATACTTTAAATTGTGAGTCGATAATTAAAATTCAACCTGCACCTTATTCAAAATAAATCAGTCTAAAGTCTAATTCTAAGCCCTAGACTAATTTGGATGGGACGCAGATAGAATGCGATTCAACAATCTCCACCCCCATGGTGGGGACACCTGGTTGATTCTCAGGAGGTTAGCTGGTCAAAACCGAGTTCTTTGACGGTGATTGCAATCGCAGAGAGAACACAGAATTAATGGTCAAAAACGACGCCTTTTTGTGAAACATTCAAAACCAAACAACGTGCTATTTGACGCTTCCGCTCGATTTTATTCTCTTGGTCTGGTGTAGCTCTGCTACACCTAAGAATCAATTAATGTGCATCTCCACTCACTTTGTTGTTCATACACTAATAACAATACATTGAGCCTGCTGACCAATGAATTATACAGCTAATAACCACCATGCGCAGGCAGGTACTTCAAAATTCAAAGGCATAAACTGGCATGATATACAGATTAATAATGTTTATATGATCATGAATCACATCATATACGCAAATTAACCAATTTAATCTCAACCTACAATGAGATCCAGGGGCTGGAACAGAACGTACCTAGATCGGCCGCTGCCAGCCGAAAGTAAAGATCCTGTCCAGCATCTGTGTACACGCGAACATCGGTGAGCTCGGAGAACCACATCACGCACCCACTTCCACCCCCACTGATATTAGCACTGGCATAAGCAGTGCAGGAGCAATTCTTCAAGCACATAGCCTTGCATTCATCAAGGTTCTTGCTCGTGTCCACACTGCAATTTGAGGTGTCCGGCAGCTTTGCGTTGCTCAAGATGGTGAACCCATCTGTTCCATTCTTACAGTCCAGCTGGGTCTTCCTCACGCACCCACCAGACATATCCCTCAGAGCCCAACTCTCCGGCGACTTCGGCGTGAACCCCTGCAGACAGTCACATATCGGCGAGTTGTTAGGATCGCAGACCCCGTAAGACCCGCATGTCGACAATGGGTCGCACTGGTCCCTCGGTGCGTACCAGAAGATGTTCCACCCGCCACTTGCGGCGAGCCACACCGACCGTTGTACCACGCCGGACTGGTTAACCATTAGTCTTGACAAAAAGGACTTGTCCGCTGTCTCATAGGAGTAGGTCACCTCCTCCTTGTTGTTCACAAAGCTGAAGGTGAAGCCTGGGTAGGTGACGGTGTCGGGGATGCCACTGAACTCCAGCCCGTTCCACGGCCCAGTCCTCCACAGTTTCTGCGACCCCTTCCAAAAGAATACCTCAGGGTCTCCATGTATATCCATGGCCGAGTAGTACTCTCCGGGGGATGGATCGCTACTGCTCTTCCACGCCCTCAAGGTGCGGTTCAGGCCGCTTGTTAGATTCACCCCGAGCTTCATGCCGGGCAGCAGCGTGTCCGTGGGGTGGTCGAAGCTTTGCCATGCGAAGCTATCGGAGTCGTTGCCGCTGCTCTCTTCTTTCACTACAAAGTTTCCATCATCTAAGAGTTGTGCGACGGGATTTCTTAAGCCCGTCGCAGCTGTGGACCAGACGACGGTGGAGTTCTGAGTGGAAATGATGAGGCTACCGTTGGTGGCGATCGATAGGATTCCCGTCGAATCAGTGATCGGCGTCTCGCGGTTGGCCACCCACACTATTGTATCGATTGCGAACTCATGGTACCATATGCCGACGTAACGGTTACTCGAGTTGAGAGGGCTGAAGAAGCCTAGGGCGAACATCCCGCCAGAGGAAATCAGGGTTTCATTGTTAGCAAGAGACTGGTTTGGATTCAAGGTATCACCTGCAATGGAAAGGGAGAAGAGGGTGAACAGTATAATTAGAAAGAGGAATGGTCCGTGGATGACTCTCATGGCTCCCACTGGCCAGGCAAAATATCTCGAAATAGATGTCGCTGGTATTAATCCTGCAATCGGTTGTTGAAGCTGGCAGCCAGCTTCAACCCTTAAGACCACAGTATTTTTTTTTTTCTTTTGACTGAAACAGGGGAGTTGAACTCTCCATATTTTATTAAATAAGGAACTTCTGAACCAAAGGATGAGAAGGGTCCTTGTCACCTTGTCAGATAAGTATGGCTGCTTTCGTTCAATTTTTATCTGTGCATCAATTTGTGGTCATATTGACTTAGGAGTGAAGGGGGTATTAATTTGGGCCTATCGATCCAGCTTCGGTTCAACTCCTACATCATAAATAGACGGAAAAGATTTTGTACATTGTATCCAGCAAATTCTAAGCAGATCTTTTTATTGATTTAAATATATAAATATTTATTAAAAATTATTAAGATAATTTTATAATATTTAAAAAAAAATTATAATATCTCAGTTTTAAACTTAAAAAAGAGTAGTTATAAAATTAAAATATTAAAAAAGTTTAAAAAAATTATGATATCTCAGTTGTAAATTTATGACATCGTGGTTATAAAATTATGACACACATTCAGAAAATATGTATGTACATAAATTCTAAAAAAAAGCTGAATAAATATTAATGCACATCAAATAACTTTTTTTAGACTTATGTATATGTGGTCATACATGTGCAAAAATATTTTTATTCTTTTTACATGTACGATTAATCACTGTGTACATCACATGTGCTCCTGTACCATATGTGATGCACAAAGAAATTTTTTTCATGAAAAAATCTTTGAGCATCGCACATGATAATTAGCTTCTTGATATTTTTTTCTTTTCATACCATATGTGATCATATGCAAGTATGATTAATCATTATGCATGGAGCACATGCTTCTACACTACGCGTGGTGCACAATTTTTTTTTTTTTTTCCTACTTTCATATTCAGTCAAGGCCACAGGTGGATGCATTGGCTGTTCACTTTCCAGGTTAGGGATGTACGTGTTGAGCGAGGCTGGCCCACAGCCTGTTCGACCTGGACCCCATGTTAAGTGGGCTGACAATGGACTGGTGAACCGGGAGGTGAACGGACGAGCATGCGATGTTCTTCTGCTGCCTTGTAAACTGCCCTGCTTAATTTAATTACGAAGATATAATTTCAATTCACAGATCAAGCTCAAACCATTCATATCTTGATTTATTTAAGTCAGCAAGGCTTCAGGACATACCACAATTAACCTTGTATGCATAATTTCATCATGGAAGCAAGATGAATCAATGGCAGAAAGCTGAGTTTGTCCAAGTGAGCTATACAGCCTCACCCTCCGGAGTTTGTGTCAGGAAACCATTTGACCTTCTTTTCATTGCTCTACTCCTTTTTGCGGCATGAAACAATTCCTGGATTTCTTGCTCGTTACGTGGCGAGCTGTACTCTTGGACATATAAGCCGTAGACAACAGTCATACAAAGAATCCCATTATGGGTTCTTGTAAGTCACCACCACCTGCCATGTTAGAATATTATTAATATTATTATATTCTAGAAATCATGCATAAAAGATCCTCATTGATGAATTAACTAATAAATACAAATTAAGTCTCATAGTCTATAAGTCATGACATAACCAATCATAAAAGCAGTCTTTTTCTAATTGAAATAAGATGAATCACATGCCACCGTAACTCAGACGGATGATGCTGGCATGTCGTGCCGAGTTTAGTGATAGACATGCAACAAAATGAATGCCGGGATTGGCGGAGATACGGACCGTGCTGGGGTGGCTGGGATGCTAGTTGGAAATTGGGCTTATTGATGACACAGTGATTGATGATCAAATTCTTCCAGGAGTGAAGGCTTATTGCTAGCTGGAAATTGGGTTGGATACAGATGGGCCTTTTTACCTCGCTCACTCTTCTTCATTTTCTTCGTTTTCTTCTTTGTAATTTGTATCTCTTTCTTTCTTCCTGTGTCCATACTAATCACGTCCATTTTTTATATACTAAGATGGAAAAGTCTTTGTACACCGCCTCCGGTACAGCAAATTCTACGTGGGCTGCACCACTTTTTTTTATTGGTCCACATGGATCCCATGTGGCCTGACACGATGGGACAGAATAGCAGAGAGATAATGTTACTTTTTGATCATACATCCATTAAAAGTCGTTCATCCTTTCACCATTAGGGTGCAGACGAAAATATCCTTTCCCTTCAACCTACTTTAACCCGCCATGTTATCGGAAGAGATGAATGGATCATCGGAGTGAGGATACCAAAGACGTCGAGGGCATAGACGGCGTATTCGGCGTGGGCATCCTCCGGGCGAGCAACACTCTCCTTCTTTGCATGGACCATCGGGTTCGCGTTGATCAGCCCTAGCATCATCTCTTCCCTGCCAACTTCCCTTCCCCCTCCCTCTCTCGCATGCTTCTTCCACCACAGTCAAAGCTCACACAAAGCATCGGTTTAAAACTCACGACACCCTAATTCAAAACCTTAAGACAAAGCATCAGTTCAAACCCACGACACCCTAGTTGGAAACCCACGACACCCTAGTTCATAACCCATGACACCCTAGTTCAAAACCTTAAGACAAAGCATCAGTTCAAAACCCACGATACCCTAGTTCATAACCCACGACACCCTAATTCAAAACCTTAAGACAAAGCATCAGTTGAAAACCCATGACACCATAGTTCATAACCCACGACACCCTAGTTCAAAACCTTAAGACAAAGCATCAGTTCAAACCCACGACACCCTAGTGGAAACCCACGACACCCTAGTTCAAAACCCACGACACCCTAGTTCAAAACCTTAAGACAAAGCATCAGTTCAAAACCCACGACACCCTAGTTCAAAACCTTAAGACAAAGCATCAGTTCAAACCCACGACACCCTAGTTGGAAACCCACGACACCCTAGTTCATAACCCATGATACCCTAGTTCAAAACCTTAACACAAAGCATCAGTTCAAAACCCACAACACCCTAGCTCATAACCCACGACACCCTAGTTCAAAACCTTAAGACAAATCATCAGTTCAAAACCCACGACATCCTAGTTCATTACCCACGACACCCTAGTTCAAAACCTTAAGACAAAGTATCAGTTCAAAACCCACGACACCCTAGTTCATAACCCACGACACCCTAGTTCAAAACCTTAAGACAAAGCATCAGTTCAAACCCACAACACCCTAGTTGAAAACCAACGACACCCTAGTTCATAACCCACAACACCCTAGTTCAAAACCTTAAGACAAAGCATCAGTTCAAACCCATGACACCCTAATTCAAAACCTTAAGACAAAGCATCAGTTCAAAACCCACGACACCCTAGTTCATAACCCACGACACCCTAGTTCAAAACCTTAAGACAAAGCATCAGTTCAAACCCACGACACCCTAGTTGGAAACCCACGATACCCTAGTTCATAACCCACGACACCCTAGTTCAAAACCTTAAGACAAAGCATCAGTTCAAAACCCATGACACCCTAGTTCATAACCCATGACACCCTAGTTCAAAACCTTAAGACAAAGCATCAGTTCAAAACCCACGACACCCTAGTTCATAACCCACGACACCCTAGTTCAAAATCTTAAGACAAAGCATCAGTTCAAAACCAACGACACCCTAGTTCATAACCCACGACACCCTAGTTCAAAACCTTAAGACAAAGCATCAGTTCAAAACCCACGACACCCTAGTTCATAACCCACGACACCCTAGTTCAAAACCTTAAGACAAAGCATCAGTTCAAACCCACGACACCCTAGTTGGAAACCCATGACACCCTAGTTCATAACCCACGACACCCTAGTTCAAAACCTTAAGACAAAGCATCAGTTCAAACCCACGACACCCTAGTTGGAAACCCACGATACCCTAGTTCATAACCCATGACACCCTAGTTCAAAACCTTAAGACAAAGCATCAGTTCAAACCCACGACACCCTAGTTGGAAACCCACAACACCCTAGTTCATAACCCACGACACCCTAGTTCAAAACCCTAAGACAAAGCATCAGTTCAAACCTACGACACCCTAGTTGAAAACCCACGACACCCTAATTCATAACCCACGATACCCTAGTTTAAAACCTTAAGACAAAGCATCAGTTCAAAACCTACGACACCCTAGTTCATAACCCACGACACCCTAGTTCAAAACCTTAAGACAAAGCATCAGTTCAAAACCCACGACACCCTAGTTCATAACCCACGACACCCTAGTTCAAAACCTTAAGACAAAGCATCAGTTCAAAACCCACGACACCATAGTTCATAACCCACGACACCCTAGTTCAAAACCTTAAGACATAGCATCAGTTCAAACCCACGACACCCTAATTGGAAACCCACGACACCCTAGTTGGAAACCCACGACACCCTAGTTCATAACCCACGATACCCTAGTTCAAAACCTTAAGACAAAACATCAGTTCAAACCCACAACACCCTAGCTGGAAACCCACAACACCCTAGTTCATAACCCATGACATCCTAATTCAAAACCTTAAGACAAAGCATCAGTTCAAACCCACGACACCCTAGTTGGAAACCCAGAATACCCTAGTTCATAACCCACAATACCCTAGTTCAAACCTTAAGACAAAGCATCAGTTCAAAACCCACAACACCCTAGTTCATAACCCACGACACCCTAGTTCAAAACCTTAAGACAAAGCATCAGTTCAAAACCCACGACACCATAGTTCATAACCCACGATACCCTAGTTCAAAACCTTAAGACATAGCATCAGTTCAAACCCACGACACCCTAATTGGAAACCCACGATACCCTAGTTGGAAACCTACGACACCCTAGTTCATAACCCACGATAACCTAGTTCAAAACCTTAAGACAAAACATCAGTTCAAACCCACAACACCCTAGTTGGAAACCCACAACACCCTAGTTCATAACCCATGACATCCTAATTCAAAACCTTAAGACAAAGCATCAGTTCAAACCCACGACACCCTAGTTGGAAACCCAGAATACCCTAGTTCATAACCCACGATACCCTAGTTCAAAACCCTAAGACAAAGCATCAGTTCAAACCCACGACACCCTAGTTAAAAACCCACGACACCCTAGTTCAAAACCCACGACACCCTAGTTCAAAACCTTAAGACAAAGCATCAGTTCAAAACCGACGACACCCTTGTTCAAAACCTTAAGACAAAGCATCAGTTCAAAGCCACGACACCCTAGTTGGAAACCCACGACACCCTAGTTCATAACCCACGATACCCTAGTTCAAAACCTTAAGACAAAGCATCAGTTCAAAGCCACGACACCCTAGTTGGAAACCCACGACACCCTAGTTTATAACCCACGACACCCTAGTTGAAAACCCACGACACCCTAGTTCATAACCCACGACACCCTAGTTCAAAACCTTAAGACAAAGCATCAGTTCAAAACCCACGACACCCTAGTTCATAACCCACGACAGCCTAGTTCAAAACCTTAAGATAAAGCATCAGTTCAAAACCCACGACACCATAGTTCATAACCCACGACACCCTAGTTCAAAACCTTAAGACATAGCATCAGTTCAAACCCACGACACCCTAATTGGAAACCCACGACACCCTAGTTGGAAACCCACGATACCCTAGTTCATAACCCACGATACCCTAGTTCAAAACCTTAAGACAAAACATCAGTTCAAACCCACAACACCCTAGTTGGAAACCCACAACACCCTAGTTCATAACCCATGACATCCTAATTCAAAACCTTAAGACAAAGCATCAGTTCAAACCCACGACACCCTAGTTGGAAACCCAGAATACCCTAGTTCATAACCCACGATACCCTAGTTCAAAACCCTAAGACAAAGCATCAGTTCAAACCCACGACACCCTAGTTGAAAACCCACAACACCCTAGTTCAAAACCCATGACACCCTAGTTCAAAACCTTAAGACAAAGCATTAGTTCAAAACCGACGACACCCTTGTTCAAAACCTTAAGACAAAGCATCAGTTCAAAGCCACGACACCCTAGTTGGAAACCCACGACACCCTAGTTCATAACCCACGATACCCTAGTTCAAAACCTTAAGACAAAGCATCAGTTCAAAACCCACGACACCCTAGTTCATAACCCACGACACCCTAATTCAAAACCTTAAGACAAAGCATCAGTTCAAAACCCACGATACCCTAGTTCATAACCCACGACACCCTAGTTCAAAACCTTAAGACAAAGCATCAGTTCAAAACCCACGACACCCTAGTTCATAACCCATGACACCCTAGTTCATAACCCACGATACCCTAGTTCAAAACCTTAAGACAAAGCATCAGTTCAAACCCAGGACACCCTAGTTGGAAACCCACGACACCCTAGTTCATAACCAATGACACCCTAGTTCAAAACCTTAAGACAAAGCATCAGTTCAAATCCACGACACCCTAGTTGGAAACCCACGACACCCTAGTTCATAACTCATGACACCCTAGTTCAAAACCTTAAGACAAAATATCAGTTCAAACCCACGACACCTTAGTTCATAACCCACGACACTCTAGTTCAAAATCTTAAGACAACCTCGCTGTAGCTGAGATTTTATAGAAATGCCTAGGAATTCACGACCCAGCACCTCTCCCTGACCTCACCCTGGCTTCCAGTGAGCACTTCAATAGAACCCATCTTCACCATGGCAGATGCAAACTTAGCAAACCAAGTCGACTGGTCCTTTGCATTGTCCCGCACCAGCTTAATTTACAGTCTTCGAGCTATCTTGCAGGGTCTGGTCTGAATTCAGCACTCCCCTGTGTTTCAACAGATTTTGGTAGTACAAGTTATCAAGACGAGTCGGCGTGACACCGTCGAGGAGCACCGTCATCGGATCGCTAAAGTTAGCGGTCGACGGCGGGCACCTAGCCTTCAATTATGCTGCAAAGGCTGGCTCCATGGAGGGATCTTGAGGGTGGGTGGCACTGAAGTTGTACAGTCGGGTCGTGAAGGTAGAGCAGTGAGAGCGGCCAATGGAGTGGGCTCCTGAGAGTGCGACCATCTCATCAAGAGACAAGCCCTTCCTCTTGAAGTTTTCTTCCAGTAAGTTGGCAGTGAAGTTTGGAAATGGAATGTTGTTGAAAACCTCGGATTCTAGAGAGATTCTTCCATCGCGCCTCCCGGCCGGCACTTGATAGTCGATGCCGCCGGCTATGTAGGCACTGTCCCGTGCGACGAAGGCAACATGTCGGCACAGGAGACCTTGCAGGGGCAGTGGGCTTCCACCGCAGCCTTCGCTGCGTTGATCACTTCGAAACCTCGCAAGCTTGGGTTGTTTGGCACGGCCTCTTTCTCTGAATGGTTCTCGGTGGTTTTGAACTGATGCTTTGTCTTAAGGTTTTGAACTAGGGTGTCATGGGTTATGAACTAGGGTGTCGTGGGTTTTGAACTGATGCTTTATCTTAAGGGTTTTGAACTAGGGTGTCGTGGGTTATGAACTAGGGTGTCGTGGGTTTCCAACTAGGGTGTCGTGGGTTTGAACTGTTGCTTTGTCTTAATGTTTTGAACTAGGGTATCGTGGGTTTTAAACTAGGGTGTTGTGGGTTTTGAACTGATGCTTTGTCTTAAGGTTTTGAACTAGGGTGTCGTGGGTTTCCAACTAGGGTGTCGTAGGTTTGAACTGATGCTTTGTCTTAAGGTTTTGAACTAGGGTGTCGTGGGTTTTGAACTGATGCTTTATCTTAAGGTTTTGAAATAGGATGTCGTGGGTTATGAACTAGGGTGTCGTGGGTTATGAACTAGGGTGTCGTGGGTTTGAACTGATGCTTTGTCTTAAGGTTTTGAACTAGGGTGTCGTGGGTTTTGAACTGATGCTTTGTCTTAAGGTGAGCTTTGACTGTGGTGGAAGAAGCAAGCGAGAGAGGGAGGGGAAGGGAAGTTGGCAGGGAAGAGATGACGCTAGGGCTGATCAACGCGAACCGGTGGTCCATGCGAAGAAGGAGAGGGTTGCTCGCCCGGAGGATTCCCACGCCGAAGACGTCGTCTATGCCCTCGACGTCTTTGGTATCCTCACTCCGATGATCCATTCATCTCTTCCGATAAGATGGCGGGTTGAAGTAGGTTGAAGGGAAAGAGCATTTTCGTCTGCACACCAATGGTGAAAGGCTGAACGACTTTTAATGAATGTACGATCAAAAAGTAACATTATCTTCCTGCTATTCTGTCCCATCGTGTCAGGCCACATGGGATCCATGTGGACCAATAAAAAAAAGTGGTGCACGCCCACGTAGGATTTGCTGCACCGGAGGCGGTGTACAAAGACTTTTCCATACTAAGATATGGTGGTTGTAGTGTGCACCGTTTCCCTAGAAAACCAATAAAAAAAGAGGCACCAAATCGATCCTTCAAATAAAGGAAGCAACATATATTTAGAATAATTTCTCTTTATTTTTCAAAGAAAAACATACTTTTGTTCACAAATTTGCAAAATTTATGATTCCCTCTTGTCATGTAAGAAGTTCTTGTTTTTCTGGAGATGAGTTTGGATCGGAGATGCCCCATCTTGATATAAACCAAGTTGGTTTGGTTCAGTTAGTTTTACGGCAAGATGGAGCATCTCTTATTCAAATTTCAAATTCCTTTGGTTAAAGTCGGGTCACAACATGTTTGAGAATGCTCCATCTCTCTCATCTCCACCTATTCTAAATCCGACCTTCCGGCTTGCCCACTGCTAACGTAGTTTTCCTACTGAAAAGGGGAGGGCGTTGGAGGAGTCCTCACGCGCCTGACTCCAGACTCTAATTTGATAGATCCTTCTCAAAACTATTTCCCAAATCTTAAAATGCTTCTTCTCCTCAGTCTGGGATCTGGCCTACCTTGTCTTCATCTTCTCATAGATTCTTAAGGCCTAGAAGCAATCTAGTCTCTCAACTCCGTAGCATTCTAAGACCCCGGCGTTGGTTCCAGGATGCTCGTA
Source organism: Calamus simplicifolius (assembly GCA_900491605.1). NCBI lineage: Eukaryota > Viridiplantae > Streptophyta > Magnoliopsida > Arecales > Arecaceae > Calamus > Calamus simplicifolius. Next base: position 605,237 of record UESW01004588.1, on the reverse strand, counting down.
TGGTCATCCGATTGGGTTTCCTCCCAAGAAGTCTCCCCTCTGACCATCACGTCCTATCCCATCCCCGTGTCTGATAAACAATGTTGGAAATGAGTCCCATTATTTTGAATAAGAAATTAAAGATCTTTAGTGCTACATTAAAAATTATAAAAAAAAGCTAATTTACTTTATATATAATTTTTTTTTATGCTTGTGCATTTGAGCTCACTGTAAGTGAAGAACTAGAGGGTATATATAGCATCATCCACGTGGGTGCGAGCAACAAGAGCGCATGAGCATATCTATAAATAGTTGATCGTGTGATCTTCAGATTGGCATGTCAAAGTAGATAAGTCCCTTCGTGTACATCTTTTGATCACATCCGATCAAATCAAATCAGGATTCTATCACGTAAGAATGCTTTCAAAAGGCACTTCAAGTCTATAAATAAGACATATCACTTGCATTACAGATCATCTATCTGAATTTTCTTTTCTTAGCATTTGTATACTTTGAATTCAAAAGAAAGCCGTTGTATCCTGAGAGACAATCGTCACAATACCGTAGCATCTGTACAGGACGAATTTATCTTAAGAACATAGAATTTTACTCTAAACTATCCTTCAAGCACTTGTCTAACTAACCCTATTAATGTGGGCTCTATTAACACTACAAGAAAATCAAAATATAGCGACACAAAAATGCGTCCCTAATGCGTCATTAAACAAGCTATAGCGATGCAATAAAGGCGTCGCTAAAATGTTCGTCGCAATTTCAATTTGCCGCAATTGCGTCGCTAAACAGCGACTCTCTGCGACGCCCCTAAATGCTACTTTAAAAATAAATTTTTTAAAAACATTTGCGACGAAAAATCTCGTCGCAATTGCGTCGCTGATTAATTAATTTTTTTAAAAAAAAATTAAAATAAAATAATTTTTAATATTTTTAAATTAATTGCGATGAAAATAGCATCACTAATTAATTAATTTATTTTTTAAAAAAAATAAATAAATTAATTTTTAACTTTTTAAAAATAATTGCGAAGCCCCTAAATGCGTCGCAATATTGTGACGTATACTAATGCATTGCTACTTTAAAAATAAATTTTTTTAAAATATTTACGACGAAAATCTTATCGCAATTACGTCGCTAATTAATTATTTATTTTTTAAAAAATTAAAATAAATAAATTTTAAATTTTTTAAAATTAATTGCGATGGAAAATAGCGTCGCTAATTAATTTATTTATTTTTAAAAAATAAAGTAAATTAATTTTTAATTTTTAAAGTAAATTAATTTATTTATTTTAAAAAATAAAATAATATAAATTAAACTTCCTAATACAACGTAATTGCTAATACAATTGACCAAAACAATCATTACAAAATTTTTAAAAATAGATAAAAATTTATTTTATTAATTATTTAAAATTTTCATATACAAAATAGAAAAAAATAAAAAAAATACATCAAGTAGTGGAAAAAAAATACATCATGTATTCGCAGGCGGCTATGGAGGCTGTGGAGACTGGAATGGACCCTGCGATATGAAACGAACTAAATTCTGCATCTGACGTATCTGCTCTCTCATCTCTGCAAGCTCCTCCCGAACCTCCTGGCGAACTTCCTCCATGATAGATCTCCGAATATCGTCTAACTGCTCGGGAGGAATATCGCCAAAACTATGTGAACTGGAGCCCTGATGGGGAAAATATCTGGAAGCTCTGGTGCCCAAACCATAGACCCTACGGTCTCGCGGCTGGGCACCAACAGCCTCCAAAAACACACGTCGACTCTCCTCTGGTGAGAGTTCAACGGGTGGCCCCCCATTAGTGGAGTCGACATGCGAAGCCTGAGACTGAAGCTTCTCGACTCGTGCCTTTGAATTATAAAATCAATAATAAATAAATCAATATATAAAGCTGAATAAAAATTTAGAAATTAAATAAATAAAATATAAAGCTAATTTCTTACCCCAACCTCCTGTGATCGTGTATCGACCTAGGAACCGTCCTTCCTAGTATGTGTCGCCCTAAATAGACGAAACTCACCATGATCTCTACCCTCCTTTTCGGACTACAAAAGCAGAAGAAAGAATATAAATGCAAGTATTTGTAAATGATTAAATTAGTATTTAAATTGTTTATATTTTCTTACCATACGGCGCATGTGCTCCTGAGTAGAAATGGAACCTGCAGTGTGACAGGAGAGGCCCGTGCCACGACCCCCTTCTCAGATTGGCGGTTCGTGCTGGCTGATGCAGACCTCCTCATCCATGCCTCGGACTGCCACGCCTGCTGCTAGCTGGCCCAAATACCCTCCGGCACATGCCCTGGACGGTCACCCGAACTCCTCCAACGATAAAGCATGTCGAAGTATCGGTGTGCCGCAAGAGCAATCCATGCTGCCCTAATGGCATCATGGATGGTAGGGTCATACGTAAACTTTTTCTGCATTGAAATAAACAGTTAGTTTCAGAATATATTAAGATTAGAAAATTTTATATCAGTTATAAAATGTATTTAAAAAGTTTACCTGAAACTCTGAAAAATAAAACTCTCTCGTGGCCGTAGATACATGGTGCCAATCGTAGCCACTGGGATCAGCACGGTTCTGAAATATAGAGCTGATCCGGCTCGATACAGTATGCTGCTCAATAAAGCTGTTAAAAAACTAATTAAAATAAGTAATTAACTTAAAAACATAAACATATAGTTACAATTAGTATATACTTACAGCCCATCGGCATCCAATCGAAGTACGGTGCGACCGACCAAAGAAGAACTCTCAGAGGTCTATGCCGATCGGGTAGAGGAAAATACAGGATGAGCGTCGACGCCTGAAGAGGCGGAAGTCCATGCGTCAGGGCTGGTAGTGGGATGTGACGTAGTCAGGGGTAGATCTACCTCGGTCCGTCATACTGTAAATACTAAAGATTAATGCAATGCAATATAATTACGAATAATTAATAAATATACAAAAATTTAACACTTATAAAAATAAATCGAAATTGAATGAACCTATATATTTAATCAGTGTCATTTTTTTCGTGAAATATTGGTTCAACATCCGATGCTGTATCGGACTGTGATTCAGTTTCATTATCATCGGAAGGAAACCGAACATTTGCATCCTCAATTTCTTGGACATCACCATTTGGATCTCTAAGTGATGTTTCAGGAGCCCTTGTGTCATCCTTAATTGCATACATTTCCATCTCATCCTCTTGAAATGCAGGGCACTCAGTTGATTGACTTGATGAACTCTCATCTAATATGATTGTTGAACATGGAACGATTTTAGAAATAACCCACCAATCTCGCTTGTCGTTGCGCAAACTTGGATATCCGCAGTAAAACACTTGCTGAGCTTGGGATGCAAGAATGAATGGTTCATATTTCTACAATCTTCGTCGATGGTTTACTTCAACTAGATTGTAGTCATTATGAACCCTTTTACCGACAGGAATTGTCGGATCAAACCAATCACAACGAAACAATACAATTCGTTTTATAAGCCAACCGGGATATTCAACTTCGACTACCTCTACTAACTTTCCATAATAATCCTGCATATTTGCTCCAGCACTTTCTCCTTTAACACATACGCCCCAATTCTGTGTCCCTCTTGAAGATGCTAGTCATTCAATTTGAAATTTGTATCCATTAACAAAATAGCCAGTATAGGTAGTTACGGTCTTCAATGGCCACTGCGCTAGATATTTAATAAAAATATTATCGATTGTGAACCATGGACTGTTTACCTATAAATTAATAAGCTATTCATAATCAATTCGAAAAATAAAAGCCATTATTGTAATTGATTCAGTGATAGTACTCACAAATTCATAAAACCAATAAGCAAACTTCATTCTAACTTCTGCCCAATGCTGGGATCCATTTGTTGTTGTCTATCATAATACATCCTTAAGAGATTATAACAATTAAAACTTCTGTTAGCAATTAAATAGTATGGTATTTTACAATTTAAAGTAGAAGTTCTAATTAAGCAATTAATGAAGTGTACATATACTTACTCAATGTATGGGTCGACTTCTCTACAGTTCATTAGGATGTAATAATGTGCTGCATTATACTCCACATCGCTTAATTATCTTGACTTCTGCCTCCCAAATGAATGGTCGATACTTTTAAATATTGATATTCTACCGTCAGTAGGTTTTCCTTCGTCCACACATATGTCATCATTACGACCAAGATTGCGGGTCCTCGTATGAACGTGACCCTCAAAGTAATGCGAGGCAAAAGCTGAAATTTCTCCAACCAAGTGTGCATTGCATATAGAACCTTCAACCCTTACCTTATTCCGCACATTATTTTTTAAATTCTTAGGATACCTATATGTAAAGTTGAAAATATAAATAAACCAACTTCCTCGCATAAATAAAATAATATTTGAAATGACAACATGTATTACTAATTTGGGTATTTACCTCTCGAAAGGATACATCCAGTGATACTGCACGGGACCAGCTATACGTGCTTCGTATGGCAAGTGAACCGGTAAATGCTTCATTGAGTCAAAAAAACTTGGAGGAAATATTCGCTCCAGCTTGCATAAAATAATTGGAATTTCCTTCTCAAGCCTTTCCATAGATGTAGAAGTAATGACTGCGGCAGATAACTACTTAAAGAACAAGCTGAGCTCTGTCAATGCCTTCCACACATATTACGGAAGCAACTCACGAAAAGCTATGGGCAATAACCATTGCATGAAAACATGACAGTCATGACTCTTCATGCCAAACAACTTGAGCTTATGCATGTCCACACACCTACCGATATTTGAAGCATAACCATCAGAAAATTTTAATCCTCTAATCCAGTTACATAAAACTTCTCATAAATTTTTGTCAAGAGTGTAATAGGCTTTAGAATAGGTCCTGTCAGCATTCATTCTCAAATCACCTCTTCTGCAATACTGATTAAGTTCTTCTCTCGACTTTGCAGTGTCTTTAGTTTTTCCTGGGATGTTTAGTACCGTGTTAAATATGTCATCAAAGAAATTTTTCTCAATATGCATAACATCCAAGTTGTACCGGATGAGATTTGTGCTCCAATACGACAAATCCCAAAAAATGCTCCGCTTCTTCCAATTATGTTCTTTATATATACGGTCATTTATTCTATCTGCATCTGGTTCCCAAGCATACCTCAACCCCAAATGCTCTATAGTATCAAATATATCTATGCCAGACCTAACCGGTTTGGCGAATTTTGTGACTGCTTTGTTCTTCGGGAAGGCAATCAAGTTCTGCCTATAAGGATGATTCGAAGGCAAGATCTTTCTATGATTATCAAACCATGACTGCTTACCACTCTTCTGCAATGTAAATGCATCTGAATCATACATGCAATGAGGGCATGCCAAATGCCCAGAAGTGCTCCAACCAGACAACATTGCTTATGCCGGAAAGTCACTGATTGTCCACATCAAAGCAGCTCTCATGATGAAATTTTGTTTCATTGAAATGTCATAGGCTATGACTCATATTTCCCACAACATTTTCAATTCGGCTACCAGCGGTTGTAAGAAGACATCAATCTTCTCTTTTGGATTTGATGGTCCTGAAACCAAAACTGTCAAAAACATTACAGTATCTTTCATGCACTTCCATGGTGGAAGATTATATACAGTCAGTATTATAGGCCAACATGAATATTGTTGCCCCACTTGACCAAACGGTTGAAGCCATCGGTACAAAGACCTAATCTCACATTCCTTATTTCTTCTGCGAAATCATGATGATTTTCATTGAAATGCTTCTAAGCTTTTGAATATGATGGATGTCGCATTTCATCTTCTTTAGATTCATGTTCGGCATGCCATCTCATATCAGCAGCTGTAGCCTCAGATCTGTATAATCTCTGGAGGCGTGGAGTAAGAGGGAAGTAATGCATCCTCTTGTAAGGCACACTTTTCCTCCTACTTGTACTAGCTCCCCCTTCGCCATTTTTGTACCTCGATTGCCCATAAATCTTACACCATCTCAGCTCTGAGTCTTCACCTTAATATATCATACAATTGTTCAAGCAACAATCGATCTTATTAACTTGGAGCCCAAAGCCACGCAATAACTTCTTCGTTGAGTAGAAATTGTCTGCTACAACATTATGATTTGGCAAAACTTCCTTCATTAACCCAGCTACAGCATTGAATGCCTTTTCTGATAATCGATGTTCCGCCTTAATATTCAACAACCGAGCAGCCATAGACAATTGGGAATGACTCTCACAACCAGGATACAATTCTTGATTTGCAGAACACAACATATCATAAAATTGTTGTGCATCTGGATTTGGTTATTTCATAAATGTATTCTGATTGAATTCGTTACCCGATGCATTCATCACCATTTCTTCGTATGTGTTTAAATTCACAACTGGTTCATCAATGGGATTTGACACTTCTTGGCTAGTGACAGCTGCAAACATTTCCTCAGTTTCACCATGACAGTTCCAAACATCGTACCCAGGAACAAACCCCTTTTTACACAAGTGCACCTTCACAGTTTCAACATCTTTATAGGCTTTATTCTGACACTTGCGTAAGTTGCAAGGGCACCTAATCCTAGGCCCATCCATCCATTCAGGTTGACTACATGCAAATGCAATAAATTCTTCCAATCTATTCAGAAAATCTGGATTAAGCAACCCATCTTTTAACCTTACATTCATCCACGAGCGAGCCCTGCTCATTTTGACCGACTTATACAATTCTTGGTAAACCATTAAAGGAGATAACAATATAATTTTGCATTAGTCATTATAGCAATAGATTAATTCTTTTACACATATAAGGTAAATAATAAATATTATGCCTCTTTAATTATACTGATAAATCAAGGCCGGGCCATGGCTATGATCCTTGATGTGCTATCCAGGACCGAGGCCTAGGACTGGGGTCCGTTCAATCATTAGACTTCACAAGTAAGCAAGTGTCCTAAATGAATTTCACTTTCACTCCACTAGGACTTAGGTAAGACCCTATCCCATTCAAGATTATTTTATGCGATATGTTATTCTGCTAGAAATTATTATCGTTTACGTTGAAATTTCGGCAGCAATTCCCCATATGTTCTCCTAAATGTGTGGCTTATATGCCACACTAGGAGAATATATGAGGATATACAAACTGTAAGCTCAACTAACGATGACGAATAGCAGACAAACATATCGCAAAAAATAATCTCAAACTGTCCACTAGGACAATTTAAGAATTTGCAAGACTAAGTCTTACAAAGTCTCAAACGGGTCTAAATGTTATAGTGCTGTAAGAAATAATATGAAAAATCAAAGAACGAACTTGACATAGTATGTATGTCATATGGATTTACTTTAGATAAGTAAAAATAGATTCAACCTGGCCTAAACTAAATCCGATTCAATCGAATAACTCAAATCACATAAAAGCTATGCTCTTATCTCAAATTCTTTTTATTAGGAGGAGTTATATTCTTTCAGTACTTGAATCTGAGTTCACTATATCAAATTTAATTTTCCTACATTAAATTTAGTTCTAAATGAGCTATATCATTTTTCCTTCATGATATCGAATTTATTTTGATTGGTTGGTTTAGAATTTGAGGAATTATATCAAATTATGGTTTGCTATATCAAATTTCTTTCAATTGAAGAACATGAATATTCTAATTTTTTTTTAATTTGCTAAGAAAATGATTGTGGCAATAGTTAAAAACTAAATATTTAAAATTTGCTAAGCCAAAATATAACAGGTAATAAAGAAATATAACTTCATTAAAAATTTAATCATCTAAACTATCAAAACCATATAAATTGCATGATAAGCATTCTAATAATAATATATCATGAACAATATTTTAAGAAATAAACATATTCGATAACACAAGACATTTATAAATCTAATATATAAAATTTAAATATATTAAGTATTAAGCAAATTTCAAATTATGCATTACAAGATTATAGATTACATGCAAATTTCTCTAATATTTCATGTAAAATTAAGTTCATAACCATAAATAAATTAAAAAAAATCATAATGAATGAGAAAAAAAACCCCACCCCCTTTTTAAAAAAAAAAAACGGTGACCTGGCCACCGTGGCTAGGCCACCGCCGGCCACGGCCGTGGCCGTGGCATGAGACCAAGGTCACAACCGCGGCCGTGGCCGAAGACGACAGGGGTTGGGGAAAAACCCCACCCGGCCCCTTTTTTCTTAAAAAAAAATAGTGGCCTGGCCACATCGGCCACGGCCGCAGTCGTGGCCGTCGTCTCCGGCCGCGGCCGTGGCCTGAGATAACGGCCATGATCGCTGCCGTGGCCGTGGCCTCAGGGGTGGGGGAAAAACCACCCCGACACCTTTTAAAAAAAAAAACGTTGGCCTGGCCACCTGGCCAGGCCACCGCTGGCAACGGCCGCAGCCGTGGCCGTCGTCTCTGGCCACGGCCGCAGCCATGGCCGAAACGGAGGGGGGGGGGAAGGGAGGAGGGGCTTACCTCGCTAGTTTGGGGATGCCGCCGGGGGTTCCTTGCGCTGGGGGGGGGGGGGGGGCGCCGCCGCTGGTGGGTTCGTTGCGCCGGGGGAGGGGGTGGGAGGAGTCGGAAGAGGGGACGCCGCTTAAGGGTTAGGGCAAGAAGAGGAAGAAGAAGAGGCCAGGGAGGGCCGGGCGTGACTCAGGTTTTATATTAGGGATTAGCGATGCAATTTTGCATCGCTAATCCCTCGCTAATTTTTTTTAATATAATATGGATTAGCGACGTAATTATGCATCGCTAATCCGTCACTAATTTGGTCGGCGGCATATTTTTTATTTTCTAGGAAAATTAGCGACGCAAATAATTGTGTTGCTAATGCGTCGCTATTTTGGCGGCAATAACCGGCAGAAATTTTTTTTTTATTTTCTGGGAAAATTAGCGACGCGAATAATTGAGTCGCTAATGCATCGCTATTTTACCGGCAAAAATTGGTGGAATTTTTTTATTTTCTGGGAAAATGCGTCGCTAAATAGCGACTCAATTAATTGCGTCGTTGAATTAATAAAATTTTTTTATTTTCTGGATATTTGCATCGCTAATGAATCGCTAAATAGCGACGCAATTAAGTGCATCGCTGAATTAACAATTTTTTTATTTTCTATGATATGCGTTGCTAATGTGTCACTAAATAGCGAAGAAATTAACTACGTCGTAGAAAAAATAAATTTTTTTAATTTTTGATTTTTTAATTTTTGTTTTTATAAAAACCATAATTTTTAAGTAAGGAATTTTTAATTTTCGATCCGACGATTGTGATCGATCGAAGCCATGATCCCGATTGGCGATGATCGATCTCAGACCGTTGCGATCAATCAGATCGGTGACGATCCGATGGTTGCGATCGATCGAAGCCATGATCCCGATCGGCGATGATCGATCTCGGACCATTGCGACCAATCCGATCGGCGACGATCCGACGGTTGCAATCGATCGAAGCCATGATCCCGATCGGTGATGATCAATCTTGGACTGTTGAGATTAATCCAATTGGCGATGATTCGATGGTTGCGATCGATCAAAGCCATGATCCTGATCGATGATGATCGATCTAGGACCGTTGTGATCAATACGATCGGTGACGATCCGACGGTTGCGATCAATCAAAGCCATGATCCCGATCGACGATGATCGATCTCGGACCGTTGCGATCAATCCGATCAGCGACGATCCGACGGTTGCGATTGATCGAAGCCATGATCTCGATCAGCGATGATCAATCTCGGACCATTGCGATCAATCTGATCGGCAACGATCCGATGGTTGCGATCGATCGAAGCCATGATCCCGATCGGCGATGATCGATCTCGGACCATTGCAATCAATCCGATCGGCGATGATCCGATGATTGCAATCGATCGAAGCCATGATCTCGATTGGTGATGATCGATCTCGAACTGTTGCAATCAATCTGATCGGCGACGATCCGACGGTTGCGATTGATATAAGCCATGATCCCGATCGGCGATGATCGATCTCGGACCGTTGCGATCAATCCGATCGGCGACGATCCGACGATTACGATCGATCGAAGCCATGATCCCGATCGGCGATGATCGATCTCGGACCATTGCGATCAATCTGATCGACGATGATCCGACGATTGCGATCGATCGAAGCCATGATTCCGATCGGCGATGATCGATCTCGGACCATTGCGATCAATCTGATCGGCGACGATTCGACAGTTGCGATCGATCGAAGCCATGATCCCGATCAGCGATGATCGATCTCGGACCGTTGCGATCAATCCGATCGGCGATGATCCGACGGTTCCGATCAATCCAAGCCATGATCCCGATTGGCGATGATCGATTTTGGACCATTGTGATCAATCCGATCGGCGACGATCCGATGGTTACGATCGATCCAAGTCATGATCCCGATAGGCGATGATCGATCCGACGCATGTACCAACATTAATTTTTTTAAAACAATTGCGACATATTTCATTGCGTCACAATGTTTTATTTTTAATTTTTTTATCTTTTAATTATATTTTATAAAATTTAATTTTTTAAAAAAATTGCGATGCCTTATTTGCATCGCTAAATTAAAAATAATATTTTTTAATTTTTTGATTTATTACGTTGCTAATGCGTTACTATTTAATATAATTAATTTTTAAAAAAAATTGCGACGCACTGAATTGCGTCGCAATATTTTTATTTTATAATTATATTTTATAAAAATTAATTTTTCTTCAAAAAAATTGCGACGCACCTTTTGGTGTCGCAATGTAGCGACTCATTTTATTTGCGTCGCTAAATTGTGATGCATTTCGATGCGTCACAATGTTTTAATTTTAATTTTTTTATAAAATTTATTTTTTAAAAAAAATTACGATGCAATACTTTGTCGCTAAATTAAAAATTAATTTTTTTAATTTTCTAATTTATTGCGTCGCTAATGCATCGCTATTTAACATAATTAATTTTTTTAAAAAATTGCAACACACTGAATTGCGTCGTAATATTTTTATTTCATAATTATATTTTATAAAAATTAATTTTCTTAAAAAAATTGCGACGCACCTTGTGGCGTCGCAATGTAGCGACTCATTTTATTTGCATCGCTAAATTGCGACGCATTTCGATGCATCACAATGTTTTATTTTTAATTTTTTTATAAAATTTATTTTTTAAAAAAAATTACGACGCAATACTTTCATCGCTAAATTAAAAATTAATTTTTTTAATTTTTTTTATGCGTCACTATTTAACATAATTAATTTTTAAAAAATTATGATGCATTGAATTGCGTCGCAATATTTTTATTTTATAATTATATTTATAAAAATTAATTTTTCTTAAAATAATTGGGACGCACCTAGTTGTGTTGCAATGTAGCGACTTATTTTTTATGCGTCGCTAAATGGCAACGTATCTAGTGGCGTTGCAATTTTTTATTTTTTTTATTTTAATTATATTTTATAAAATTTAAATTTTTTAAAAAAATTGGCGATGGATTACTTGCGTCGCTAAATAAAAAATTAATTTTTTTTAAATTATCTAGTTTATTGCATCGCTAATGCGTTGCTATTTAACATAATTAATTTTTTTAAAAAAATTGCAACGCACTGAATTGCATCGCAATATTTTTATTTCATAATTATATTTATAAAAATTAAATTTTCTTAAAATAATTGCGACGCACCTAGTTGCATCGTAATGTAGCGACTCATTTTTTATTTGCATCACTAAATTAAATATTTGCATCGCTAAATAGCGACGCACTATTTGCATCGCTAAATTAAAATTTAATAATTTATAATTTTTTGAGCTATGCGTCGCTATTGCGTGCTATTTAGCGACGCAACAGTTGCATCGCTAAATTAATAATTTTTTTAATTTTTAGTTTTTTGCATCGCTATTGAGTCGCTAAATAGCGATGCAGGTTTCTGGGGTCGCTAATTGCATTGCTATTTTTTGTTGTCGCTGAGGCGTCGCAATTTGGTCATAATTTAGCGACGTAAAGATGTATTGCTATTTCAGTATTTTGTTGTTACGTAGGCAAGGTTATAGAAGAAGTTTCTTTGTTTCTTCCCTAAGATGTGTGATTTGCTATTGTTGTGGGGGAGCTCGACCATTGCTGGAGAGATTGCCGAGACGTCCCTGTATGCCATTGGTGAAAGAGGATTGGACAATCATCTAGGATCTGTAGTGTGGGTCGAAGCTTCAACAGAAACACCAATCATTCTTGGAAAATCCAAAATTTTGCTAAGGCCAGGAGATTTGGTCTCCATCAGTTCAAGCTTAGAAGTCCCTCTATACAAGTGCAACGTTAAGCAGAATCTAAAATTATCTTCATCCATATAGAAGACAAGCATAGATAATGATACTCCAAGCTGGAATTGGCTGGCATTTTAGAGCTTTTTCCAATAGGAAGCTATGTCTCTCTATCTGATGCTGTCAAAGCTAGACGGACTCTAAGGCAATACTAACCAGGGGCTTCTTAAGGCATGACCTGAGACCTCTTGCAGATGGCCCTTAGAACCTTTCTAGTCTATTCCACTAACGGAACTATTTTGTTGCAAGCCTTTCAGGGAGGACGTGAATTGGGGGCAAAAAATACTCCTTGCCCTCGGTCCATCAGAGAGGGAGAGCGATAGCACCTCTTATAAACTTCAAAGTTTCGATTCATTTATCTGGTGTTCCTCTCCACCTCTGGGATGCAAAGTCAGTTAGAAAGTGGTAGTTGGTTTCGATCTTCTAGGTAGGGTATCCCTTAAAAGCTTAATTGGGAGAGATCCTTCTTCCTACGAAGCTTTGAGTTTTTTGCAAGGCCTTGGAAGATATATCGAGTTAATTAGATACATTGAGCACTACAGATTAGATGTGTACGTTGGATTTTTTGTTGAAAGTTGCCAAGTCTCAATAACTCTTCTTGTCCTGGTTACACCGCCTTCGCCTCCAAAAATTCTAGCTATACCGAAGTCTGAAACTATGGGAGTCATGTCCTTGCCTTGAAGAATGTTGCTGGCTATGAAATCTCAACATGATGGCGTGTTTTCAAATCTGATACACCACTTTTTTTTTTAATGGTACAAACGCATAGTTACACTAATCTAGTGCAAGTCAACCCATATAGATCAAAATACAGAATTTATTGAAGAACAAAAGGACAAGGGTCTCTCTGGTTTCAAATCCAAAAGCCAAAATGATAGGTTACAGAGGCCGCCACCTAGTCAGCCACAGCATTGGCTTTCTGATAGACATAACGGATCTGGACTCTGAGAATATCCCAAAGGTTAGACCAAATATCATGGAGTAGCGGATTGATAGGGACTTGATTGCAGCATTCGTTTCGAAGCCATCGGAAGACAGCAAGAGAGTCCCCCTCAATAAGGAGACAATGAGCATGAAGAATCCGAGTAGCATAGGAAATACTAGTTCATGCTGCATAAAGCTTAGCCAAAAGGACAGAGGAGTTTAGGAGGCCAAATCCTTCCGCCGCCAGCAAAGCTCTATCGATCCTCCGGATAATAAATGCGGAACCTGCTAATCTTCCCCGAACTCTCCCATCAAAGTTGATTTTGACGAACCCTGTGAGGGACTCCTAAGAGATGAAAATCGTATGCCAGTTTACTGCTGAAGCAGTAGGAGAACCCTAATGGCCAGAGTTGTCAGAATCAAAAGCATTGTGATGGAGAGGGTATCCAGCCGATAAAGATATAGCTTTCCTAGCTATCCTCTGGGAAGAGATAATATCATTAGTGAAGATTAGCAGATTCCGTGATAACCAAATCTGATATGTTGTAACAGCCCAAATGGTGCCCTTCTGCTGGTTACCCCTCTGAATATCGCATAGAAAAAGGGACCACCAAGAAACCATATCATGCTCTCTAAAATAGTAACACATCATCTGCCAGATCTATCTTGCTTTGGGACAGATGAAGATGGCATGATCTGTAGTCTCCTTTTCCTATCCATATAATGGGCAAGTAGCCTAGATGGGTTGTCCCCTCTTAGAGAGTAGGGAACAGGTAGGAAGACAGTCTCATGCAAGCTTTCATATAAATAGCTAAACCCAGGGATGGATGGGAAGCTTCTATATCCATGCTGCATCCATCATACGCTGAGGTTGTGGCCTATAAACCTTCATAAGATCCCTGGTAGGAACCCTAGAAAGATATGATCTTTGCCATATTCTAGTATCAGATGTGTGCCCCAAAATGAGCGGAATAGAATGTATCCAACAAGATAGCTCCTCGCCAAATAATTGGATCATCATGAGAGCGTGTTAGAAGGAGAAAACCTGAGAGATCAAATCAGTAACCCTCATACTGTTAGGAACATCAATGCTGATAAAAATAGGTTAGCATAAGAGATTGATTAGCAATTCATATATTTTAAATAAAATCTACCAAGAAATCATTTTCAATCATCTATGAGATATTATTTAAGATATTCGAAGCACGTCGTTAAACCTTCTTTCAAAAGAAAGAATGATCATGAAAAGGCTAAGAATTCATAGGAGTCCAATCACCTACTTATACACCACTTTTGCTTTACTTGGATAATTTTTTAATGACATTAATTAGTTTCTATAAAACTATTTTTTGAGAAGAAATGTCGAAAAAAAAAGTGTTTTGTTTCCATTCAGTTCTGACTCAAAGTACCGAGAAAAGATCGCTGCGGTGGCCAAGCCTTTCTTTTCTTCTTTTATTTTAAGGGGAAACAAAAAGACAATGGCATTGGCTCCGCCAAGGTTGAAATTGGAGAGCTCTCCCACGTGAAGTTGGTTTTTTTTTTTTTTCCTTCTCTTTTTTCTTTTTTTCTTTTTCTTAATGCAACAGGGGAGAGGGAAGAAACTTTACCCTAATTATTTAGACCAGAAATGCACGAACATAGGAATAGAGTGCGAATGAATTTTTACAGGGGATGAAGATTAGATCAGGACGGGACCGTGGGGGCTTAGAGATGAGGTGTAACAACCGAATATGGTGTTTGTTAAGCCAATTCTTCGGACGGAGATTTATCCATAGATCAAAAGAGAGGGTGATTTTGTGAAGGATGGATTACTCGTTGGCCTGTCCTGAAAGGAAGACTATTGCATTCCGTTCATTTCAAATGTGCCAACAAAGAGCCGCCAAGGGGGAAGCAACCACAAAGTCGAGAAATATTAGAACATGAAGCATGAAAACAAAGGTACAAAAAATATATTGAAACGCATTTGTGATGCCAAGGAGATCCGAGTCCATCGGTTCTCATACGTCACAGCACGTTCACTAAGAAGAGGTTCATATTTTAAATCTGCACACAGATTGTCGCAGACGGCACTCCCAGCTCTATTTTTTTTCCAAAGGAAACCCAGCCAATCGAGTTTGAAATTTGATGCTTTGTTTTGTTGAGTCCTTGCTACCTAGCTTATAGGCAAAGAAAAGTTAAACACTAGGTCGGTTGCTGAGCGATGCCATGGTAAATCATGAAAATAACTCAGAAAAGTGATCAGGTATCTGAGTAGAACTAAAGTTGAGTGAGCTTCTTAGTAGTAACATTTGTGAGTTACTGAAGCATTATCGGTGTTAAATTCTTGTAACTAGTTCTTTCTTCTTCTTATAAACACAAAGGGATGTTATCTTAGAACTAATCCTACTAGATATGCAAAAGCTAGGTAGAAGAAGTGGCGGAAGAGTAGGACCAACCAAATAGAGAGGTAATAAGGTAGCATCTTGTACGGGATGCATTTTTCTTTTGATGATAGCTGATACATTTTCTCATCTCCTTAAATGCGATATCTAAGCATTGGAAAAATATGATTATTTTATTAGATTATTATAGATATCATATTATTATTATGTTATAATATTAAATATGATTATTTTTATTCAAATTTATAACCTTCAAATCTAATAAAAACAACTTCAAACTAAAGCTTTCTAAAGTAATGCATTTAATAGCTTCTGTGTAGCCTTAAAAATATTTTAAAATTTTTAATATCTTAAAAATATTCAAGGGAGGTTTAAACTTTCAAAAGTGCTTTTAGACTATCCAAAGCTTCATCCTATGGAATCAACTTATAATAATGTGGTAGAATGTTTTTCAATCAAAAGATACTCGTAATCTACTTGGATAAAATTCACATGTTAGATTACGTGAGAGTTTGTTTTCAAGAAAAAAAAATATATTTTGTTTCCATTAAGGATGCTACCACCACAATTGTAGCTAAAAACTTTGGAAGTGTAACCTATGATTAAATAATTCTAGTTAAACCATTGCACAAAATCAAACTATAATTGTAAGAAAATATATGCAAAAAAATTATATTTTCACTCAAAAAATTAAAGGAATGGAGAATGGGAATGAAAGCCCTCCATTCCTATTCTACGCATTTGGAATTTGTGGAGTTCTTATTTCCAGAATGGCAAACTTATATTTTAGAGGGTTAGCAGTTCACATAATCCCTCTAAGCGACAATCTCTCATTCCTGAAGGATGTAAGTGGAACGAAGGTATCCTAGAAGATATTGACAAACAAAAAGATTAAATCATGTTGTAGGCTAGACCAGTACATCTAACTGAATCATGATGATTGAATCCCTAAGTGGTGAGTAGGTGGTGATGAAGAAGATGCTGAAGATGATGCTGTACGTTGAGATGGCAGTCAAGACTACCTCACTAGCATTGATATAGGAGAGAGAGAGAGCTGAGAGTCACTATAGATGAAGAAGATAAGGAGGCTCAAGGAAAGGAAGTCGGGCCTCTTCTCTTCTTGGGTCGAGAGGATGTAGAGTTCCCTGGGTCACCTGCCGCTGAGGTAGAGTGGGTGGTGGAGACAATGCTGACATAGTTGGGAAGCGGGCATTGTTTCAATGTGAATTCAAGTTAGCTCAATTCGGCCAATCAAGGGTGGAATCAAGTGTTAAGGCCTTCCAGCATGAGTCTGGGCAACTCAGGACTCATCGACATAGAATGTTGATGATGGCGCCCATGCGTAGGAGGTATGGTCTGATGGATGTCGTAAGGTGTGGAGGTTTTAAGTGGAGATAGTATGGTAGATGCTTGAGATACATTATGAAGAAGAAGATAAGTCACTAACGTATGCAATCCTTAATTGGCTCGCCTATTCCATGTTGAGTAATTGAGCTAATATGAGAAAGCAACCTAACTCTAATTATGAAGGATCAGAGCAAGCTTGCAGTTTTCTTTTCCTACCAAATGAGATGAAAAGCCATTCATACCAAAACTTCTATTTCCTGCTCTTAGTTGTAGTGTTTTAAATGGTGGTACTTCATCTAGTTATGTTTAAGATTTTATGTCATTATATTTAAGTATTTAGTGGTATGATGTGACTGTTAACACTTTTGTCATTTGCTTGTTTGGGATTAGAGTAGGTAATATGGATGCTTTAATACTTTGTGACTTGCTATACTTATATTCACTATAAGAAAATGTTAAAATAATGATAAAAATTAGTGATGAAAATTTTTGTCACTAAATTGTGACGGTTTAGTAACAAAATAGTGATAAAAAATTAAAATCAGTGACGGATAAATTTTTTCATCACTAAACTGTCACTAAATTAGTGACGGACTATCACATCCGTCACTAATTTAGTGACGGATTGCCCTTTCGTCACTAATCCATAACAAATTAGTGACGGAAGAGTAATATGTCACTAACTTTGTGATGGATTGCTTTTTTGTCACTAATCCATCATAAATTAGTGATGAAAAACAATCGTCACTAATTAGTGATGAATTATTTTCCATCACTAATCCATCAAAATTAGTGATGAATGGGAAATCCATCATTAATTTAGTGATGGATTGCCCTTCCGTCACTAATCCATAATAAATTAGTGACGAAAGAGCAATCCGTCACTAAATTAGTGATGGATTAGTGACGGATATTTCTTCCGTCACTAATCCATCACTAATTTAGTGACGGATTGGGCAATCCGTCACTAATTTTGTGACGGATGAGGCAATCCGTCACTAACTTAATGATGGATTACTTTTTCGTCACTAATCCATCACAAATTAGTGATTAGTGATGAATTATTTTTCGTCACTAATCCATCAAAATTAGTGATGGATGAGAAATTCATCACTAAATTAGTGACGAATTGCCCTTTCATCACTAATTCATTACTAATTAGTGACGGAAGAGCAATCCATCACTAAATTAGTGATGGATTGCCCCATCCGTCACTAATTTAGTGACGGATTGGCCTTCCGTCACTAATTTAGTGACGGATTGCTCTATCCATCACTAATTTAGTGATGGAAGAGCAATCCGTCACTAATTTAGTGACGGATTTCTTCATCCATCACTAATTTAGTGACATATTGCCCTTCCGTCACTAATCCATCACAAAATTAGTGATGAAAGTAATCCGTCACTATATTAGTAACGAATTAGTGACGGATTGCCCTTCGTCATCAAATTTATATTTTTAATATTTTTTTATTTGAATGAGAAGAAAGAAAGTAAAATAAAAAATTTATAATTTATATAATAATAATATTTTTATTATAAATAATTACATGTTTAATATTTTTTAAAAGAATTAATATTAAATAAAAAATAATAAAATATTTTTAAATTTTATTATTTTTATATATTATGTATTATATAATTAAAAAATATGCAGATGAATGACGCCATCAGTAGGCAACCTTAAATTTTTTTTAAAATATGTTATCACATAGAAAGCGTTTGTTCAATAGCACACCGTTGTAGCTGCATTCCAAAAAATTTTAAGCATGGGAATGGCCATATTTTAGGTTAAAATCGTCTGTTGCAGAAGCAAGCGGAAACGGGACGAACCTCCCCCTAAATTCGCTCCCAAGCACATCAAAACCCTCGCCTACCCCAAATCATCGCCCACTCCTCTCCTCCTCGCTCCCCACCGCACCCCGCTCACCCGCGACCAAGCGCTCGATCGCGTCCTCGCCGACCTCGACTCTGCCCTCGCCCATGGCGTCCCCGTCGACGCCTCCCTTTTCGCCTCCCTCCTCGAGACATGCTCCCAGATGCGCTCCCTACGCCACGGTGCCCGCCTCTGCCGCCTCATCCCCTCCGCCCTCCTCCGTCGGAGCCCCGACCTCTTCGCCAGGCTCCTCCGCTTGTAAGCCTCGTGTGGCTGCGTCGATAAGGCCCACCGACTGTTCAACCAAATGCTGCAGCGATTTAAGGACAGCGATTTAAGATCAGACGGTATAAGCGTGAATAGCAATTCCGTAGTTCCATGTAACGCTCAGTCCTCTTTGTTGGAACCGAAAGCTAATACCGGTTAACGGCGCCAGGTTGGTTAGCCTGTCTTTCTTAGCTGCCAGCCGTCCATTTACTCACGGTTAACTAACTCCGTTTAAGAGATGAAACCCTAGTGGCCCGCTCCCGGCCCCGCTCCTCCACCCATCCTCGGTTTCTCGATAAAGGCCAGGCGAGGCGTATGGGCAGATTACTTATGCTCTGTAATACGTCCTCTGTATGGGCAGAAGGCAGCTTCGAGATGCCGTGGAGAAGCTCGAGATGGTTCGCCAGCTGAGGCGAGCTTCTCTAGCTCTTAAAGGTAATTGCCGTGACTCCTTTTTGAAAGCTTTTCGTATGGTTACTAAACATGAAATAGATAAGCTTGCACTGGCTATGAGCTGTATGTTGAAATGCTTTTGATGCGATGGGAGAGCAAACAAGTCTTCCATCTATTTCTTGTTTCGATCAATCGGTCTATTGGTTTGATATATATACAAACAAATAGTGCCGCCTTGCTTTACATAGGAATCGTTTATAGGGATCGATCCTTTTGTTCTAACAACTTATGGAAACCATGCACATGATTTCTTGACTCAAAGTTGGCTCTAACATGCATACTATCTTTTCTTTCAAATGACTGTGCAGTTGCAGCATGGGAAGCTGTGATTGGGCTAAACTTGGAACTGGGCCAGGTTCGCAATCACGGCTATATATTAGTGTCTGTGATGCTTTGAGTTAGATTTATTTGATGGTTATTTTGCCATAGGATGTTCCTTCATCAGTGCTCACAGATGATTTCTCTCAAGTGTCAAGAAAAAGCTTAGAAGTCAGTGTACCGGAATTGCGGGTTAAAGCCATCAAGGGACTTGTTGACCTTATGAATGGGGAACTCCAATCAGGTTTCTGTCTTCTTCTATGGAACCCATGCGACTTTCTTAAAGTTCCCCAATATAACCACTCTTGACACTTTTATAGAAAGAAAAGCAAGATTAGGAGGGAAATGATTTTAATTTTCTGTGACAGCTGAGCTGCTCTTTGATGGTATTCAAGACTACAATACGGAAGATGGTCGAGGTCAAATGGGTATGCTGTGCTTCTGACAGTGAATCAAGAGGAAGCTTTTCCTCTGTATGCCTAATTTATGCAAGTTTTTTTTTTTTTATTATTCTTGGTATGCAGGAAATGTTGCTCTTTGTCATGGGGAATTTCTACATTGCACTGGGAACTTTTCGTTGGCAAAGAACTTATATGAGAGGGCACTCCAGATATCAGAAGCAAAGGCTATATCAAGTGATTTGTATCTGGCTTCTGCCAATATGATCCCTGAAGAAGTTCTGCTGGGAGCTATGTGTGCCTTAGGTCAGCTGTTATCACATTTGGGGTAACGTTCTTGTTCTTAATTAAAAAGTCACTACTTTATCCGGCATATTTTTGCATTGATGTTGCATATATGATTGTGCAAAAGCCTTGAGTATTAAAATAATTCACCTGAGGGTTATATCCCACCTTTTTCAAAGTAATTGAGTATTTGTAAAGGAAGTTGGCAATTTTCAGCAATTGTGTCTTAGTGAATTCATTTTTTTTTTCCACAGCTGTAAATGTGGCAAAACATGGCTAGACATTATGTAGGAATTCACTTTGTTTTGTGCCATTAGTTTTCTTAATTGTATGCCATGATTATCTTATTTGTTCACATGCTCTTCACTCAACTGGGTTTAATTTATATAAGCAAGCACCAAAGCCTCGGAAGCTTGTCATTTTTATTGAAATTCAGTTTAGCATATGCTTAATTGCTTATTGATACTGCCAAATGACAGGGACTATATAGAAGGGCCATTGATTTGCTAAAAGCGCCAGCCTTGGACCATGAAGGTATTTCAATTTCCACTGAAATATCTAATTTTGCATTGCACATCTGCATCTTGTTGTTCAGAGCTATTCTTCTTGGTGGCAGACAATGTTATTTAAATTAAACTGTTTTAGGCTCATACGAAAAGTTACAGCTTCTTGCTTGGTTTTGATGTAAACTAGGATATTCTTTTATAGAACTTTACACACTTTGAGCAAATATATATGATGAACATATGAGAATTACTATCATCAAGCACTTCAATCCATGTGCCAATCTTCTAGTTTTTTGGCTAGCCTTAAGTCTTTAACAATCGTAGGCCAAGGAAATGCACTAGAAAAACTTCTTTTAGTCTCATGCTTATTATTATTATCATGTTACTTCTTTTAGTCTTAGTTGAAGTAGTCTGCTATTCATTTTTCATGTAAGCAATTAGCTATAAGTAGGCACTTGAGTGCTAAATATATAGATGTGACGCTATACCTATGTGAGTTGAGCAAGGCCTTTTCAAGCTTAGTTGGTACATTGAAATAACTATCAACTAATGTTATATTATTTTCTTCATAAAATGCCAAGGCTAAAATCCACCTCATGTCCTTGGGACTCTTCTTTTTATGATCCAAAATGCTAGCACTGTTACCTCACCAGAATCCTTAAGTGGCTTAAAGAGAGTTTAATCAATTGATTTGAAATCTACAAACTTGCCTTTGTTACTCAAGAACTTAAAAAATCTGGGTTATTTGGTGTGTCCGAACACTTCATGACACTTGTTGACACCTCACATCAAGAAATGCTCAACAAAAAAAAGAAAAGAAAAGAAAGAGATACACTTTGAGCCAAGAAAATATGGTCTCATCATGACTTTAACTTCTACCATTTATGCTCAAGTTTTCAAGTCTAGCATTGCATTTTCCAGAAGTTTGGTTGCTAAATTGCAAAGCATTTGATTCCACAAAGTACTAATTCCATGCATGAACTGTAAATATTTACAGACACATCTGCATTATATGGGTGTGTTCTTATGTCTGAATCTCTTTGAGCTTCCTGTGTCCATCTTCTGTATGAATTTCTTTAAGGTTCCTCGCAATGTGCACAGTTAACATGATGTCTCACTGTACCCAGTCTTCACTGTTGTTTATTTTCTAATTATTTGCATTCATGCATCTGCGAATCTGGAGCTTACGACCTTGTTTATTCAATTCTGATTATGATGAAAGGGGATAAATTCATGGCCGTGAAATGGCATGTTTTTCAGTTAGCATTATTTTATGCTTTTGTTTTAAAGGTTGCAATTGTGCTTCTTCAATTTTGACTATGATGCTGGGGCATTGTTTGAATCCATGGAATGATATGATTTCCCCCCCTTCCTTTATTGTTATCTCATGCCATCAGTCCTCATGTTTCTTGGAACTGGTTTGGTTTGCTATCCAAGGCCATGAAATTCTGCGTTTTTCTCATTATCGTATATTGATTTATCTTTTGAACTGCTGCTTTTGAATTCCCAGTATTTGCAAATCTTTTATAATTTAGATTCCCATGTTTTCAGTATATTTTCTTACATATTGCATGGAGTGGTTCAGTTTTTTTGTTTACCTAGCCTTTACCATATATCATGCACACCATACTTTTTGCCTAAGTCTTTTCAAAGATGATACTGCGAATCTCAGAATGCATCTTTTTTTTTTGTTACCCAAGTTTCTTTAGCTAATTCATATAAAATGTGCAGGATGCTGTCAAGGGGAACAGCTTCGCACATTCAAATGCATCTTGTCGTGAAATTTGGACTGAATACCATGAATTGGGCTGGGGAGGAATCAAGGCAGTTACTGATTACAAAGTGTATACAGCTCAATCTATTTTGGATCTTCTTCACTTTGTTGCTCCAAATATGATGCAGCGTGGAAATGCTCATTTTTCATTTGGGATTGCTGACGATCTGGATGACCCGAAGTATGAGCACTACAAATATTGGTCTAACCCATTGAAAGATTGGAGATTGACGGATGCTGAAGAGTTCCAAAATAATTTATCTAATCATTGAGTTGTTGGATCATAACCATATCAAACTTGGGTTCTCTTCTTGGTCTTATTTGCGACTGATGTAGCTTCTGTTTAAATATTGTTATCTAGTATTATAATGCAGAGCAATGTATTGTGCGATACACTTGATACCTTAAGTTTTATGCAATTATTCTTCATCTTTCATTGAGTTGTTGGATAATAACCATAGAGAATTAGAGTTCTCTTGGTCATATTTGCAGCTGATGCAGCTTATTTTTTCAAATTTTGTTATCTGATATTCTTGTGCAAAACAATGTGAAAGGGACAAGGCACGGGTTCTTGTTCATTGCATGTCAGGAAAAAATAGGTTTGTTTCTATTTAACATTTTTGAGTGTATATGCTATTTAGATAAGCTTCGTGTATTTACAGTACTGTTGTTTCATCTCCTTTTTGACAGGTCACCAGCTATTGTTATAGCCTACTTGATGAAAAGCAAAGGATGGCGACTTGCACAAAGTTCTCAGTGGGTTAAACATCACAGGCCTGTAGTGGAGTTGTCCCAAGGTTTGTCCTTCTCTCTAGTAGATGTTGATCTCTATCTCTCCCCCTCCCCACCCCACCCCCGCATGCAGCCTATGTCAGCAATGGACCTCTACCGCTTGGAGTGACTGTTTTGTCTTTGACTTGGTGGTTTGAAAATGTGGAAGTTGAATCATTATTTTCTTTGTTGAATATAGTCTAACCACTAATTTTGTTTTTGGAGCTGGGAAGAATTCAGAACAGAAATCATGGGAAGCAGCACCTTCAATGTCATCCCTCCTATGTCATCCCTCCTGGGAGTGAAACCCCCATGGACAGCTCGTAGAGTCCCTAAGGCATCCGAATTTGGTACCAAGAAGAGTGGTACATTTCTCAAGTGTAGAGTCCCCAAGGCAGCCGAAGACATCTTAATAATTTGATGTCTAATGTACAAAACATTAGCATTGTTGATGTATACAGATATATTTATCTTATTTTATAAAATATATTTTTTATTCTTAAATTTGAATTTTTATCTATAAATTTCATTAGAATGCATTAAATATATTATAATTTAAAAATAATTTTAAATTTATAAGAATAAAAATTTGATGAAATTTTATTAGGTTAATGATGGATTAGTGATGGATTTATGATAGAAATAATAGTGATGGATTAGTGATGAAAATATTAGTGATTGATTAGTGATGAAAATAACGAATGACTGATGGATTCTTTCGTCACTAATTTGTCATTATTAGTGATGGATTAGTGACGAAAGTTTTAGTGACTAAATTTTCGTCAATAATTTGTGATGGAATAGTGATGGAAATATTTGTGATGGAATAGTGACGAAATAATGCATGATGGATAATCCATCACTAATCCGTCATAGTTTAGTGACGGAAAATATGTTTCGTCACAAATTTTTGACGAAATATTTCGTCATAAATCCATCACAATTTAGTGATGAAAAATGTTTGTCACAAATTTTTGACGGAATATTCCGTCACAAATCCGTCACTAAATTTAGTGACGGAAAGAGGTCCGTCACTAAATTTAGTGACGGCAAAAATGGTGACGATAAGATTTTCGTCACTAATCCATCACTAAACACAGTTTGTGATGGAATAGTGATGGATATTTTTGTCACTATTTTGATATTTTCTTGTAGTGATTTAACAAGATGATGTTTTGTGACTAATTATGTAGTTTGAGAAATTAAATGTCTTTATAATTGTAGGTTAAAGTAGTTATTTATGTAATTTTCATAGTAGGTACTTTTGAAACCAAATGGTTTATTCCCATTTTTGTATATGTTTTGTAGACCAAAAACAAACAATCGAAACGAAAATGAAAAGCATTTTTGAGAAAATATGTTGATTCTGTTGGAAATTATGCCCTAAAGCCAATCAACTAACATATAAATGATTGTACAAGTTGTAAATGTATGTGAATTATTAATCAATAAAATATTTATTTAGTGGTTCATCACATTGCATCTTCCTGAAATAAATTCTTTTGTGATGGAGTCCTTAAATCATAATCAATTTAATAAAGAGAGGATTTATTGAGTGGTTCTTAAAATGATTGCAACCAAATGATATGTAGTTATAGGACAACTATATATCAAGTATAAGTCGTTGTATGTCATATGGGATATTGTCTTCTTTAATAAGGAGTGTGATAATACTGGTATAACATGCAGGTGAGGTGTATGACATCTCACTGAATGTAACCAATTTATGAACGCTCTTCTACCAAGAGGTGTTCATGAAGGAATATGGATATAAGTGTCCCTTTGACCTGAGATCATCATTGTAGCTTGCAAGCAACCTATGTACTTTGGTGCTGGACTATCTAAATTTTTAATCTAGTGACAAGGTTTCTGGGTGCAGTGAAGTATTTATGAAGCAATGAGTGGATCAAAATAGAATTGACCCCTCCAAATAGTTTGAAGTGAATGTTTCATTGTGTTTGAATTTAGCAAAACCTTGGCTAGGGTAGTCCTTGTGAGAAGTCATAGGACTTGTGAAGTTAAGACACTTTATGGATGAGCTGATTAAGGGTTGGTAGTTAAATCCTAAGTCATCTTGAGCATTAAGGGTCAAAGGGATGAATTATATGATAACCATATGCTAAAGGTTCTTGATTGTTGCTTCGCAACCTTCGACCTATTCGAACGGTAGGTGCCATTGCTAGATGGCGACTTCGATTGGTACTGGAAGGGTTCCAGTGCTAGCAGCTTAGTATTCGAACCTATAGCATTATACACCATAAAGGTTTCTACCCGACTTGATGACTAAGAAACTAATTATTAGTAATTAATTGGAGGATTAAATTTGTAATACGATAGTTGGCTAGCTCAATTTGATTGAGCTATAAAAATTTAGGTTAAATTAAATGAGATTTGGTTTGGGCTCAATTTAGGTTCAATTGAGCTCAATATGTAACATCCTTACCCGTTTAAGTTCAAATTATAAATTTAAATTTCAAACTAATTTTTAAAATCAAGTTTGAATTTAAATTTTAAATTTAAATTTAAAAGGGATGTTAATGACCTCTTCCTAATTACCTTCATTCCTTATCTTCCTTTCCTTTTCTCTTTATGGCTTCTATTTTTAGGAGGATGATGATGAGCATTAAAATGGATAACTTTTAGCTAAAAAGAAAAAGAAAGAATTTCTTCCTTATCTTCCACCTTTTTTCTCTCAATGGTTTTCATTTTTATGGGAACATTAAAAAGGGGCATTTTGGCTAGAAACGTTGAGAAAGGAAAAGATGGGGAGATGAAAGGTTTTTAGGATAAAAGGGATCATAACTATAAAGCCAAGTCTAAAAGGTTTTCTCCCAAAAATATTTTTCATCTAAATTAATCCTCCATGTTCTTTTACAACTCCAAGAGCACCCTGGTCTTGAAAAGAAGAAACCTAGTCAACGAAGCCTTGGAGAGGGGCCAGCACTCCGAAGAGACTGGTTAGGATTAGAATCCCAATGTGGAACATCTGTAGAGGCCATACACCTTTGTGTGGCTCACAGAAGCACTATCTATCACAATCTTCCATTGCTGTAAGAGTCGTTAAGCATCAAAGGTAAAAGATTTTAAAGTTATTGGTGACTTAGATATGATTTAAGGTACTAGGTTATATACATGAAATGATCTATGCTATTTATATTTACACAAATTTGATTTGTGTACTTTTCTTTTACACCTTTAGATATAATTTTCATATCATGATTCTATTGTAGGCTGATATTCGATTAGATCTAATATTTTATTACTTCCGTTGCATATATATTTTAAAATTTTTTAAAATGCATACTTGTAGCCTACTAATAAATTCACTAATAGATTCATATTCCCTTTATGCAAATAAAATACAAACAATGAGACTTGGAATATCATTCTTACTTCAATTTTTATGCTATTCCATAGCCATGAAAATCAGAATAGCATACTCATTCACTCAATAATAAAATCTTATTTACATTCTGCCCTTATACTCGTAAAACAAATATGCCGTTAGTAAGATGGCTTGCCACTTTTTCCCCAAAAGAATTTTTTATGACAACATATACTTTTGGTCCTCAAACTTCCGCTCAAAATTTATTTTCGTCCTCGAAATTGTAGTCATTAACAATTAATTTCTCATGATTTTAAAATATTACATTCCTAATATTTTGTTATATATGGTTAATTAAAACTAGTACAAACACATAGACTAGTTGATAAAATAATACATCAATTATTTCGTTAATTTTATTGACCTTATATATTAAGATGTAAGAATTGTAATATTCTTAAATCATAAAGGACTAAATAGCAACAATTGAATGTTTGAAAACTAAAATAAATTTTAAGTGAAAGTTTAAGGATCTAAAGTATATATTCATCTTAATTTTCACCATAATTGATATGATGTTTGCAATCAATCAATAATGATTGCTGGGTAAGCAACAAATTATGAGAAAGCGATCATGCATTCCTTCTGCAACGAAATGACTAAAATGACTAATATGAATCTTTAGTTATAAGCGATCCACTGTTTACAAGAGGATACAATGATGTTACCATATTGTCAACCCTACGTACTTTTGTACCAAGCCAAGGGCATGGAACCTCAATGACACAAATTTTATATCATAAAATGTGAGCCAATTTGGATGTTGCCATAAATCATATTTTAAACATGATTAGCTATGATATAATTAGAAAATTTAAAAAAGTATTTATTAAGTGTCAAGATAATTAATCGTAGATGAGAGAGTCATTTGCATCTAAGATCAGATATCTGATGATCATCTAAACATGCATAATACTTTGTGACACAAAACTTATATTGCAAGAATTTTTATATCCTTGATAAAATATTAGATGTGAGAGAAAAAAACAGAAACCAAGACGCAGATGTTGGACCAACTTGGTGGGCAAGCAAAGCTAAATGTGGGCCCTCTCTCACTCTAAATTGATTCTGTTATGGAGGTTACAGTGAGCTCGCCCTAAGCAAATCTGGTCGACACACGCGGGCTCATGCCGTCGGCGCGTTAGCGGAAGGAAACTTGAAAAGAAATTTTAGCGCATGTAAAAGGAGAAGACTTCGTACACTATATTCGGTGCAGCAAGTTCTATATAGATGACATCTTCTGTTCATATTAGTTTATATGCATACGATATCCATTAAAAAATGTTAAGATAATTTTATGATATCCTAAGAAAAAAAATTACGATACCCCAGTTTTAAACTTACGACTGTAGTTATAAAATTAAGACACTCGTTCAGAAAGAAAAAAAATTACAACACTATAGTTATAAAATTAAGACACCCGTTCAAAAAGAAAAAAAAATGACATCCCAATTGTAAATTTGCAATACCATAGTTATAAAATTACGATACCTGATGACGCCCGATCACCTGTGTTGAGCGTCGGAAAGACTGATCTGGTCACCAATTAGATTCTCGCCCAGCCGGACAACCTGCAAGAAATCCCAAGACCGGAGGAGTTCTCCGGTGGGGACCCTCCGATGCTCAAGTCAGCGATCAAGGTCACAGCTAAGGAAGAGCTCGAGATAGCTCCTTTGGGGTGGAGAAAGCTCTGAGATGGAGTTTCTCCCGGATAATAGAATAAGAGGGTTCTTATTTATGCATACCTGAATCTCTTGCGGACTTACTCTTTTATAGGCAGTTGGGACCTGCATGGGGATTAGCAGCGTGACATTCCGCGAGGGGGAGATGTCCGCGAGACACGTGGGGGTTACGTGAATTTAGGGCTGATTGATGGGTCGTGTCCTATTAGAGAAGTGAAGCCGGCGGTTGGTGGGCCAAGTCCCATTAGTTGGCGGAGTCAGCCGGTAAGTGGGCCTGGTCCCATCGACAGCGTGGTCAGGTGGTAGGTGGGCCTGGTTGCGTCAGGCTGCGCTGGTCAGAGGGGTGATGGTTCTAGCAGATGTGGGGCCGACCTAGAGAGGTCGGGGCCGGCTCGGCGACCTTGGAAACGCTAGGGCCGATGGGGCCGATCTGAGGAGGTCGGGGCCATCTCGGCTGGCTTGGAGACGCCGGAGCGGACAGGGCCGACCTGAGGAGGTCGAGGCCGCCTTGGCTGACTTGGACACGCCAAGGCCGATGGGGCCGACTTGAGGAGGTCGGGGCCGCCTCGGCTGACTTCGAGACGCCGGGGCGGACGGGGCCGACCTGAGGAGGTCGGGGCCGCCTCGGTTGACTTGGAGATGCCGGGGCCGACGGGGCCGACCTGAAGAGGTCGGGGCCACCTCGGCTGACTTGGAGATGTCGGGGCGGACGGGCCGACCTAAGGAGGTCGGGGCCACCTCGGCTACCTTGGAGACGCCGGGGCGGACGGGGCCAACCTGAGGAGGTCGGGGTCGCCTCGACTGACTTGGAGACGCCTGGGCCGATGGGGCCGACCTGAAGAGCTCGGGGCCTCCTCGGTTGAGTTGAAGACACCGGGGCGGACGGGGCCGACCTGAGGAGGTCGGGGCCGCCTCGGCTACCTTGGAGACACCGGGGCAGACGGGGCCGACCTGAGGAGGTCGGGGCCACCTTGGCTGACTTGGAGATGCCGAGGCCGATGAGGCCGACCTGAAGAGGTCGAGGCCGCCTCAGCTGACTTGGAGACATCGGGGCAGACGGGGCCGACCTGAGGAGGTCGGGGCCGCCTCGGCTACCTTGGAGACACCGGGGCGAACGGGGCTGACCTGAGGAGGTCGGGGTCGCCTTAGTTGACTTGGAGATACCAGGGCCGACGGGGCCGACCTGAAGAGGTCGGGGCCGCCTCGGTTGACTTGGAGATGCCGGGGCGGACGGGGCCGACCTAAGGAGGTTGGGGCTGCCTCGGCTGACTTGGAGATGCTGTGGCGGATGGGGCCGACCTGAGGAGGTCGGGGCCGCCTTGGCTGACTTGGAGACGCCGGGGCCAACGGGACCGACCTGAAGAGGTCGGGGCTACCTCGGCTGACTTAGAGACGCTGGGGCCAACGGGATGTGTTTGTGCCACGTGGTTGATTTTGCCATGATTACCCCTGTGGCTTTATTAGCTACATCATTAGCCGCATCATATGTCCCCTCCGCTCCTGAGCACGAAGGGCCACGTGTCAGCCGTCTTTTGGGCGAAAGGGGCGCGAGAATTCAAAAATTGATGACCAGTTACGGGCGCCTTCAATGGTCCTATGAATCGGCGCGCCTTCCCGAGGCAATGTCGCTTCGAAAATCTTCCATAATCATGTGGTAGGTAGGTGCTGACATCGGCTCCGGTTGTCTCGAGGGGGTGCTTCTCGGAGGATGGGAGAAAGGTAG
Source organism: Calamus simplicifolius (assembly GCA_900491605.1). Taxonomy (NCBI): domain Eukaryota; kingdom Viridiplantae; phylum Streptophyta; class Magnoliopsida; order Arecales; family Arecaceae; genus Calamus; species Calamus simplicifolius. Next base: position 574,846 of record UESW01004588.1, on the reverse strand, counting down.
GCGCCATCATTGCCTCCCCGCTTTTCAAGAAGCGCTATTGGCCGGAGATCTTGCTCCTTGGCGGAACCGAGGCAGCGTTCCTCGGGCGTGGGCGAAATGGCCAGCGCCTGAGAACCTGGCGCAATGGGTGAAGGCCACACGGCGATTTCTCAGGTGAAGCGATTTGAAATTGAGGTATAAAAGGCGCTCCATGGGCTCGGGGGAGAGCTTTTCATCGCAATTGCTCCCCTGCCTTCTTCCTCTTTGAGCTTCCTTGCAAACCGAGACCTCCAGCCTTTGTCTTCTTACCAACTTTCAGGTTAGTCCCCCTTTTTCACCCTTCACCTTTGACCCATGGACCGCAGGGACATTAGGGAGGGTAAGAGGCCAGTAGTAGAGTCGTCTCCTTCCCACGGTGAGGACCACACCTCGACTGTCGGCCAAATGCCCCGGTCGTTAGGTGGGATCACGATCCGCGACCGGTCTGGGGCGAGTGACCAACCCCCGATGAGAGCAGTTCCCATTTCTTCTCATCGTCCGACATCTCCTCCGGTAGCTAGCCTCGACCCGACGGGGCTAAGGGGGATTGCTTCCACCATAACCCCTGAAGAGGTAGAGGCCCTTAGGGTCATGTATAGGGTTCCTGATTTTATCCGTCTGTCCGCGCCGAGACCTGAAGACAGAGTGAACTCCATCCTTCCGGGTCGGGTCGCTCTGTACGAAGAGTTCTTTCGGTACAGGCTGCGGCTTCCTTTCTACCCCTTTTTCCTGAATCTTTTGAATAGATATAGGTTAGTGCCGGCGCAGTTGACTCCAAACTCGATTCGGATCTTCTGCGCCTTCGTCATCCTTTGTCATTTTCAGGATTCCGCGGCCAGTCTGTCTCTATCCGAGATTTCTATAAGCTCCGCCGCCAAGGAGAGGGAGCCTGGTGGGTTTTTACCGTTAGGCTGGGTAGGGCCCTTCCTTTAGGTCTTCCATCCAAAATCAGGGGGTGGAAATCTCGATTCCTTTTTGCCCATGTGGAGGGAGTGAGGACTGATTGGGGGGAACCGGATGTCAGCTCCAACGAGAATTCGGCTGTAAGTGATAAGGACGGCGAACTCCTCTCGTCCTCCCAGATTCCTTCCTATAAGGATCTTCTGTCCAAGGAAAACTTGTATGAGGCTGAGCTAGCCCCGACAGTCGGTGAGCACAGAAACCCATTCCTCTTGCCCTCATCTAGGCATTGCCATTATCCATTTTATCATTCGTTACCTCGCCCCCCTTCTCTTCTCCTCTCTCTCCTTTTCTTCTTCTTTTTTCTCTCTTTTTTTTTTTTTTACTGACCTCTATTTTTTGTGCAGCAATGAAGATTCCCGTGGAGAAATTTGAGACCCTCGCGTGCCAGAAGAGGCTGGCGGTCGGCGGGCAGGCGAGGCCAGCCAAGAGGGCACAGAGAGGAGCCCGTGCCAAACCAGCCAAGACCTTAGAAGCCCCCGTAGCCCAGGTGCCTGCGGAAGAGCCAGTTCGGGAGGCACCGGTTGGAGGAGCGGTCTCTGGGCCAGTCGGGGCCGAGATAGAAGAGGGGAAGATCCCGGCCACCACCGAGGCTATCGTGGTCGTTTTAGATCCAAAGGAGGGAGTCCCTGCCACCGCCGATTTAGCCGAGGCGGGGCAGGTTACAGTTGCTAGAAACCCTTCGGCTCCCATCGAGCCAGAGACAGAGAAGGTGCCCCCTTCAGCCGGAGAGGGGGTGGTTACCGTTAGAAGTTCAAATGCCGGGGCGAGGAGGCCCCGCGAGCATAGGGCCGAGCCGGGGAGCTCGTCCCGGCGATCTGCGCACCACCCGGATCGGCGGTCGGTTGATGAGGTGCTGGGGGGTCCAGCGCGGCCGGCGCCCAGGCTTTCCACCATGGAGGACGTGGCGCGGGCTTCCATCCTCCTATCAAGGACACGGACGTTGGCAACCGACAAGGAAATGGGGCAGCAGTCCCATGCCGCCATCCTAGACATGGTGATGATAAATGTACTCCAGGTAATCCTTCGAACATAACCTCTTTTTGACATACCTTGGTCGATATGTGGCTGACGAATTTCTCTGGTACAGCTGGCCAATGGGGCCTTTGCCCTTCGTGCGGCAGTGACCCATACAGGAGAGGCGCTCGCACGCACCCTCGGGCAGGCCGACAAGTATAAAGAGCAAAGCTGGACCGGTCCGAGAAGCTTGCTTGGCAGCAGGAGGAGGCCAAGACCCGGGAGGAGGACCTGAGCGGCCGGGCGAGGGAAGCGAAGTGCCAGGCCGGAGTCGAGAGCAACCGAGCCTCCGCAGCCGAGGCTAAGTTGGCGCTGATGTCAGCTAGGCTGGAGTCGGCCAGCAAAAGGATTGAGGAGCTGACCCGCCAGCTCCAGCAGTCGGAGAACCGGGTCGAAACGGCCATGGACAAGGTCCGGGTCATGATGGAAAGGGCCGCCACGGCTGAGAGAGTGGCGGTTAATGCGAGCCATGAGCGGGCCGGGGTGGTGGCCCATGCTCACGAGGCTAGTGCCTACGCCGAGGAGGCAAAAAGCAGGGCCTGGGAAGCCGAGGTGCATGCCAGGGAGGCTGAGGCCGAGGCCGAGGCACGAATCCGTGAGGCCGAGGCTAGGGCGGAGGCACAGATTTGAGAGGCCGAGGCTAAAGTGACTAATGCCATCGCTGATTTTAAGGCCTCGGTGGAGTTCGAGCAGGAGGTCATCGATGCTAGTTTTGACGCCTACGTGAAGGGCTTCGAACTTTGCAAGGAGAAAGTATCCGTGGCCCTCAATATCAACAGCTCCGATCTTGAAAAGATCCAGCCCGGGGATCTTGGCGAAGAACCGGCGGAGGAGGAAGAGGAAGAGGACAGAGAGGAGTCGGGGCTGAGCGAGCCCTAAAACAGTCTAGCATTTTTGTTTTCTGTACTTTGTATTTTTCTCTTTCTTTTTGTAACTGACCCCATGTCAGATTTTGTAATCATTCTAAAGTACTTAATGAAAAAGGAGTCATTTTGCAAATGTCTTGTTTCTCTTCTTGTGATCATCATGTATGTCGGAGGTGTCGTAGCGGGTCCCTGGACTTAGGTATGACGATAACGGAACAGGTTTGTCGAAACTCGTGCCGCTGGATAGGCTCATAATTAGCTTGGGGTAACATGGCGCTGGCTACGGCCATTTAGGAATGCCTTTAGAGTTCTCCCACGAATTCAGAGAGTCCTGACTGAAGCAATCTACTCACAGTTAGGAAGATCTTTCCTTTAGACTGCCTTCCACACCTTGTCCATCTTTTTGACAATAACTTGGATGAGTCGGCAAAAATCCGGGCTGCCGACTAAGCTTCCAAATCACATGGTCTCTGACCAACTAAGTAAATCAGTCAACCGCTGGCCGTGAGGGGAAACCCAAGCGGTTCTGAACGGCTCCTGAGAGTATTCTGGGAATTTGCGTATGAACTCAGCGAAACAGCTTGAACGGGCACTAGGCTGTAAGATTCAAGAAGGTGTCTTTGGAGGCCGACTCCGAAGGCTACTCTGGCGGGCAAAGTTTTTTGGGGACGGCGCAGAACCGAGCAACGTCCTTTTAGTCATGGCGCCGATGAGCTCTGACCTTGAACCGTCTTGGGGATTCACGTGCCAAGGTCAAGGCCGAGAGGAAGGGCTGGGGCGAGACTGACCAGGACGAGGTCGGGGTGACAGCCCAAGGCTGGCGCCAGGGCGGAAGCGGGTGCCCATCAACTAATTAGCCCTTGGCCGCTGAGGTGGACTTAAAGCTACTGAGGCAAAATCAGAAGCCTTTTAAACCCTGGAGGGCGACCCGAGAGTTGAGAGTCATCAGGTTCCTTTTGAACCCCGAAGGGTGACCTGAGAGTTGAGAGTCATCAGGTTCCTTTTGAACCGCCTCGGGGGTTTAGGAACCACTTCAAGGGGTGACTCGACCGGTTACGGAGCCTCTAGGGACTTGAACGACTCGGGGGCACCGCCGTGTCGAGGCCGAGTGGTGTCCCATGGGCCACGATGCCGGCGAGGTCCTTTTGAACCGCCTCGGGGGTTTAAGAACTGCTGTGAGGGGCGACTCGACCGGTTACGGAGCCTCTAGAGACTTGAACAACTCAGGGGCACCGCCGTATCGAGGCCGAGTGGTGTCCCATGGGCCGCGATGCCGGCGAGGTCCTTTTGAACCACCTCGGGGTTTAGGAACTGCTGCGAGGGGTGACTCGACCGGTTACAGAGTTTCTTGGGACTTGAACGACTTGGAGGCACCGCCGTGCCGGGGCCGAGTGGTGTCCCATAGGCTGCGATGCCGGCAAGGTCCTTTTGAACTGCCTCGGGGGTTTAGGAACCGCTACGAGGAGTGACTCGACCGGTTATGGAGCCTCTAGAGACTTGAACGACTCGCGGGCACCGCCGTGCCAGGGCCAAGTGGTGTCCCATGGGCCGCGATGCCGGCGAGGTCCTTTTGAACCACCTCGGGGGTTTAGGAACCGCTGTGAGGGGCGACTCGACTGGTTATGGAGCCTCTAGGGACTTGAACGACTTGGGGGCATCGCCGTGCCGGGGTCGAGTGGTGTCCCATTTGCTGCGATGCTGGTGAGGTCCTTTCTTAAGATCTGGTCCTCGAAGACAAGAAAGAAACGACTTCAGTGATGAAGAAGGTCCTTTATTGCTCATAGCATAAAGAGATACATCATTGATAATACCGACGAAGGTTGTCTGCATTCCAGGTACGTGGGATAGGTTGGCCGTTGAGCTCTTTAATTCGGTACGCTCCTTGATGGAGCGCCTCAGCGATGCGGTAAGGACCTTCCCAATTGGCGGACAGCTTGCCCTCCTCCATCGGCTTGGATACCTCAGCCTTTCTCAAAACCAGATCTCCAGGGCAAAACACTTTGAGATGGACCCGAGCATTATAATACTTGGTTGCTCGTTGGCGGAAAGCCGCCATATGTAACCGTGCCCAATCATGTGCTTTATCGATGAAGTCGAGGTTAGCTCTTAGCTGGGCAGAGTTATCTTCCTCACTGTAGGACTCCACGCGTGGGCTTGGCAATCCGATCTCCACGAGAATGACCGCTTTGGACCCAACGGCTAGACTAAAAGGGGTTTTGCCTATTGGAGCCCTTGGGGTTGTGTGGTAGGCCCACAGTACGCTAGGAAGCTCCTCCACCCACCGACCTTTGGATCCGTCTAGCCGAGTTCTGAGCCCCCTAAGGATGGTGCGGTTCATAACCTCGGCCTCCCCATTGGTATGTGGGTGGCCGACGGAAGTGAATCAATGGTGAATGCCCAGTTCGCTGCAAAAAGTCTTGAATGTGGTATTGTCGAACTGGCGGCCGTTATCGGTGACGAAAGTGTGAGGTAGGCCGAAGCGGCATATGACTGACCTTCAGAAGAAGGCTTTGACCTTGTTCTCAGTGATCTTGGCCAGTGCCTCAACCTCGACCCACCTGGTGAAGTAATCGATGGCGACAATCAGGAACCTCCATTGCCCTAAAGCCGGGGGAATGATCCAAGGATGTCCATCCCCCATTGGGTGAAGGGCCACGGAGCCGGGAGTGGATTCAAAGGGACAGAGGGTTGGTGCTGGATATGCGTGTGGTGCTGGCAACCGTCACACTTCTGGACTAATTTGGCGGCATCATCCCTCATGGTAAGCCAGAAATACCCTTGACGGAGGGCCTTTTGGGCTAGTGACCTGCCCCCCAGGTGATTCCCATAGACGCCTTCATGAATTTCTCTGAGGATGTAATCGGCGTCAGCAGGACCTACACACTTGAGCAGGGGGTAAGAAAAAGATCTCCGGTATAGGCATCCATCCAGGAGGGTGAATTTGGAGGCTCTCCACTTGAGTATCTTGGCTTCGTCATGATTGTCAGGAAGAGTGCCATCCGTGAGGTACCAAATTTAGAGATCCATCCAGGTTGGTTCCTGGGTCAGTGGGAGGACCTCTTCTTTTTCTTCTATACTGGGCCTTTCCAGGTGCTCGACGTAAGCATCCCTCGTGAAGCCATCGACGGAAGTGGCCAACCGGGAGAGGGTGTCGGCTTTGGCGTTCTCACTCCGAAGGATATAGCTGATGCTGAAATGAATTAGTGGTGAGACCAAAAACCAAACCTTACCCAGGTACTGGGCCATGGTGGGGTCACGCGCCTCGTATTCTCTGTTGATTTTCCTGGAGACTAGTTGCGAGTCAGTGAAAGCTCTGAGGTGTTGTATTCCAAACTCCTAAGCAAGCATTAGCCCTACTAGTAGGGCCTCGTACTCGGCTTGATTATTAGTGGCTTTGAATAGGAATCGAAGGGCACACTCCACCATTTCTCTATCTGGGCTCGTAAGAATGAGGTCGGCGCCGCTTACTTAGGAGTTTGAAGCACCGTCCACATGAAGGATCCAGGACTCCCCATCGTTGTCTGGCTCGACAACAGGCTGCTCCATGGGAGCCTCCTCGGTCGGCTCCTCTGCCCAAGTGCACTCAACTAAAAAGTCGGTCAGGACCTGGGACTTCAGGACAGGCCAAGCTTGAAAAGAAAGATCGAACTCTTCCATCTTGATGGCCCACTTAGGTAGTCGGCCCGAGGTGTCTAGGCAAGCCAGGATGGCTCGGAGGAGCTGGTCCGTGAGCACCATAATAGGATGGGCTTGAAAATATGGGCAGAGGCACCGAGCAGAGATGATCAGAGCAAAGATGATATTTTTTATCTTGGAGTATCTGACTTCCGCATCGTGAAGCACTTTGCTCACATAGTACACGGGACTCTGGATCCTGCCGTCATCAAGGCGCTTCAGAATAAAGCTAACAGCCTCCGGGAAGGTGGTAAGGTAGAGAAAAGGTTCTCTACGTCTTTTGGCTTCAACAAGAGTGGCAGGGAGGACAAGAACATCTTCAAGCCATCGAAATCCCTTTTACAATCATCCATCCATTCGAAGCTATTCACCTTCCGCATGGCTTTGAAGAAGGGCAAGCATCGCTCGGCCGACTTGGAGAGGAAACAGCTTAGGGCCGCCACCCTTTCTGTGAGCCGCTGCACCTTCTTCTTGCTAGATGGTGGCCTCATATCGAGGATGGCACTGATCTTCTCGGGGTTCGCCTCAATCCCTCATTGGGTTACCATGAAGCCTAAGAACTTGTCCGCCGTAACGTCGAAGGCACATTTTTTAGGATTCAGCTTAACTTGGAAACAATGAAGGTTGTTGAAAGTTTTCTCTAGGTCGAAGACATGGTCGAAATCGTAGGTGCTTTTGGTTAACATATCGTCCACGTAAACCTCCATGTTCCGGCCCAGTTGATCTTGGAAGACTTTATTCATCAACCTTTGGTAGGTCGTCCCTGCATTCTTAAGGTCGAAGGGCATCACCTTATAGCAATAAATACATTTCTCCATCACAAAAGATGTGTGCTCCTCATCGGTAGGGTCCATCTTTATTTGATTATACTCGGAGAAGACATCCATGAAGCTGAGAAGCTCATGGCCGGAGGTGGAATCCACCAGCTGGTCGATCCAAGGCAGAGAAAAACTATCCTTCGGGCACACCTTGTTCAAGTCGGTGAAGTCGATGCAGATCCTCCAGCTCCTGTTCGCCTTCCGCACCATGACCACATTAGCCAGCCAAGTGGGGTAATGAGACTCCCGGATATGACCGGCGCTAAGTAGCTTGTTGACTTCTTCGTCAATGGCCTTTTGCCATTCGGAAGCAAAGCTTCTCTTCCTTTGGCGGACCGGATGGCACTTTGGGTCAATATTGAGCTTATGGGTTATCACCTCCGAAGGGATGCCTGGCATGTCAAATGCTGACCAGGCAAATACATTTGAGTTGGCTCGCAGAAAAGTCAGGAGACAGTCGCGATCTTCTGGAGGGAGGAGCCGCCGATGTGCACAGTCCTTGTTGGGTCACTTCCGAGGGGAAAAGTTAGGAGCAACTCAGCCGGCTCTCCTCCTTTGCTGGGTTCTCTGAGGTCGGGCACTTCCGAGGCCGACTTGGCCTCCTGAGGGCTTGACGTTGTGTGATAACAAGGAAAGACCGGGTTGACCTCGCCCTGCATCTCTCCAATACCTTCATTAGTGGGGAACTATACAGCAAGCATCGGGTGGAAATGACCGTGTCCAACAAATTTAGTCCTGGTTGTCCGAGGATGGCGTTGTATGCCAAAGGGACCCGTACAACCAAAAACTTCATGATGACCGTGCTTTGGCATGGCGGTGTTTCGGCCATCACAGGCAAGGATACTTCGCCCTCGACCCTCACCGAATCCCCTATGAATCCGACTAGGGGGTCGCCATAGGATGAAGAGAGTCAAGAAACAATCCCATCCTAACAAATGCATCGTAGGTAAGGATGTCAGCTGAGCTGCCACTATCAACTAATATCCTTTTTACATGGTGTTTGGCGATCGTCATAGAGATGACGACGCCTTCAATGTTTACATTTTCAACAACTGCTGACCCCCCCAGGAACTACATCATCCAGCGCCTCCTCCCCTCTCGGCCGTTTAGATGAAGAGGCCGCTCCCCAAGACACCATCCCGACTGCCTGCTCCATAGGGGTGTTATCGATGGTGGCCTGAACGGGCAGGGGCCCCATGAGGGCCAGCAGTGGCGGCGGTGCCTTCTGAACATACTTTTTGAGGTAGCCCCATCGGATGAGCTCCTCGATAGCGCGCTTCAAGTTGTAGCAACTGTTGGTGTTGTGGCCATAGTCTCGGTGGAAGCGACAGTAGCGGCTTTTATCGCGAGGGGTGCCCTTCTTCATTGGAGGAGGTCGTTGGAGGTAAGGCTCGCCCTCAATCTCCATAGGGATATGAGAGCGAGGGGCAAGAAGAGGTGTGAGCTCATCCTCCCAAGGGGCAAGACTCCGATGTTCACGGTTTGGCCGCCGGGACGGCTCAAGTCGCCGGGGGCGAGAAGGTCCACTTGGCTCCGGGCGGGCAAGCTTGCGGCTGGATCCCCTCGAGGACTCTCGACGGGTGAGGTCAGACTCATCCGCATGAATGTACTTCTGATTCTGGAGGAGAAGATCAGAGTAGGAGCCCGGGGGCTTTTTATCCAGAGAGAAGGTGAAGCGGGACGGGAGAAGTCCTCGCTTCAGGGCTAACGTCGCCACCACGTCGTCCAAATGATAGACTTCAAGGACGGCAGCCTTAAATCGGGCCACGAAATCCCGCAGTGACTCTCCCTTCTTTTGTTGTACGGAGAAGAAGCTGTCAGCAACCCTCGGGATCCGTCGGCAAGCATCAAAATGTGCCAAAAAGGCCTTTTCCAGCTCTCGAAAGGAATCGATGCTGTGAGGAGACAGGCGTATGGGCCAGGCATGGGCAGCTTTCTACAAAGTGGCAGGGAAAGCCTTGCATAGAAGAGCGTCCGTAGCACCCTGGACTTGCATCATGGCCTTGTAGCTCTCGAGATGATTGAGAGGATCCATCGTACCATCGTACTGATCTATTTGAGGGAAACAGAATCTGGAGGGTGTAGGGAGGACGAGTGCCATACTATTCCTCTAGCTGGTTGTTGATTCTCCTAGTGAGCTTGTCCAATCACCGACGGTATTCATCCAGGCGATCCTCCGCCTGACGATTGATCGTAGGGGTCCTCCTGAGCGGCTCGGAGGACGAAGAAGAAGAAGATGATGAAGGATGCGGAAGATAAGATTTCCACCTTAGTTCCTCCTAGCACCGTGGCTCTGGTGGAAGCTTGCTTGGGCCACAGTCGGGGGATCGTGGCTGCTTGGCGGGCTCATGGAGGAGTTTCCTAGGGGAAACCTGGCGACGACCGGCCTCTCTCTAAGGAGAGCCTCCCCTTGCTGATTGTTGACAAGCAGGGGGAGCGGTCTAATGCTGGGTGGGCACAGATTGCTGCTCCTAAAGTCCGTGAACCATAGCGGTGAGAGCTTGGACCTATTGGGTAAGGGCCGCCAGCTGCTCAGCTGGGGCAGCTGCGTCTGGTGGTGGGCAGGCGACAGGGGGATCGGCAGTTGGGAGGTTGGCCTCCTGCTGCCTAGTTGATGGGGGATGCCCCCTAGGGTAACTGGCGGAAGCGTCCTGATCCTGCGTCATCACCATCGCTGAGGGGGGGAAAATGAGAAGAATGTTGCAGGGTTCGTATCTTCCTAACTGCCCCCCTATCTGGCGTGCCAATCTGATAATGCCTGATCACCTGTGTTGAGCATCGAGAAGACTGATCTGGTCGCCGATGAGATTCTCGCCCAGCCGGACAACCTGCAAGAAGTCCCAAGACCAGAGGGGTTCCCCAGTGGGGACCCTCCGATGCCCAAGTCAGCGATCAAGGTCACAGCTGAGGAAGAGCTCGAGAGAGATCCTTTGGGGTGGAGAAAGCTCTGAGATGGAGTTTCTCCCGGATAATAGAATGAAAAGGTGCTTATTTGTGCATACCTGAATCTCTTGCGGACTTACTCTTTTATAGGCAGTTGAGACCTGCATGATGGGGATTAGCCACGTGACATTCCGTGAGGGAGAGATGTTCGCGGGACACGTGGGGGTTACGTAAATTTAGAGCTGATTGGTGGGTCCTATCCCATCGGAGAGGTGAAGACAATGGTTGGTGGGCCAAGTCCCATCAGCCGGCGAAGTCAGCCGGTAGGTGGGCTTGGTCCCATCGATAGCGTGGTTAGGTGGTAGGTAGGCCTGGTTGCGTTAGGCTGCGCTGGTCAGAGGGGTGATGGTTCTGGCAGACGTGGGGCCGACCTAGAGAGGTCGGGGCTGCCTCAGCTACCTTGGAGACACCGGGGCCCATGGGGCCGACCTAAGGAGGTCGGGGCCACCTCGGCTGGCTTGGAGATGCCGGGGTAGACGGGGCCGACCTGAGGTCGGGGCCACCTCGGTTGACTTGGAGATGCTGGGGCAGACTGGGCCGACCTGAGGAGGTCGGGGCCACCTCGGTTGACTTGGAGACGCCAGGGCGGATGGGGCTTACCTGAGGAGGTCGGGGCTACCTCGGCTGATTTGGAGACATCGGGGCGAACGGTGCCGACCTGAGGAGGTCGGGGCCGCCTCGGCTGACTTGGAGATGCCGGGGCGGATGTGGCCGACTTGAGCAGGTCGAGGTCGCCTTGGCTGACTTGGAGATGCTGGAGCGGACGGGGCCGACCTGAGGAGGTCGGGGCCGCCTCGGCTACCTTGGAGACACCGAGGCAGACGGGGCCGACCTGAGGTCGGGGCCGCCTCGGCTGACTTGGAGACGCCGGGGCGAACGGAGCCGACATGAGGAGGTCGGGGCCGCCTCGGCTGACTTGGAGACATCGGGGCGGACGAGACCGACCTGAGGAGGTTGGGGCTGCCTCGGCTGACTTGGAGACGCCGGGGCGGATGGGGCCGACATAAGGAGGTCGAGGCCGCCTCGGCTGACTTGGAGATGCCGGGGCAAATGGGGCCGACCTGAGGAGGTCGGGGCCGCCTCGGCTGACTTGGGGACTGTTGACCCAATTATTAATTTTGATGATTAACAAAAGACATGAGTATATTCATTATGTTTCTGACAAATTTGAAAAGTGTTTCAGTCATTAAGAATGGTTAATCAGTCAAAAGGAATAAGGAAATAAGTTTTGAATCAAATTTTAATGGAAATTATTTAAGTGTAGAACTTAGAGTCGACACCTCAACAGTCTAGAGCCGACCCCAGGGCGTATCAGAACCTTTTTGGAATTTTGGCATGGTTTGGAGTCGACACCTGAAACTCTGGAGCCGACTCCAACCTGAGATACAGAGAAGAGCCTTTTGCGTCAGGTTTTGGAGCCGACACCTGGAGTTTAGGAGCCGACACCTAAAAGTTGCGGAGCCGACACCTGAGTTTTTGGAGCCGACTCTAACCTAAGTACAGAGAGCATTTTTTTTGGATATAGTTAGAGTCAACACCTTTAAATTCTGGAGTCGACTCTCGAATGCGTCGAGCTGACACTTAACTTTTTCGAAGCCGACTCTTCAACGATCTTTTGTTACTATTTTTGGACACCCCGATCTGGAGCCAACACATAAAAAGCTGGAGCTGACTCCAACATGTGAGATACGGATTTTCAAAAGTGACAGATCAGCTCCAACGGTAATATTTTTCTCACATAACTTCTAACGGCTATTTTTCTTTGTGTGTAGAAACTTCCAAGCATCTCACAATGGCTAGTTTTCCATCAAAAACCTTGGATTAAGAAGTCTATAAAAAGGGGATTCGTCTGTTTAAAAAAGAGCGACAGAAAAAGAGAAATATTTTTTGAAAAATTGAAAAATCTTGTGAAAGAAAGAGAGAGAAATCAAGGAGGAAAGACTCAGAGCTCAAATTCATCAATCCTAGAGAGTCCAAAGAGAAATCCAAAGCATTCAAAGCTCAAAATCGAAGGATTTCCCAGGTAAAAAGGAAGAAAGCTAAAGCCCTGTTTTTTCCCAACTTCTCAACTACGATTTTTATGAGGAATTTGAGCTGAGGCCTGATTCAATCATTCAAGGAAGAAGAGGAAAAGAAGAAAAGCACACATCCAAATCACTTCAAACAGGATTTTCTTACCTTTGTTTATTTAATTGCATATTTGCTCATTTGAGGAGCTGTTTTGTATTCAAAACTATATTTTTTATTGTTGTTTGCTGATTCAATCAGGGGATTAAATTAGTGGAGGTAGTATACCTCGGGACATGCTAAGGATAGCTTGCGGTTAGGTTTTGTGATGGTGAGCCTGTGAAAACCAGCTGGATTTGTTGTGATCCTAGGGAAAACAACAAGTTTGGGTTGTGAGCTTGTAAAACAACTCGATTGTAATCAAGTGAATTATAGTGTGAACCCAAGTGCTGCTTGGGAGTGGACGTAGGTGTTGGATACACCGAACCACTATAAAATCTTTGTGTTTGTCGTGTTTTGTCTCTCTCTCTATCTCATTTATTTGTGCTTAGCATTTATCTATACATTGCACTCAAGCACTTTCATATCAAAGCACATAGTTTCAAAGTATTAAAATTTTAAAAACCTATTTCACCCCCCTCTTGGGTTGCCATCTGGGCCAACAATTGGTATCAGAGCTAGTGCTCATTTTCAGTTTGATCTAACGATCAAGAGTCAAAGATCCAAATGGCAGCTCAAGCTGGATCTTCATTTGCTGAAGGTCAATCCACAAACAGACCTCCTTTATTTAATGGCACAAATTATGGATATTGGAAAGCTAGAATGAAAATTTTTATTCAAGCACTTGACTATGAACTATGGAGCATCATAGTAAATGGTCCTCACACATCTACAATAAGAGTAGATAACATGGTGATTCCTAAGCCGAAAACGGAATGGGATGAACATGATAGGAAATTGGCTCAGCTCAATGCTAAAGCCATGAATGTTTTGTATTGTTCCTTAGATGCAAATGAATTTAATCATATTTCTACTTGTATTTCCGCAAAAGAAATATGGGATAGGTTAGAGGTTACCCATGAGGGTACAAATCAAGTTAAAGAATCTAAAATTAATATTCTTGTTCACAAATAAGAATTGTTTATGTTGAGAAATTATTGAAACATAATTGCCCCAACTTATTGATTTTGATGATTTCCAAAAGACATTACTTTACTTTCTAAAAGACTATGAACATGTTAAGTCAATCAATGAAATATTCTTACTATGAGCAATTTCAAATTGGAAACTATGAACTGTTAATGTGTAATAAGTTTTTGAATCAATTGAATATATGTTTCAGTGAGCTATACTTTTGAATTCAAAAATGATTTCTATACCACTCTTTTAAAGATCAATGAATTAATGAAAATGCTTTGAAATTGAGCATTAATGTTAAATCAACATTATTCAAGTCATATTTATATTTTAAAATTGGTTGGGATGATTTTCAAAGAAAATCAGAATGTTTTCTGATTTTTGTTTCAGTCCCGAGCCGACTCGAGAGTTTCCGAGTCGACTCCTGAGTTATCTGATTTTTAATGTTGTCTCGAGTCGACACTTGAGTTTTCAAGAGTCGACCCCTGAACTTTCTCGAGCCGACTCGCTCAGTACTCGAGCCGACTCGCTCAGACGGCAGAAAGACTCATTTTTGAGTGCCTCTCGAGTCGACTCCCAGCTTTTCGCGAGTCGACTCCTGAAAGTCACGGGTCGACTCCCAGATTTTCACGAGTCGACCCCTGGAGACTCACTTTTTGGTGCGTTCTGGATTCGCTTGCTCGAGCCGACTCGCACAGTACTCGAGCCGACTCCACGGAATCTGGGCGATGATTTTTGAGTTGCCACATCAGCACCAACGGTAATATTTTGAATCAACGGCTATATTTTACTGTGTCTAATGGCTATATCTTTTCAGGATCTATAAATAGAGGAGCCAGATTCAAATACATATACACATAGAAGAGCAAGAGAGAAAAATAGAGAGAGCCTATTGAATATCAGAAAAAGGGAAAACTGAGAGTATTGTAGAATCATTTGATTCAAGGAGAGATTCAATCTTTGCATTTGAGAGAGAGATTCGTGTGCATCATTTGATCGACTCTCAAGGCTCAAGAGGAAGGCAAAAAGCAATCCAACGTGCAAAATCTTCAGCCATTCCCAAGTTCAAAAAGAGGCAACACATTCTCCAAAGCTTTTCAACGATTGAGGAATCTTGCTGAGGCATCGATTCAACTCTTCAAGGAGAAAAGGGAGAAAGCCATCGCTGCAATCATCCGGAAAACCATCAGGCGTTTCTAACCCTAGTTTTTATTTATTCTTAAATTTGTATATCTGCTCAAGAAGGAGCATTTTTGTTACAAATACTTTGATTTCACTTGGTTACTGGTTCAATCAGTAGATTGAATCAGTGGAGGTAGGTTTACCTCGTTATAAGCCGGAGTGCTTGTGATGGGTTCGTTGTGATCCCGTGAAAACAACGAGTAAGGTTTGTTGTTAGCCCGCAAAACAACGTGTAGGGTTTTTGTGCTGGTAAGCCCGCAAAACCAGCTGGGTTCGTTGTGCACCCGTAAAAACAACAAGTTTGAGTTGTAAGCTTGGAAAACAACTCGGCTGTAATCTAGAGAGATTATAGTGTGGACCCAAGTGAATCTTGGGAGTGGACGTAGGTGCTAGTTGTGCCGAACCACTATAAAATTTTCTTGTGTTTGCCGTGCATCATTTTCTCTATCTCTATCTCTCTTTATTAACTGCTTGTTCTTTGCTTATTAGTCAATCTCACTTGCACATCTTGCTAATTAATCAATTAAAGTTAAAAAGACTTAAATTTTTTAAGAACCCAATTCACCCCCCCTCTTGGGTTGCCATCTGGGCCAACAATTGGTATCAGAGCTTAGTGCTCATTTAGAGTTTGATCTCACGATCAAGAGCTAAAGGTCATTATGGCAACACAAAGTGGTTCTTGCTTTGCTGAAGGTCATTCTACGAATAGACCTCCACTTTTTAATGGCTCAAACTATTCTTATTGGAAAGCTAGAATGAGGATATTCATTCAAGCTTCTGATTATGAGCTTTGGGGTGTTATAATTAATGGACCTAGTACACCCACACACTTAATTGATGGCACTATTGTTCCAAAGCCCGAAAGGGATTGGAATGATAATGATAGGAGAATGGCTCAACTTAATGCCAAAGCCATTAATATCTTATATTGTTCCTTAGATTCAAATGAATTCAACCGCATCTCTACTTGTAATTCCGCTAAAGAAATATGGGATAGGTTGGAAATTACACATGAAGGAACAAACCAAGTAAAAGAATCAAAAATAAACATTTTGGTTCACAAATATGAATTGTTTACAATGGAACAAACTGAAACCATCACATGCATGTTCACTAGATTTACTGATATTGTGAATGGTTTGAAAAGTCTAGGAAAAGTTTATACTAATGCTGATCTTGTTCGCAAAATACTCAGGTCATTGCCAAGATCGTGGGAAGCAAAAGTTACAGCAATCCAAGAAGCCAAAGACCTCAATGCACTACCCTTAGAGGAGCTTCTAGGATCTCTCATGACCCACGAATTGACAATGAGGCAGCATATTGAGGAGGAAACAAAAAGAAGGAAAACCTTTGCCCTCAAGACTGCAGAATTGGAAGAGAGCAGCAGTGATGATAGTGATGAAGATGATGATGAAACTGCTCTCTTGGCCAAGAAGTTCAGAAGATTTATGAGAAAAAGGCCCTTCAAAAAAAAAAATTTGGAGCAAGATTTGAAGGGGAAAAGGATAAGAAAAAGGACAAGGAGAAAGAAAAAGAAAAAGAGCCCTTAATATGCTATGAGTGCAAAAAGCCAGGGCACTTCAAGTATGACTGTCCTTTACTAAAGAAGGCCTACAAGAAAAAGAAGAAAGCTTATATGGCAACATGGTCTGAAGAATCTTCCTCGTCAGAAGAAGATGAGCAAAAGGAAGTTGCCAATATTTGCTTCATGGTCAACGACGACGACAACGACAATGAGGTAAGTTCTGAAAACTCAAATGATGATTTTACTTTTGATGAAATGTTTGAGGCTTTTAATGAACTTATGATAGATTTTAAATTGTTGAAAAAGAAATTTAAATCTGTGAAAAATGATAATATTAGTTTAACTAAAAGCAAAACTGAATTAGCTTTAGAAGTTAAAAACTTAACTAATGAAAAAGAAGACCTTAGGAAAGAAAGAGATAATCTTAATCAAGAAAAAGATTTACTACAATCTGAAACTAAAAACTCAACTAAAGATTTAAAAGATCAAATAAAAACTTTAGCTTTAGATAAAGAACAGCAAACTAAAGAAATTGACTCTCTTAAGAAAGATATTAAAAAATATAAGGACATTGTTGAGAAATTCACTTTAAGTTCAACTAAACTTAACATGATCCTAGATAGTCAAAAAGCTTTTTGACAAAGCTGGTTTAGGATATAACACATTAAGAAAACAGAAATCACTAAAGAATATTTTTATAAAAGCCAACCAAGGTAATATAACTTGTTTTAAATGTAATGAAAAAGGTCACAAATCATTTGAATGTAAAACATTAAAGAATAATAACAAGTTAAATGCTAAGACTAAGAAAATATGGGTTCCGAAAGGAACAATTTTTATTGCTGCTAACCATAAAGGACCCAAGAAAGCTTGGGTACCTAAGCATAAAGTTTGATGATATTGCAGGAATGTCTTGTAGCCAAAAGATCAAAGAAAAAGTGGTACCTTGATAGTGGCTGCTCAAGACATATGACGGGTGACAAAGATGAATTCATCACCCTGGAGGAAAAGAAAGGTGGAGTTGTGACGTTTGGCGACAACGGTAAAGGTCAAATTATGGGCCTTGGTAAAGTTCGCATAACTCCATCTATAGTTATTGATAATGTACTTTATGTTAATGGTTTGAAGCATAATCTAATTAGCATAAGCCAACTATGTGATAAGAACTTTGATGTTAGATTCAAATCTTCTATTTGCATAGTATCTAATCCCATTAATGATAGCATTGTTTTTACTGGTTATAGATTTGGCAATGTATACTTAGTTGACTTAGACAAAACTTCTGAGAGTAGTCATTGCCTAATTGCTGATAATGCTAACATTAATGATATTAGTTGGCTGTGGCATCGTAGATTAGGTCATGCAAGCACACACCTTATTTCAAAACTAATTAAAATGGATTTAGTTAAAGGATTACCTAAATTGGAATTTGAAAATAATAAAATTGTGATGCATGTCAACTTGGAAAACAAACAAGAAGTTCATTTAAATCTAAAAACTTTGTTTCAACTTCTAGGGGACTAGAGCTACTTCACATGGACCTATTCGGACCAACTAGAACCACAAGTCTAGGAGGAAAGAAATATGGTCTGTGATTGTAGATGATTATTCTAGATATACTTGGGTAATGTTTTTAGCTCACAAAGATGAGACTTTCTCGATGTTCCTAAAATTTTTCAAGAAAGTCACAAATGAGAAAAACACTACTATAGTATCTCTTAGAAGTGATCATGGAACAGAATTTGAAAATCACTTATTTGAAGAATTCTGCACTGAAAATGGAATTAATCATAATTTTTCAGCCCCTAGGACCCCACAAAAAACGGTGTAGTTGAAAGAAAAAATAGAACTCTAGAAGACATGGCCCGTACCATGCTATGCGAAAGCAACTTACCAAAGTACTTTTGGGCAGAAGCTATTAACACAGCATGTTACATCTTAAACAGAGCTTTAATAAGACCAATATTAAAGAAAACACCTTATGAATTATGGAATGAAAGAAAACCAAATATAAAATACTTTCATGCATTTGGATGTAAATGTTTCATTCATAATAATGGTAAAAACAACTTAGGAAAATTTGATGCTAAATCTGATGAGGGAATTTTCTAGGTTATTCAACAACTAGTAAGGCATATAGAATCTTTAACAAGAGAACCTTAGTAGTTGAAGAATCCATTCATATTGTTTTCAATGAGTCTTTAGCATCTAGATCAGAAAAGCTTGATGATGACGAAGATACAAACATAATTGTAAAAGATCTTGAAAAACTTAATATTGAAGTATCTTCTAATCTTGAGCAAAAAGCTAAAGATGATGATTCACATAAGGATGATAATGTTAATGATAATCATGATGATTTAGATCTTCCAAGAGACTGGAGATATGCACATAGTCATCCCAAGGAATTGATTATAGGCGATCCATCTCAAGGAATAAGGACTAGATCATACATGAGAAATATTAGTAATCATCTTGCATTTGTATCACAAATAACCTAAAACTATAGAAGAAGCTGAAAATGATAATAATTGGATGTTAGCTATGCAAGAAGAACTAAATCAATTTACAAGAAATAATGTTTGGACCTTAGTTGAAAGACCTAAAAACCATTCAGTGATAGGAACTAAATGGATTTATAGAAATAAGTTAGATGAAAATGGCGTAGTAATTAGAAACAAAGCTAGATTGGTTGCTAAAGGATACAGTCAAGAGGAAGGTATTGATTTTGATGAAACCTTTGCACCTGTAGCTAGATTAGAAGCCATTAGGCTATTACTTGCATTTGCATGTCATATGAACATTAACTTATTTCAAATGGATGTAAAAAGCGCATTTTTAAATGGATTTATTAATGAAGAAGTTTATGTAGAACAACCACCAGGTTTTGAAGATCATGAATTTTCAAATCACGTCTTTAAATTGCACAAAGCACTATATGGTTTGAAACAAGCACCTAGAGCTTGGTATGATAGGTTAAGTAAATTTTTAATAGAAAATGATTTTACAAGAGGAAATGTTGATAAAACCTTGTTTTTGAAAAGAAAAAGTAAAGATTTACTTGTAGTACAAATATACGTAGATGACATTATTTTTGGTGCTACTAACGAATCTCTTTGTCAAGAATTTGCCAAGTTAATGCAGGGAGAATTCGAGATGAGCATGATGGGAGAACTCAACTTCTTCCTTGGACTCCAGATCAAACAATGTAAGGAGGAATCTTTATCAACCAAACCAAGTACACAAGAGAACTACTCAAAAAGTTTGGTATGGAAACAATGAAACCCCTTGGAACACCAATGAGTCCTTCGTGCAAGCTAGACAAAGACGAAGAAGGTAAGAAGGTTGATCAAAAGTATTATCGAGGTATTATCGGATCCCTTCTCTATTTAACAGCAAGTAGACCAGATATAATGTTTGCAGTATGTTTGTGTGCTAGATTTCAAGCTGAACCTAAAGAATCACATTTAATAGCTGTTAAAAGAATTTTAAGATATCTAATTGGCACAAAAAATGTAGGTTTATGGTATTCTAGAGACTCCACATTAAACCTAAATGCATATTCAGATTCTGATTATGCCGGATGTAAAATTGATAGAAAAAGCACAAGTGGTGCATGCCATTTCTTAGGCAGTAACTTAATCACATGGTTTAGCAAAAAGCAAAATTCAGTTGCATTATCAACTACTGAAGCTGAATATGTAGCAGCTGGAAGTTGCTGTGCGCAAATCCTATGGATTAAGCGACAACTTGAAGACTATGGTATCAAACTTAATAAGACACCCATAAAATGTGATAATACTAGCGCAATCAATTTAACGAAAAATCCAATTCAACACTCAAGGACAAAACACATAGAAATTAGATATCATTTTATAAGAGAACATGTAGCTAATGATGAAATTTGTTTAGATTATGTAAACACTGAAGAACAATTAGCTGACATCTTTACAAAACCCCTAAGTGAAGAAAGGTTTGAATATCTTAGAGGAGAATTAGGAATTTGTAATCCTTTTGAATAAATTTTGAAATATTTAAGGAAATGCATCTAGAATTCTTTCAATTCCTCAAAATCTTAAGGAAATATTATCTAGAACTCATATCAAAATGATTTATCAAGACTCAATGATTATGAATCATACCCAAAATCAAATCCGGAATCATTTCAAACATTCAAAAATTTTCAATTTTTTTGTTCTGAAATGGTCTCCGAGCCAACTCGGTGTGTACCGGAGTCGACTCGAGTTTCTCTGAAACTTGGGAGCCGACTCCTGGTATGAGCGAGTCGACTCGAGTTCGGGATTTCTTTCTGTGATTTAGGCGAGCCGACTCAAGGTTATGCGCGAGTCGACTCGACGTGGTCCCAGGTTGAATATGTAGGGCACGAGTCGACCCGACGGTCATTTCTAACATTTCTAATCCTTCGTTTCTCTCTACAAAAATCTCCCAAACCCTCCAAATCTTCCAAATACTTCCGATTAATCACTCCACTCATATCTATGGCCCCCAAAACCCGTGGAGCCAGCAGTAGTAGCCGTGCCGGGATGAAAAGGAAGAAGACCGTGCGTCGACCCATCCGCGAGCCGACTCCGGATTCTTCGACTGCTTCCTCTTCGGATGATGCACCTGCTCCTACTGTTTCTACCCCTCAGGTAGACCTCCTTGCTAGTCGGGTTGTGACAACGGGAAGGAAGGTCGATTTTGAGCTTTTTGAAAATGAGGGATTCATTATAGGAAGACAATTATTAGAAATGGGACTTGAGAAAATCTGTTCATTGGATTGTCCTACTTATCCAGCCTTGGTAAAAGAATTTTATAAGAATCTGACTAGAGGAGACAATGGGTTAGTGAGCATAGTGAGAGGCATAGGTCTAAACATTACTGACACCATCTTATCTAGACTTTTAAATCTATCATTGTCTGGACCTTGCACATTTGCTTCAGAGGATAGATCTCCTGCTCTCACCAGACTATTACATAGAGACTTTGAAGGATTTGAGGAAGTTCTTGCAAGTCAACTGCCACTGGAGCTAAGGCTTTTACATAATATCTGCAGTAGAGTTTTATTTCCCAAAATAGGCAGGTTTGACTATGTTTCAGAAAGGGACATTTTCATTATGGATGCTATAGTATCAGGAAAACCTTTTAATTTGCCTAGAATGATTTTATGGTACATGGCTGATTGTGGAAGCAAGAGGAAATCATGTCTTCCCTATGGTATGATCTTGACTCAGTTGTTCAGGAGCCAAGGGATTATGTTTAGTGACAGTGAGCCCAAGAAGGAACTGAGACATACAGACTATTATACCTTGGCCACTATCAACCGAATGGGATTTATCAAAAGGAATGGAATTTGGGAAAGGAAGAACAGTTTAGAGGATAGAGCTGAGGCACCTAGACATTCATCTCCAGAGCCACCTCAGACTTCATTCATACCAGACCCAGTTCCAGCTCCATCAGATATTCCAGTTCCTGCTTCTGCATCTACATCTGCTCCTGTTCAGACCTCTGCTTCTACATCTGTCAGTTTTTCAGACACTCAGTTAGAGCAGCTTAGGTCTCTATTCAAATCAGAGTTAATTGAGCATGAGACTAGATTGAAGACTGAATTTGATGATAAATTTATGAACTTGAGGGAAGCACTTTATTCTATTAATGATCGTGTATCGTCTATTGAAGCCAATGTTAGCTCATCCACCTCCTCTCTAAATAAAGATTTGAAGAACATATTTGAAGAATTGAAGGATATTTGTGGAGATGGTGAGACTTATGCAAAATGTAATGCAGAGCTTCAAGACAAAATTTCAAGTGCATGCAAGTTTGTTGATGAAAAACTAAAAGATTATGTCAAGATTCAATGTGAAGGAATGCATAAGATTATAGAACACTTAACCAGAATTACTAGGCAACACTTTTGATTTCTCTTTATGTATTTCAGTTTGATGTATTTCAGTTTGATGTAGTGAAATTTGCAGTTATGTAATTTGCAGTTATTAGAAGTAATTGAACTTTGATGTAATGCTTTTTGATGTTAATGAAATTCAGCTCATTTCAATATTGTGTACATTTGAGATATGATGTTTTGAAGTATACCTTGAATACATTAATGTATTTCTTAACCTTTTTGTTGATTACAAAAAAGGGGGAGAAATATTTAAATCGTATATGCTTTCAATTTATATGCTTTCAATTTGATTCAAGTTTGTTAAGTTTCTTTGAGAAGAAGAAATCTTTAACAATTTGATTCAAGTTTGTTAAGTTTCTTTGAGAAGAAGAAATCTTTAACAATTTGATTCAAGTTTGTTAAGTTTCTTTAAGAAGAAGAAATCTTTAAAAGGGAGAAAGTGTATTTAATCGTATATGCAATTTAAGACTCCGAAAGGGGGAGAGAAAATTTTGAGTATTATTAAGGGGAAGAGTTAACTTAAGTATCATTTGCTCAAAGCTCAAAATTTAAAATTTTTGAATGAATTATAAAACTGAGTTTCATAGGGGGAGCTACCTCATTGAGGGGGAGCCTTTCCATGAACATAAATCTTTGATTATAGAATCACAAATTCTTTTTTCAAGTTTAACTCGCATATACTTAATGTTTTTGTCATCATCAAAAAGGGGGAGATTGTTGAGAAATTATTGAAACATAATTGCCCCAACTTATTGATTTTGATGATTTCCAAAAGACATTACTTTACTTTCTAAAAGACTATGAACATGTTAAGTCAATCAATGAAATATTCTTACTATGAGCAATTTTAAATTGGAAACTATGAACTGTTAATGTGTAATAAGTTTTTTGAATCAATTGAATATATGTTTCAGTGAGCTATACTTTTGAATTCAAAAATGATTTCTATACCACTCTTTTAAAGATCAATGAATTAATGAAAATGCTTTGAAATTGAGCATTAATGTTAAATCAACATTATTCAAGTCATATTTATATTTCAAAATTGGTTGGGATGATTTTCAAAGCAAATCAGAATGTTTTCTGATTTTTGTTTTAGTCCCGAGCCGACTCGAGAGTTTCCGAGTCGACTCCTGAGTTATCTGATTTTTAATGTTGTCTCGAGTCGACACTTGAGTTTTCAAGAGTTGACCCCTGAACTTTCTCGAGCGACTCGCTCAGTACTCGAGCCGACTCGCTCAGACGGCAGAAAGACTCATTTTTGAGTGCCTCTCGAGTCGACTCCCAGCTTTTCGCGAGTCGACTCCTGAAAGTCACGAGTCGACTCCCAGATTTTCACGAGTCGACCCCTGGAGACTCACTTTTTGGTGCGTTCTGGATTCGCTTGCTCGAGCCGACTCGCACAGTACTCGAGCCGACTCCACGGAATCTGGGCGATGATTTTTGAGTTGCCACATCAGCACCAACGGTAATATTTTGAATCAACGGCTATATTTTACTGTGTCTAACGGCTATATCTTTTCAGGATCTATAAATAGAGGAGCCAGATTCAAATACATATACACATAGAAGAGCAAGAGAGAAAAATAGAGAGAGCCTATTGAATATCAGAAAAAGGGAAAACTGAGAGTATTGTAGAATCATTTGATTCAAGGAGAGATTCAATCTTTGCATTTGAGAGAGAGATTCGTGTGCATCATTTGATCGACTCTCAAGGCTCAAGAGGAAGGCAAAAAGCAATCCAACGTGCAAAATCTTCAGCCATTCCCAAGTTCAAAAAGAGGCAACATATTCTCCAAAGTTTTTCAACGATTGAGGAATCTTGCTGAGGCATCGATTCAACTCTTCAAGGAGAAAAGGGAGAAAGCCATCGCTGCAATCATCCGGAAAACCATCAGGCGTTTCTAACCCTAGTTTTTATTTATTCTTAAATTTGTATATCTGCTCAAGAAGGAGCATTTTTGTTACAAATACTTTGATTTCACTTGGTTACTGGTTCAATCAGTAGATTGAATCAGTGGAGGTAGGTTTACCTCGTTACAAGCCGGAGTGCTTGTGATGGGTTCGTTGTGATCCCGTGAAAACAACGAGTAAGGTTTGTTGTTAGCCCGCAAAACAACGTGTAGGGTTTTTGTGCTGGTAAGCCCGCAAAACCAACTGGGTTCGTTGTGCACCCGTGAAAACAACAAGTTTGAGTTGTAAGCTTGGAAAACAACTCGGCTGTAATCTAGAGAGATTATAGTGTGGACCTAAGTGAATCTTGGGAGTGGACGTAGGTGCTAGTTGCGCCGAACCACTATAAAATTTTCTTGTGTTTGCCGTGCATCATTTTCTCTATCTCTATCTCTCTTTATTAACTGCTTGTTCTTTGCTTATTAGTCAATCTCACTTGCACATCTTGCTAATTAATCAATTAAAGTTAAAAAGACTTAAATTTTTTAAGAACCCAATTCACCCCCCCCCCCTCTTGGGTTGCCATCTAGGCCAACAGTTTAGCATGGAACAAACTGAATCTATAACCTGCATGTATACTAGATTTACTGATATTATAAATGGTTTAAAGAGTCTTGGTAAGACCTATACTAACTCTGAATTGGTTCGTAAAATTCTTAGGTCTCTTCCAAGGTCATGGGAAGCAAAGGTGACTGCAATCCAAGAAGCCAAGGACCTCAATGCCTTACCTTTGGAGGAGCTACTTGGATCATTGATGACCCATGAGTTAACAATGAAGCAGCATATAGAGGAAGACGTCAAAAGAAGAGAACTATTTCTCTTAAAGCTGTAGAAATTGAGGAAAGCAACAGTGAGGATGAAGATGATGATGATGAGACAACCCTCCTTGCTAGAAAGTTTAAGAAATTCATGCAAAGAAGGAGACCCTTCCACAAAAAGAAATTTGAAATTAAGATAGAAAGTGAAAGGGAAAAAGAGAAGGAGAAAGAAAAAGAAAAAGAACCCTTGACTTGCTATGAATGTAAGAAGTCGGAACATTTTCGATATGAATGTCCTCAATTGAAAAAGGGGTATAAAAAGAAGAAGAAGACATATGTTGCAACATGGAGTGATAGTGAAGAATCCTTTTCCGAGGAAGAACAAAAGGAAGTTGCAAACATTTACTTCATGGCAAAAGAAAGATGATGAGGTAAGTTCTGAAACTCATGACTTTACATTTGAAGAATTATTTGATGCATTTAATGAATTAGTTGCTGATTTCAAGTTTTGAAAAAGAGGAACAAATCTTTAAAAACTAAAAATGTAAATCTTCTTAAAGAGAAAAATGAATTAGCTCTTGAAATTAAAGATCTGAAATATGAAAACGAAGATTTTTTAAAGGAAAAGAAATCAATTTCTAATGAAAACATTAAGTTAAAGAAAGAAATTGAAAAATATAAGGATATAGTTGATAGATTTACTTTAAGTTCTTCAAAATTAAACATAATTTTAGATAGTCAAAAAGCTATTTTTGACAAGGCAGGATTAGGATATAATCCTCTTAGGAAGCAAAAATCTTTGAAAAATATTTTTGTATGTGCTGGTCAATCTCCTAATATTACTTGTTTCAAATGTGGTTTAAAAGGACATAAATCATATGAATGTAATATTAAGAAAATAAGCAAAAATTTGATGATTAAAGAAAAGAAAATATGGGTTCCAAAAGGAACAATCTTTATTGCTACTAACCATGAAGGACCCAAGAAAGCTTGGATACCTAAACAAAAAGTTTGATTGTCTTGTAGGAGTGTCTTGCGGCCAAAAAATTAAAACAAAAGTGGTATCTTGATAGCGGCTGCTCAAGGCACATGACGGGTGACAAGGAGTAATTCATCACCCTTGAAGATAAAAAAGAAGGAGTTGTTACATTTGGTGACAATGGCAAAAGTCAAATTATGGGCCTTGATAAAATTCAAATAACTCCATCCACTTTTATTGAGAATGTTTTATATGTTTATGGTTTAAAGCATAATTTAATTAGTATTAGCCAATTATGTGATTCAAAGTTTCATTTGAATCTTCTATTTGCATTGTTTCTAATCCCATTAATAATAGCATTGTATTTATTGGATATAGAAATGACAATGCATACTTAATTGATTTAGACAATTTGTCTACTAGTAATCATTGCTTAATTGCTGATAATGTTAATGTGAATGAGATTGGATGGTTATGGCATCGTAGATTAGGTCATGCAAGCGCATACCTAATTTCAAAATTAATTAGAATGAATTTAGTTAAAGGACTTCCAAAATTAGATTTTAAAAATAACATAATATGTGATGCATGTCAATTTGGAAAACAGACTAGAAATTCTTTTAAATCTAAGAACCACTAGTCTAGGAGGAAAGAAATATGGTCTTGTGATAGTAGATGATTATTCTAGATTCACTTGGGTATTGTTTTTGGCTCATAAGGATGAGACTTTCTCGATATTTCTGAAATTCTTCAAAAAAGTCACTAATGAGAAAAAACAACACCATAGTGTATCTTAGAAGTGATCATGGAACAGAATTTGAAAATCATTTATTTGAATTTTTTTGCACTGAACATGGCATTCATCATAATTTTTTTGCACCTAGGACACCCTAATAAAATGGAGTCGTAGAAAGAAAAAATAGGACTTTAGAAGACATGGCCCGTGCTATCTGAAAGCCAACTCCCAAAGTACTTCTGGGCAGAAGCTATAAACACAGCATGTTACATCCTTAATAGAGCTTTAATTAGGCCAATTCTTAAAAAGACTCCCTATGAACTATGGCATAATAGAAAACCAAATATTAGTTATTTTCATGCATTTGATTGTAGATGTTTCATCCATAATAATGGTAAGGAGAACTTAGGAAAATTTGATGCAAAATCTGATGAAGGCATATTCTTAGGATATTCAACAACTAGTAAAGCCTATAGAGTATTTAACAAGAGGAACTTAATAGTAGAAGAATCTATTCATGTAGTTTTTTATGAGTCTTTAACATCAAGTTCAGAAAAGATTGATGATGAGGAAGATACAAATTTGCTAGAAAGAGATATTGAAAAATTAAATATAGATGTATCTTCAGACCATGAACAAGAAGCTAAAGATGATGATTCTCCTAGGGTTGATGTTATTGATACTAATCATAATGATGTAGATCCTCCTAGAAATTGGAGATATGCCTATGGTCATCCAAGAAAATTAATTATAGGTGATCCATCTCAAGGAGTAAGAACTAGATCATCTATGAGAAATATCAATAATCATCTTGCATTTGTATCTCAAATTGAACCTAAAACTATCGAAGAAGCCGAAAAAGATAGTAATTGGTTGTTAGCTATGCAAGAGGAATTAAATCAATTTACTAGGAATAATGTATGGTCCTTAGTTGATAGACTTAAAGATCACTGATCTAAATTGGTATTTAGAAATAAATTAGATGAAAATAGCATAGTAATTAGAAATAAAGTTAGATTAGTTGCAAAAGGATATAATCAAGAAGAAGGAATTGATTTTGATGAAACTTTTGCACCTGTAGCTAGATTAGAAGCAATTAGGCTATTACTTGCATTTGCATGTCATATGAATATCAATTTATTTCAAATGGATGTCAAAAGTACATTTTTAAATGGTTTTATAAATGAAGAAGTTTTTGTAGAACAACCATCTGGTTTTGAAGATCATGAATTTTCAAATCACGTTTTTAAATTATACAAAGCACTTTATGGTTTAAAATAAGCACCTAGAGCTTGGTATGATATGTTAAGCAAATTTCTAATTGAAAATAATTTTTCTAGAGAAAATGTTGATAAAACCTTATTTTTGAAGAGAAAAGATAAAGATTTATTAGTAGTACAAATCTATGTAGATGATATTGTATTTGGTGCTACTAACAATCTCTTATGTCAAGAATTTGCTAAGTTAATGCAGGGTAAGTTTGAGATGAGCATGATGAGAGAACTTAATTTCTTCCTAGGACTTCAAATCAAACAAAGTAAAGAGGGGATTTTCATCAACCAAACAAAGTACACAAAGAAAATTCTCAAGAAGTTTGGAATAGAATCAATTAAACCCTTTGGAACACCTATGAGTCCTTCATGCAAATTGGATAAAGATGAAGATGGTAAGAAAGTTGATCAAAAGCATTATAGTGGTATGATCGGATCTCTACTTTACTTAACAGCAAGTAGACCAGATATTATGTTTGATATCTGTCTATGTGCTAGATTTCAGTCAGAACCTAAAGAATCATACTTAATTGCTGTAAAAAGAATACTTACATATTTAAGTGGAACAAAAAATGTAGGATTATGGTATTCTAGAGACTCTACACTAAATTTAATTGCTTATTCAAATTCTGACTATGCTGGATGTAAATTAGATAGAAAAAGTACAAGTGGTGCATGTCAAATTTTAGGAAGTAACTTAATCTCTTGGTTTAGCAAAAAGCAAAATTCGGTTGCACTATCTACTGCTGAGGCTAATATGTTGCAGCTGAAAGTTGCTGTGCTCAAATCCTTTGGATTAAGCGACAACTTGAAGATTATGGCATAACACTTGATAAAACTCCTATTAAATGTGATAATACTAGTGCAATAAACTTAACAAAAAATCCAATCCAACATTCAAGAACTAAGCACATTGAAATTAGATATCATTTTATTAGAGAACATGTAGCTAATTGTGACATTTGTCTTGATTATGTTTGTACTGATGAACAACTAGCTGACATATTTACAAAACCTTTGAGTGAAGAGAGATTTTGTTATCTTAGAGGAGAGTTAGGGATTTGTGATCCATTGGAATGATTTTGAAACCCTTAAGATTAACTATCTAGAATTCATTCAATTTTCTTGAAAATTCTTTCATGATTCTAAGACAATTCATCTAGATATTTGAACCATTTGATTCTCTACATTCCAAGGATTTTATCCAAAATTTATTGATTTTTTTGACAAGTTTCGGATCTTTGAAACTCTCTTTATTTTTCTGAAACTGTCAGTGGAGTCGACACCCCTATTAGTAGAGTCGACACCTCATCTCTGTTGCTCTCGGTCTGAGACCTTGGAGCCGACACCTGCCTTAGCAAAGCCAACTCCAGTTCGAGCGCTAACTGCGTTAGCGAGTTGGAGTCGACACCCGACTTTGCAGGAGTCGACACCTTGTGGACCCATTTTGGCTATATTAGGGCAGAGTCGACACCCTTTCGGCCCTATTCACTCTCCATATTTTCCAAAATCCTCTCCAAGCCTTCCAAAACTTAGAATCCCTCAAATCTACTATTCCCTAGGTCTCAATGGCACCTAAGCGTAGGGGATCAATTTTTAGAGCTCCCATGGCAACGAGGAAGCAAACCATGAGGCGTCCTGTCCATGAGCCTTCGCCAAGCACGGATTCATCTTCTTCTTCCTCAACGCCTAGCGCCGTGCCTGGACCTACTTCTTCTCAGGTAGATTTACTAGCTGGTAGAGTCATAACAATGGGAAGAAAGGTCAATTTTGGATTATTTGAAGATGAGGGTTTTCAATTGAAAGACAAATCAAAGATATGGGTCGGGAAAAATCTGTTCCCTAGATGTTCCGACATACCCCGCCTTGGTTAAGGAGTTCTAGTCGAATCTTTCTAGAGGTGATGGCGAGATTGTTAGTTTTGTCAGAGGGGTTAGGGTTCACCTTACATCTGAGATTTTGAAAAATCTGCTAAGAATCCCTGTTACCAGAGTTATAGCTAATGTCCATAGCAACAGGAGTGCTGCATTGTCAAGGATGTTAGGCAGATATGTGAAAGAGTTTGAAGAAATAAGAGCTAACCAACTACCTTTGGAACTGAGATTGCTTCACAATATTTGCAGTAGGATCTTGTTTTCGAAAATAGGATGTTTTGAGTATGTCTCGGAGCGAGACATTGCTGTTATGGATAGCGTGATTACCGGTTAGCCTATCAATTTGCCTGGCATGATAATTTGGTATATAGCTGAAGCTGGTGGTAAAAAGAGATCCTCTCTGCCCTATGGTATGATTTTGACCTTAGTATTTCAGAGCCAAGGAGTGGTAATTTCTGACAGTGAACCCATAAAAAATCTTAGGCATACAGACTACTACAGCCTTGCCACTATTCATCGGATGGGCTTTGTGAAGATTAATGGTCAATGGAGAGGAAAGGTCATTCTGAAGACAGAGTAGCTGAGACTTCTGAGCCTGGCCCTTCTGAGGCAAGACCATCAGTGAGGCACAGCTCACCTGGCCCCAGTCATTGTGTACCTTCTGCTCCACCTGCTCTTTCTTTTTCAATTCAGTCATCTGCTGGTTTTTCTGCTATCCAGTTAGAGCAACTTAAAGAGTTATTTAGTACTCATAAAGAAGAAATGAAGACTGAGATTGACAATAGTCTTATGAGCTTAAGAGAAATATTTTATTCATTGGATGACAGAGTGAGCAAGATTGAATCCACTCTTGGATCTTCTGCAGAAGCTTGTAAGACTGATCTGATGCATATATTTGGGGAACTCAAAGAAATTGGAGGAGATTCCGAGACTTATTCTAGATGCAATGCAGAACTTCAGGAGAAAATCACAGTGGCATCTGCATTCTTTGATAGAAGGTTAAATGAATTTATTAGAGTTCAAAGGGATGGAATAGGAAATCTTTTAGAAGAACTCAAGAAACATTTTAGAATTTGATGTTTCTACCTTTTGTTGTTAGATACACTTTGTGTTGTACTGAAGTTTAGTTTGAATTTTTGATGTAATGAAGCTTTTCTTTTGATGTAATTAGAACTCGATGTTTAGGATTTTGATGTAATGGAAGCAACATTTTGATATAGTTGAAAGTATTGATGATGTAATGTTTTGGTATCAACATTTTGTTATACTCTAATGAATATCATATTTGCTATCCTAGAACTTTGATATTGAGTTTTGATTCACTTATGTTTAATGCATTGATCTATACTGCTTGCAACTTCTTAACCTTTGTTGGCCCAGATGACAACCCAAGAGGGGGGGGGGGGGGGGGGTGAATTGGGTTCTTTAAAAAAATTTAAACCTTTTGAAATATTTGTTTGCTTAGTGTGAGTGAAAGTGAATGCAGATGCAAAAACAAAATACAATCAGATAAGATAGAGATAGAGATAGAGATAAAGGAGACACGACAAACACAAAGATTTTATAGTGGTTCGGTGTATCCAACACCTACGTCCACTCCCAAGATTCACTTGGGTCCACACTATAATCTTCCTTGATTACAGCCGAGTTGTTTTACAAGCTCACAACTCAAACTTGTTGTTTTCCCGGGATCACAACGAACCCAGCCGGTTTTCCGGGCTCACCAGCACAAAAACCCTAACACAAGCTATACCAAGCTTGTACCGAGGTAAGACTACCTCCACTAGTTCAATCCCCCAGATTGAACTAGACACAAACAAAAGAAATATTGTTTTTCAAGTACACAGCTCCTCAATGAGCAAATAATCAAGTAAATGAACAAGGTTTAGAAAAGCCTGATTTGTAGTTGGTTGGCTTTTGAGCTTTTCTTCTTTTCTTCTTTTCTTCTTCTCCTTGCTAGATTGAATCAAGCCTCAGCTCCGATTCTTCACAGTTGAAGCAGTTGAGAAGGATTGAAAAGCAAGAAACTGATCCTCTTTCTCCAATTTGGGAAATCCACCAAAACTTTGATTTGAATGCCTTGGATTCCTCTTGAGCTTTTTGGAGTGGAGTGGATTTGAGCTAGAAGGTTTTTCTCTTGAGATTCAGGCTCTCTCTTTTTCGGATTTTTGAATTGGGATTTCTCTATTTCCGTTTTTCTTCTTTGTTTTTTCGTTCTTGTTTTTGAATGATAGTCTTCCCTTTTTATAGATTTCTTTCAAACCATTTTTGGAAGAAAACTATCCGTTGGAGTGTACCTTGCAACAAAATATATCCGTTAGAAATAAAGTAAAATAGAAATATTACCGTTAGAGCTGATCTGGCAATTTGATTTTTCGTTCCAGGTGGGTTGGAGTCGACTCTAACTTTTCTGGAGTCGGCTCTAACTCGAAACACTTTAATCCGTTAATTCTGGAGTCGTCTCTGACTTTTCTGGGGTCGACAAGAAACTTTTCTGGAGTCGACTCTAACAGACCCGGAGTCGACTCTAAGTCGGGGCCAGAAAAATCAACGTTCTGTCTTTTCTGTTGGAGTCGGCTCTAACAGTCTCGGAGTCGACTCTAACTTCCGTGCCAGATACTGGAGTCGGCTCTGTGATTCTCGGAGTCGACTCTAATGTCTGCAATCTTACCTAGACATTAGATTCGATCCAGAACAAGATTTAACTCCTGATTTTGATCATTCAATCGACTTATAATCTGAAAAACTTAATCAAAATCATTAGAGCCTTCAATTGTTATACTCAAATAGTTTTGTTAATCATCAAAATCATCAATTGGGTCAACAATCTCCCCCTTTTTGATGATAACAAAAACTTTGAGTATATGCATTCAAAAAATTCATTCGAACTAAAGATTATAGTCATTTTAAAGCTTAAAACATTTTTAATGAAGGATTTGATGCCAATATTCAAAGTGAACTTTTAAAATTATGCATGAGTTCTATATAAGCCATCAATTATGAACATTTAAACTAAATGTACAGAAAATTGCAATTAAGCTTGTTGTTAAGCTCCCCCTGCATTGAATAGCTCCCCCTATATATAAAAATCGAATTTTAATTGAACTGATTAAAATTTCAAGTCTCTTTCTTTTTGCATAAACAATCATTTCTCCCCCTTTCTTTCTTTCTTTTTGCATATTCAACCATCTCTCATTAAAATTTCAAGTCTTTTTTTTTGCATATTCAACCATCTCTCCCCCTTTTTTGTTATCAGCAATAAGGAGAGTATTAGATAAAGAAAGTTATTAGAGAAAAATTGTTGGTTCAATAAGACATAGGGATTCAAGCAGTCAATCATAGACAGATTTGAAAATGTAATTGCATTACATAAGTAAGAAACATTACATAAGTTGATTCAAGTACATTCCAAAGTGAGATACATTAGATACTCAAAATTCCTAAATACAAACTATCAAGATAAGTAAACCTGGAGAACCTAAGATACAAAAGAGTATCAAAATCAAAATCAAAGTCAGATATGTTTGAATACAATTTTCTTCAAGTGACCTATGATTTCCATTACATCATCTTTTTGAGATTTCTTAAAATTTTCAAGACAAGCTTCAATCTGTGAGACTGCAAGGTCAATGTCCTTCTTCAGTTGACCAGTTGCATGAACATAAGATCCCGAGCCATCAGCAATGCCTTCCATCCTTTCAAAGATTTTGTGAAGTTCAGCACCAAAGGATTCAACAGAATTGCTTATGGAAAAGGAAATCATGTCAAGTCTCGAGTTAAGTTCTTCTTTTAGCTGATTGAAGTCTTCTTTTAATTGATTAATCTCATGAGATCTCTGACTGTCATATTCAGCAAGCAAGGCTCTCAACTGACCAATCTGCTCATCAGAGAATCTCCCAGAAGCAGTAACAGACAGATGTGGAGGAGAGGGAACTGTGCTCGGTCCAGCTTCTGAAGGTCCAGCTGTAGATGGTCCCGCAATAAATGGATCAGGGACTGATGGTCCCGCAGTGGATGGTCCAGGGATATCTTCTACTCTGGCCTCTTCAGTTCTATCTCTCTCAGCTCTTTCTTCTCGTCCTCCTTTCATCCAGATACCATTTAACTTCTTGAAGCCCATCCGATGAATAGTAGAAATACTATAATAGTCAGTGTGCCTTAATTTCCTTAGGGGTTCATTATCCATAATTAGCACACCTTGGCTTCTAAAGATCAATGTCAGAACCATACCATATGGCAGTGTAGATCTTTTCTTTGTAGCAGCCTCTGCCATATAACCAATCATCATGCCAGCTAGGTTGACTGGCCTTCCAGTTATAATACAATCCATCAAAAGAATGTCTCGCTCCGAGACGTACTCAAATCTACCAATTTTGGGGAATAAAATTCTTCCACATATGTTGTGTAGTAACCTGAGCTCCAGATTTAATTGATTAGCAAGAATTTCCTCAAACTCGGTTACATCCCTCCCTAACATTCTTGACAATGCACCACTTCTATCATCATGCTGATATTCCATAATACCAATTGTGGGCATTTCCAACAGATTTCCAAGGATTTCAGCAGTTATTACAACTCTAGTTCCTCTTACAATACTGACTAAACCGCCTTCTCCTCTACTCAAATCATTGTAAAATTCTCTCACTAGGGCAGGATAAGTGGGGATATCTAATGAACAAATCTTTTCCCACCCCATTTCTTTTAAACATCTTCCTATTGAGAAGCCCTCCGACTCAAAGAAATCAAAGT
Organism: Calamus simplicifolius; assembly: GCA_900491605.1. Lineage (NCBI taxonomy): Eukaryota > Viridiplantae > Streptophyta > Magnoliopsida > Arecales > Arecaceae > Calamus > Calamus simplicifolius. Next base: position 540,473 of record UESW01004588.1, on the reverse strand, counting down.
TGACCTTCCTTCCAGTTGTGATAGTCTTACCGGCTAGTTGATCTACTTTGGGTGAAGAGGGTGAAGGAGGGGAATCTTCTTGAGTGGCCGAAGAGGAGGATGGCGAGGGTTGCCTCCGAATCGTGCGTCGCCTCGTGGGAACGGACGCTCCTCCGACGAAACCGCGCCTCTTGGGTGCCATTGAGTTGATTGGAATGTGTAATCAAAGGTTTTGAGAAGATTGGGGAGGTTGGAAAGGCTTTGGAACTCCTTGGAGGGGTTTTGGGAGACGGATAAAATGATTTGGGGTCGACTCCGCCTTTTTATTTTTGACCTAGTTCGACCTAGAGTCGACTCCCGAAAACTGGGTGTCGGCTCCGAACCAGAAAGTCTGTCAGCGCTCGAATTAGAGTCGGCTCTACAGAAGCCGGAGTCGGCTCTAATTGCTTAGACAGAACATCAAAAACTAAGGTGTCGACTCCACAAACTGTTAGAGTCGACTCTAACAGTTTCAGAGATAAAAAATCAAGTTTCAAGGATCTGAAACTATTCAAATTAATCATCAAACTCTAGATAAATGTTCCTTAGCAATTGGGGAAACAATGAATCAAGATCTAGATAGATTTCCTTATTGAATATCGAGATTTTTCAAGAAATTGATGAAATCTAGATAGTTGTTCTTAAGAGTTTCAGAAAATTATTCCAAAGGATCACAAACTCCTAATTCTCCTCTAAGATAACAAAATCTCTCTTCACTTAAGGGTTTTGTAAATATATCTGCCAGTTGTTCTTCAGTATTCACATAATCAAGACAAATTTCATTATTGGCAACATGTTCTCTTATAAAGTGATATCTAATTTCAATATGCTTTGTTCTTGAGTGTTGAATTGGATTTTTAGTTAGATTGATTGCACTTGTATTATCACATCTTATAGGTGTCTTATCAAGTGTGATACCATAGTCTTCAAGTTGTCTCTTAATCCATAGGATTTGAGCACAGCAACTTCCAGCTGCAACATATTCTGCTTCAGCAGTAGATAATGCAACCGAATTTTGCTTTTTGCTAAACCATGAGATTAAGTTACTTCCTAAAAATTGGCATGCACCACTTGTGCTTTTTCTATCTAACTTACATCCAGCATAATCAGAATCAGAATAAGCAATCAGATTTAATGTTGAGTCTCTAGAATACCATAAACCTACATTTTTTGTTCCACTAAGGTATCTAAGAATTCTTTTAACAGCAATTAAATGTGATTCTTTAGGTTCAGACTGAAATCTAGCACATAAGCAAACAGCAAACATTATGTCTGGTCTACTTGCAGTTAAGTAAAGTAGGGATCCGATTATACCTCGATAATATTTTTGATCAACCTTCTTACCTTCTTCATCTTTGTCCAGCTTGCATGAAGGACTCATTGGTGTTCCGAGGGGTTTGATTGATTCCATACCAAACTTCTTTAGAATTTCTCTTGTGTACTTTGTTTGGTTGATAAAGATTCCCTCTTTGCTTTGTTTGATTTGGAGTCCAAGGAAGAAATTGAGTTCTCCCATCATGCTCATTTCAAATTCTCCCTGCATTAACTTAGCAAACTCTTGACATAGAAGATTGTTAGTAGCACCAAATACAATGTCATCAACATAAATTTGAACTACAAGTAAATCTTTATCTTTTCTTTTCAAAAACAATGTTTTATCAACATTTCCTCTTGTAAAATCATTTTCAATCAAAAATTTACTTAGTCTATCATACCAAGCTCTAGGTGCTTGTTTCAAACCATATAAAGCTTTGTGCAATTTAAAAACGTGATTTGGAAATTCATGATCTTCAAATCCCGGTGGTTGTTCAACAAATACTTCTTCATTTATTAATCCATTTAAAAATGCACTTTTGACATCCATTTGAAATAAATTAAAGTTCATGTGACATGCAAATGCAAGTAATAGCCTAATGGCTTCTAATCTAGCTACAGGTGCAAAGGTTTCATCAAAATCAATACCTTCTTCTTGATTATATCCTTTTGCAACTAATCTAGCTTTGTTTCTAATTACTATGCCATTTTCATCTAGTTTATTTCTAAAAACCCATTTTGATCCTATAACAGAATGATCTTTAGGTCTTTCCACTAATGTCCATACATTATTTCTAGTGAATTGGTTTAATTCTTCTTGCATAGCTAACATCCAATTATTATCTTTTTCAGCTTCTTCAATGGTTTTAGGTTCAATTTGAGAAACAAATGCAAGGTGATTACTAATATTTCTCATAGATGATCTAGTTCTTATTCCTTGAGATGGATCACCTATAATCAATTCCTTGGGATGACTATAAGCGTATCTCCAATCTCTTGGTAGATCTACATCATTATGATTAGTATTAATAACATCAGCATTAGGCGAATCATTATCTTTAGCTTCTTGTTCATGATCTGAAGATACATCAATATTAAGTTTTTCAAGATTGTTTTCGAGAATGTTTGTATCTTCCTCATCATCAATCCTTTTGGAACTTGATGCTAAAGATTCATCAAAAACTACATGAATAGATTCTTCAACAATTAAACTTCCTTTATTGAACACTCTATATGCTTTACTAGTTGTTGAATAACCTAAGAATATTCCTTCATCAGATTTTGCATCAAATTTACCTAAGTTATTTTTACCATTATTATGAATAAAACATTTACAACCAAATGCATGAAAATATTTAATGTTGGGTTTTCTATCATGCCATAATTCATAAGGTGTTTTCTTTAAAATAGGTCTTATTAATGCTCTATTTAGGATGTAACATGCTGTGTTAATAGCTTCCGCCCAAAAGTATTTCGGGAGTTTACTTTCACATAGCATGGTACGGGCCATGTCTTCTAGAGTTCTATTTTTCCTTTCAACTACTCCATTTTGTTGAGGGGTTCTTGGTGCAGAAAAATTATGATTAATACCATTTTCATTGCAAAAACTTTCAAATAAGTGATTTTCAAATTCAGTTCCATGATCACTTCTTAGAGACACTATGGTAGTGTTTTTCTCATTTGTTACTTTCTTGAAGAATTTCAGGAATATCGAGAAAGTCTCATCTTTGTGAGCTAAAAACATTACCCAAGTGAATCTAGAGTAATCATCTACTATCACAAGACCATATTTCTTTCCTCCTAGACTTGTGGTTCTAGTTGGTCCAAAAAGGTCCATGTGAAGTAGCTCTAATGGCCTAGAAGTTGAAACAACATTTTTAGATTTAAAAGAACTTCTCGTTTGTTTTCCAAACTGACATGCATCACATATTTTGTTATTTTCAAAATCTATTTTAGGTAGTCCTTTTACTAAATCCATTCTAATTAGTTTTGAAATCAGGTGTGTGCTTGCGTGACCTAATCTTCGATGCCACAACCAACCAATCTCATTCATATTAGCATTATTAGCAACTAAGCAATGATTATTAGTAGACAAATTGTCTAAGTCAATCAAGTATACATTGCCATTTCTATTTCCAATAAAAACAATGCTATTATCAATGGGATTAGCAACTGTGCATATAGAAGATTCAAATGATACTTTAAAACCTTTGTCACATAATTGACTAATGCTAATTAAATTATGTTTCAAACCATCAACATATAAGACATTTTCAATATATGTGGAGGGAGTTATTTGAATGTTACCAAGCCCCAAGATTTGGCCTTTGCCATTATCCCCAAATGTAACTACTCCTCCTCTTTTGCTTTCGAGGGTGATGAATTGATCTTTGTCACCCGTCATGTGCCTTGAGCAGCCGCTATCAAGATACCACTTTCGCTTTGATCTTTTGGCCGCAAGACACTCCTGCAAAGATGATCAAGTCTTATGTTTAGGTACCCAAGCTTTCTTGGGTCCTTCATGGTTAGTAGCAATAAAAACTGTTCCTTTTGGAACCCATATTTTCTTTCCTTTAATATTTAAGTTTTTATTAGGTTTTAGAATTTTACATTCATAAGATTTATGTCCTTTTTGATTACATTTAAAGCATGTAAAATTACTTTGGCCAGCACGCACAAAAATATTTTTCAGTGATTTTTGTTTTCTAAAAGTGTTATACCCTAATCCGGCTTTGTCAAAAACTGCTTTTTGACTATTTAATAACATGTTCAATTTAGTTGAGCTTAAGGTAAACTTATCAACTATGTTCTTATATTTTTCAACCTCTTTCCTTAGTTTATCATTTTCATTGGAAATTAATTCTTTTTCTTTTACCAAAATTTCATTTTCAGATTTAAGTTTCTTAACTTCATTATTAAGATCTTCCTTTTCTTTAATGAAAGTTGAATTTTCATTTTTCAAAAGCTTGTATTTCTTTTTCAAAACCTTGAAATCGCCGACAAGTTCATTAAAAGCATCAAATAATTCATCAAATGCAAACTCATCGCAAGGGTTATCGGAACTTACCTCATCGTTGTCGTCCGCCATAAAACATACATTTGCGACTTCCTTTTGTTCTTCTTCGGAAGAAGATTCTTCGCTATCACTCCAAGTCGCCACATAAGCCTTCTTTTTCTTTTTGTAGGCTTTCTTTAATTTAGGACATTCATTCCTAAAGTGCCCCGGTTTATTACACTCATAGCAAGTCAAGGGGTCTTTCTCTTTTTCTTTGTCCTTGTCCTTGTTCTTATCCTTTTCTCCTTCCCACTTTGCTCCAAATTTCTTCTTGTGGAAGGGTTTCTTTCTCCTCATGAATCTTTTAAACTTTTTAGCTAAGAGAGTCTCATCATCATCATCATCATCGCTGCTGCTCTCTTCTTTTGCAGCTTTGAGGGCAATCACTTTCTTCTTCTTTGTGTCCTCCTCTACGTGCTGCTTCATTGTCAACTCATGGGTCATAAGTGATCCTAGAAGCTCCTCTAAGGGCAGAGTGTTGAGGTCCTTTGCTTCTTGGATTGCTGTCATTTTGGCTTCCCATGATCTTGGTAGTGACCTAAGAATTTTTCGAACAAGTTCTGAGTTAGTATATGTCTTACCAAGACTTTTTAAACCATTTACAATATCTGTAAATCTAGTATACATGCATGCAATGGTTTCAGATTGTTCCATGCTAAACAACTCATATTTATGAACAAGAATATTAATTTTAGATTCTTTTACTTGGTTGGTACCCTCATGGGTAACCTCTAATCTATCCCAAATCTCCTTTGCGGAATTACATGTGGAGATTCTATTAAATTCATTTGCATCTAAAGAGCAATATAAAACATTCATGGCTTTAGCGTTAAGCTGTGCCATCTTCCTATCATTATCATTCCAGTCCCTTTCGGGCTTAGGAACAATAGTGCCATCAATAACATGTGTGGGTGTACTAGGTCCATTAATTATAACACCCCATAGTTCATAGTCAGAAGCTTGAATGAATATCCTCATTCTAGCTTTCCAATATGAATAATTTGAACCATTAAACAGTGGAGGTCTATTCGTAGAATGACCTTCAGCAAATGATCCAACTTGAGCTGCCATTTGTGATCTCTAATGAGCACTAGCTCTGATACCAATTGTTGGCCCAGATGGGGGTGAATTGGGTTCTTTAAAAAAATTTAAACCTTTTGAAATATTTGTTTGCTTAGTGTGAGTGAAAGTGAATGCAGATGCAAAAACAAAATACAATCAATAAGATAGAGATAGAGATAGAGATAAAGGAGACACGGCAAACACAAAGATTTTATAGTGGTTCGGTGTATCCAACACCTACGTCCACTCCCAAGATTCACTTGGGTCCACACTATAATCTTCCTTGATTACAGCCGAGTTGTTTTACAAGCTCACAACTCAAACTTGTTGTTTTCCCGGGATCACAACGAACCCAGCCGGTTTTCGGGCTCACCAGCACAAAAACCCTAACACAAGCTATACCAAGCTTGTACCGAGGTAAGACTACCTCCACTAGTTCAATCCCCCAGATTGAACTAGACACAAACAAAAGAAATATTGTTTTTCAAGTACACAGCTCCTCAATGAGCAAATAATCAAGTAAATGAACAAGGTTTAGAAAAGCCTGATTTGTAGTTGGTTGGCTTTTGAGCTTTTCTTCTTTTTTCTTCTTCTCCTTGCTAGATTGAATCAAGCCTCAGCTCCGATTCTTCACAGTTGAAGCAGTTGAGAAGGATTGAAAAGCAAGAAACTGATCCTCTTTCTCCAATTTGGGAAATCCACCAAAACTTTGATTTGAATGCCTTGGATTCCTCTTGAGCTTTTTGGAGTGGAGTGGATTTGAGCTAGAAGGTTTTTTCTCTTGAGATTCAGGCTCTCTCTTTTTCGGATTTTTGAATTGGGATTTCTCTATTTCCGTTTTTCTTCTTTGTTTTTTCGTTCTTGTTTTTGAATGATAGTCTTCCCTTTTTATAGATTTCTTTCAAACCATTTTTGGAAGAAAACTATCCGTTGGAGTGTACCTTGCAACAAAATATATCCGTTAGAAATAAAGTAAAATAGAAATATTACCGTTAGAGCTGATCTGGCAATTTGATTTTTCGTTCCAGGTGGGTTGGAGTCGACTCTAACTTTTCTGGAGTCGGCTCTAACTCGAAACACTTTAATCCGTTAATTCTGGAGTCGTCTCTGACTTTTTACAAAAAAGGAGAGAAGTAAATGATATTTGTATATACATAAAAGTTACAATTAAATGTACAAAGGGGAGAGAAGATAATTATATATATACATTGAATGAATTTCATTAAGTAATTGGTATCAAGCATTAAATAAACTTAATTGCATTGACTGTTAAGATTAAATGAACTTAATTGCATTGAATGTTAGAGAAAAGATGTTAAATTGAGTATATAAGGGGAGCTATCTCATTCAAGGGGAGCTTAACTATGAGATCTTAAAATTTGCTTTGAAACTTCATTGTTTAATCATGCATACTCAATGTTTTTGTCATCATAAAAAATGGGGAGATTGTTGACCCAATTATTGATTTTGATGATTAACAAAAGATATGAGTATATTCATTATGTTTCTGACAAATTTGAAAGTGTTTCAGGCATTAAGAATGGTTAATCAGTCAAAAGGAATAAGGAAATAAGTTTTGAATCAAATTTTAATGGAAATTATTTAAGTTCAGAACTTAGAGTCGACACCTCAACAGTCTGGAGCCGACCCCAGGGCGTATCAGAACCTTTTTGGAATTTCGGCACGGTTTGGAGTCAACACCTGAAACTCTGGTGCCGACTCCAACCTGAGATACAGAGAAGTGCCTTTTGTGTCAGTTTTTGGAGCCAACACCTAGAGTTCGAGAGCCGACACCTGAAAGTTACGGAGTCGACACCTGAGTTTCTAGAGCCGACTCTAACTTGAGTATAGAGAGCATGTTTTTTGGACATAATTAGAGTCGACACCTTTGAATTCTGGAGCCGACTCTCGAATACGTCGAGTTGACACTTAACTATTTCGAAGCCGACTCCTCAACGATCTTTTGTTACTATTTTTGGACACCCTGATCTGGAGCTGACACATGAAAAGCTGGAGCCGACCCCAACATGTCAGATGCGGATTTTCAAAAGTGACAGATCAGCTCCAACGGTAATATTTTTCTCACCTAACTTCTAACGGTTATTTTTCTTTGTGTGTACAAACATCCAAGCATCTCACAATGGCTAGTTTTTCATCAAAAACCTTAGATTAAGAAGTCTATAAAATGGGGATTCGTCTGTTTAAAAAAGAGCGACAGAAAAAGAGAATATTTTGTGAAAAATCAAAAAATCTTGTGAAAGAAAGAGAGAGAAATCAAGGGGGAAAGACTCAGAGCTCAAATCCATCAATCCTAGAGAATCCAAAGAGAAATCCAAAGCATTCAAAGCTTAAAATCGAAGGATTTCCCAAGTGGAAAGGAAGAAAGCTAAAGCCCTATTTTTCCCCAACTTCTCAACTGCGATTTTTGTGAGGAATCTAGTTGAGGCCTGATTCAATCATTCAAGGGAGAAGAGAAAAAGAAGAAAAGCACACATCCAAATCGCTTCAAACAGACTTTTCTTACCTTTATTTATTTAATTGCATATTTGCTCATTTTAGAAGCTGTTTTGTATTCAAAATTATATTTTTCATTGTTGTTTGCTGATTCAATCAGGGGATTGAATTAGTGGAGGTAGTATACCTCGGGACAGGCTAAGGATAGCCTATGGTTAGGTTTTGTGCTGGTGAGCCTGTGAAAACCAGCTGGGTTCGTTGTGATCCTGGAGAAAACAACAAGTTTGGGTTGTGAGCTTGTAAAACAACTCGGCTATAATCAAGTGGATTATAGTGTGGACCCAAGTGCTGCTTGGGAGTGGACGTAGGTGTTGGATACACTGAACCACTATAATTAAAATCTTTGTGTTTGCCATGCTTTGTCTCTCTCTATCTCATTTATTTGTGCTTAGCATTATCTATACATTGCACTCAAGCACTTTCATATCAAAGCACATAGTTTTAAAGTGTTAAAATTTTAAGAACCCAGTTCACCCCCTCCCACTCTTGGGTTGCCATCTGGGCCAACAGAGACGCCGGGGCTGACGGGGCTGACCTGAGGAGGTCTGGGCCGCCTCGGCTACCTTAGAGACGCCGGGGTAGATGGGGCCGACCTGAGGAGGTCAGGACCACCTCGGCTGACTTGGAGACGCCTGGGCGGACGGGGCCGACCTGAGGAGGTCGGGGCCGCCTTGGCTACCTTGGAGATGCCGGGGCGAACGGGGCCGACCTGAGGAGGTCGGGGTCACCTCGGCTGACTTGGAGACGCCGGGGCCGACCTGAAGAGGTCGGGGCCGCCTCTGCTGACTTGGAGACGCCGGGGCGGACGGGGCCGACCTGAGGAGGTCGGGGCCGGCTCAGCTGACTTGGAGACGCCGGGGCAGACGGGGCCGACCTGAGGAGGTCGGGCTGCCTCGGCTGGCTTGGAGACGCTGGGGCCGACCTGAAGAGGTCGGGGCCTCCTCGGCTGACTTGGAGACGCCGGGGCGGATGGGGCCGACCTGAGAAGGTCGGAGCTGCCTCGGCTACCTTGGAGACGCCGGGGCGGACAGGGCCAACCTGAAGAGGTCAGGGCCGCTTCGACTGACTTGGAGACGCCGGAGCCGACGGGATGTGTTTGTGCCACGTGGTTGATTTTGCCATGATTACCCCTGTGGCTTTACATCATTAGCCACATCAATACCTACTCAGTAAACGTGTCTATATACAAATTCCAAAGAAAAAAATTGTTTGACATGCATTAATACCGGTTCAGCTTTTTTTTAGAATTTATGTACAGACACGTTTTCTGAATGGGTGTCGTAATTTTATAAATACGGTATCGTAAATTTACAACTGGGATGTAATCTTAAATTTTGATGTGACGTGCATTAATACCTGTTCAGCTTTTTTTTTTTGAAATTTATGTACAAACTTACTTTCTGAATGGGTATCATAATTTTATAACTACGGTGTCGTAAGTTTACAAGTGGAGTAGTTTTTTTTTTTTTGCTTTCAAGACGGGTGTTTTAATTTTATAACTATGGTGTCGTGAGTTTAAAACTAGGATGTCTTAATTTTTTCTCTCAAAATATCGTAAAGTTATTTTAACAATTTTAATGGATATCGTACGTATATTGATCAATAAAAAAAATGGTACAACTCACATATAACTTATTGCACCGGATACAATGTACAAAATGTTTTCCCATATAGAAACACATGCCTCCTGGCGTGAACACATTTCGGAAGGAATCTTTTAGCCCTGCTACCAGCCAACATGTAATTATTTTCGAAGAAACATATTGCAAACTAAACAAACATCAGCTCATCATTATTGCTCCCAAAATAAAAAAAGAAAAAAAAAATCTGATCACCATTCTACCCAAATATACATTTCTTAGCCTTTAAATTAAAAGATAAAAGGAGTAAAAGAAAATACACCTAAAACAATTTCTTCTACTACAATCAACTTGATCGAAATCCTCCACACATCTAAATCGGATGGGCTTCATTGAGTGAATCAACACGCCTCGCTTAATTCATATATTCTACAAAGAAATAAATAACATTATCTGCATGTCAGACTACCGGCCTTGCAACGCGGTAGTGGACATGTCATTCAACGCACTGAAATCCTGCTTGCTTGAAGATGACTCTACTTCAAGGGAAACTTTTCTTGCTACAAAACCAGGTTGTTTAGGATTTGGTAATGCCGCACCATCACTACCCAGCCACAATACTACCGTTGACATTAATGGTCGATCTTCCGGGCGCTCTTGCACGCATAGAAGGCCCAATTTTATGCATTTTAATACCTCATTTGTAGGAAAAGATAAACCCAATGATCCATCAACTAGCTGCAAGATCTTGTCCTCGTTCCATAAACTCCAGGCCTAAAAAATTTTCATCGAATGTCAGAATTTGAGATAGAGATAACGACAAATGATATAATTTAATCCACACTTACATGTCCAACAACATTTAGGTGGGAACGGTCAACATAATTTCCTCTGTTTTTCTTTCCACTAACGATCTCTAGAACTAAAACTCCAAAGCTAAACACATCAGATTTTGCTGAAAAAATGCCATCCATCGCATACTCGGGTGACATATAACCACTAGATTTCATGAATAAAATAGATAAAATTAATCATAAACTTTTATAGTGAAAAAATAATGAGTCAAATAATTTTATTAATCATACTTACTATGTGCCGACGATTCTTCTGGTGTTAACTTCTGTCTCATCTCCTCCAAAAATTCTCGCCATGCCAAAGTCTGAGATTTTAGGATTCATTTCTTTATCGAGAAGAATATTACTAGCTTTAAGATCCCTATGAATAATCCTAAATCTGGAATCATGGTGAAGATAAACAAGTCCTCGGGCAACCCCTTGAATGATACGATAGCGGGTTTGCCAATCCAATAGTACACTTTTTTCTTTATCTAGCAAGAGTTTAAAGAGAAAAAAATAAGTCTGAGAAATTTTTTTGAATTAATAATAATGATAGTACAATGAGAAAAAAAAAGGAATGTGGTATAGAAAAGAAAAACCAACCAAATACGATAGCATCCAAACTATTGTTGGTCATGTACTCATATATTAACATTCTTTCCTCTCCTTGAACACAACAACCCAACAAACGAACGAGATTTCTATGTTGAAGTTTCGCAATTAGCAAAACCTCGGTTTTAAATTCATCAAGCCCTTGTAACGAAGTTTTAGCAAGTCTTTTCACTGCAATTTCTTGCCCATCTTCAAGTTTGCCCTGTTAAATAACACATTTAATATATCAATAACAATAATAAATAGTTATATAAATTATTTTTGTATCGTACAAAATCATGAAAAGATCCTTAGTCCAATGAATCTATGAACGAATTTACAATTTTTATTATGGACCTTAACACGCATTCAAACCATGAGGTTCTACATAGATGGGTGTTTAGTCCCATATTGGAAGTGTATTAAAGAAGTTTTGCATATTAGAAGAAGATAGAAGATCCCAATTAATAATCTTAAGGATAATGTTTTTTAAATGAAATCCTAAGTCATTATAAATGATTATATGGCTTCTTAAGACATTATGAGCTAGTCATAAATTTTGTAATTATATCCTTTAGATTTTGTTAAGTATGAGGAGTATATGAGGATATGTACAAGAGCATGTCAGTTCATGAGTTTGAACCATTAAGTCTAGCTTCAAATCAATTGATTATTTTTAAAAATAAGGTAAACCTATTTATAATAACCTAGGTTCAAATTTTTGTTAAATATATTATCATAACTCAAGATCTTACTCAAAAAGATGAGTTAGAAAGGTTTATTTAAATTTCTCAATCTTCTAAAAATGATTAAGATCTTTCTAAACATGGATATAAAAAAAAGGCCTATATAATCTCTCGTAGGCTCTCTTCATTTGACATTGTTTGTAATAACTTAAGATTTCATCAAAAAAAAATTAGTATAAAATATATTATTTAAACTTCTTGATCTTATATAAGTATTTAAGATTTTCTTAATATATAGTCAATGCGCAACTAAATGCATTCCAATATGAGCCTTCACATGTACTATTCAAGGATTGGTCTAAAAATCTCTTATTGCTAGCTAAATCCAATTTACTAAAATGTGCCTTGTGTTTCCAAAGAGAACGAGTTACAACTTTGCGCCTAGCCTGTTGTACAAAGCCACTAACAAAAGAATCATGTGCTAACTAGTGGAAGATGCTTAGAAATGCAAAATCCAAAGATATAGCTAACCTTATGTTAACCATTAATTAAATAACAAGTAAATCAATCGGATCGTTTCTATAATACGATCTCTCTCTTTATTCTTCTACATTTTTTTTTAAAAAAAGGTGCAACTATTTTGCTATTTCTCCTTCTCTTTCTCTCTATATATATTCCTAATCATTTTAATAAAAGCCAGAGGGGAGGACTTTGCCTTATTTCATAATAATGATGATGATGATGATGATGATGATGATGATAGATTTAAGTAAGAGCATTCATAAATATTGAAATCCTTATGACACTTAAAATCCAAAAACTTTGTCATCAGTTAAAGTAAACATGGAGTTCAACTCAATCAGATACCTTATAAACAGGGCCAAACCCCCCTCTCCAAGCTTGTTGGCGATAGAAAAGCCATAGGTGGCAGCTGCAATGGTGCTCAAGTCGAACAAAGGGAGCTCTATATCGTCCCCCTGAAAACGTTCATCATTGTAGCCGCCGCTGAAGGAAGTTGCATCTAACAAAGCTGTACCAAATGGCAGCCATATTAATTTACAGTAAAGTTGGACTTGTTATCTAGTATTACAGCATGCATGCATCGCAAGTTCAAGCGATTAATCCAAACAAAGAAAAAACATTTCAATTCCCAAATGTAAGCAAGGGTGGGAAGATTTTACCCACCTCTTCTCCTTTTCTTCCTTCTCCACAAGAAAAAGCCGACAAAAGCAAGAAAGAGTACCACTAAAACAAGGCTTATAATAACTGCTGTAACTTCACCATCACTCCAACGAGATTTGTTGCCTGTTGAACCTATGACACCATCATCGTCATCACAATTAGAAGTTATTTTGAGATGTGCATTGACAAATTAACAACTGCAAAAGTTGCAGAAGATGCATAGCTTTTAAAATGCACATCATTAGCATAAATGATCAGCTCAAGTACTGCTCATTGAGAAGTAGGAAAAGGAAGAAAAGAAATTCATATAATGTAGAAATATCCTAGTATGCTTCAAAATCGAGTTAACTTGCCCTTGTTGTGGCTTCTGGTCCACGCCACCACCTGTGATAGCGTGCCATGCCATCCTTATTTCAGAAAGTCAAAATTAAGAAATATTGTGCATGTGCTCCTAAGATTATGCATCTGCTGTAATATTCTAATAGACAGTAGCCAAAATTAATGCTTTTGAAGGAACAGATAATTATGACATGCAATTACTTGCTTGGTTGCATTCATGAGACTTGCACCAAGACTTCATATCGCGTGATTGGTAGACCAAGTCAATCACATATATATGGAGAAGCATGGATACAGATCTAAAAATATAAACGAAAGCCATAATAATATGCGCTTATTGATTAATTCGATATATGAGTTATATAATTTCTAAGAATCTTAACTGATCAGATCTATTTAAGAATAAGTAAAACTCAAGTAAGCTGGACCAAAATCTAGATATATACTTTAAATTGTGAGTCGATAATTAAAATTCAACCTGCCCCTTATTCAAAATAAATCAGTCTAAAGTCTAATTCTAAGCCCTAGACTAATTTGGATGGGACGCAGATAGAATGCGATTCAACAATCTCCACCCCCATGGTGGGGACACCTGGTTGATTCTCAGGAGGTTAGCTGGTCAAAACCGAGTTCTTTGACGGTGATTGCAATCGCAGAGAGAACACAGAATTAATGGTCAAAAACGACGCCTTGTTGTGAAACATTCAAAACCAAACAACATGCCATTGGACGTTTCCACTCAATTTTATTCTCTTAGCTGCCATCATCTGGTGTCTGGTGTAGCTCTGCTAGACCTAAGAATCAAATAATGTGCATCTCCACTCACTTTGTTGTTCATACACTAATAACAATACATTGAGCCTGCTGACCAATGAATTATACAGCTAATAACAACCATGCGCAGGCAGGTACTTCAAAATTCAAAGGCATAAACTGGCATGATATACAGATTAATAATGTTTATATGATCATGAATCATATCATATACGCAAATTAACCAATTTAATCTCAACCTACAATGAGATCCAGGGGCTGGAACAGAACGTACCTAGATCGGCCGCCGCCAGCCGAAAGTAAAGATCCTGTCCAGCATCTGTGTACACGCGAACATCGGTGAGCTCGGAGAACCACATCACGCACCCACTTCCACCCCCACTGATATTAGCACTGGCATAAGCAGTGCAGGAGCAATTCTTCGAGCACATAGCCCTGCATTCATCAAGGTTCTTGCTCGTGTCCACACTGCAATTTGAGGTGTCCGGCAGCTTTGCGTTGCTCAAGATGGTGAACCCATCTGTTCCATTCTTACAGTCCAGCTGGGTCTTCCTCACGCACCCACCGGACATATCCCTCAGAGCCCAACTCTCCGGCGACTTCGGCGTGAACCCCTGCAGACAGTCACATATCGGCGAGTTGTTAGGATCGCAGACCCCGTAAGGCCCGCATGTCGACAACGGGTCGCACTGGTCCCTCGGTGCGTACCAGAAGATGTTCCACAAGCCACCGGCGGCGAGCCACACCGACCGTTGTACCACGCCGGACTGGTTAACCATTAGTCTTGACAAAAAGGACTTGTCCGCTGTCTCATAGGAGTAGGTCACCTCCTCCTTGTTGTTCACAAAGCTCAAGGTGAAGCCTGGGTAGGTGACGGTGTCGGGGATGCCGCTGAACTCCAGCCCATTCCACGGCCCAGTCCTCCACAGTTTCTGCGACCCCTTCCAAAAGAATATCTCAGGGTCTCCATGTATATCCATGGCCAAGTAGTACTCTCCGGGGGATGGATCGCTGCTGCTCTTCCACGCCCTCAAGGTGCGGTTCAGGCCGCTTGTTAGGTTCACCCCGAGCTTCATGCCGGGCAGCAGCGTGTCCGTGGGGTGGTCGAAGCTTTGCCATGCGAAGCTATCGGAGTCGTTGCCGCTGCTCTCTTCTTTCACTACAAAGTTTCCATCATCTAAGAGTTGTGCGACGGGATTTCTTAAGCCCGTCGCAGCTGTGGACCAGACAACGGTGGAGTTCTGAGTGGAAATGATGAGGCTACCGTTGGTGGCGATCGATAGGATTCCCGTCGAATCAGTGATCGGCGTCTCGCGGTTGGCCACCCACACTATTGTTTCGATTGCGAACTCTTGGTACCATATGCCGACGTAACGGTTCCTCGAGTTGAGAGGGCTGAAGAAGCCTAGGGCAAACATCCCGCCAGAGGAAATCAGGGTTTCATTGCCAGCAACAGACTGGTTTGGACTTAAGGTATCACCTGCAATGGAAATGGAGAAGAGGGTGAAAAGTATTATTAGAAAGAGGAATGGTCCGTGGATGACTCTCATGGCTCCCACTGGTCAGGCAAAATGTCCCCAAATAGATGTCGCTGGTATTAATCCTGCAATCGGTTATTGAAGCTGGCAGCCAGCTTCAACCCTTAAGACCACAGTATTTATTATTTATTTGACTGAAACAGGGGAGTTGAACTCCCCATATTTTATTAAATAAGGAACTTCTGAACCAAAGGATGAGAAGGGTCCCCTGTCACCTTGTCAGATAAGCATGGCTGCTTTCGTTCAATTATTGATCTGTGCATCAATTTGTGGTCATGTTGACTTATTAGGAGAGAACGGGGTATTAATTTGGGCCTATCCGGCTTCAGTTCAACTCTTAAATCATAAATAGACTGCCGTGGTGCACTAAACTGCCAGGAGTATGCCAGATTTCCCCCTTCGCTTCGTGGTTTTATTTCAAAAATTGGCCGCCACATAGTGAAAATTCATAAATCTCTCAACTTATTGCAAAGATAAGGTGACGAAGCCAAAGTGCTGCCAAAAAAAATATATTTGATCGTATGAAAAATTTTAAGTGTTTTGAATCTATACTTCTTTTAGAATGAGGAATGAAGAAGGGATTCATTTTTGAAAACATATGATTTGATCCCAAGTCCCCTTTGTCATCTTTTTCCAAGTCTCTACCTAAAGACTACCAAACCTAACATCACAATGAGAGAATATTGGAATTGAAGATCATTAAAATCGAAGCTTAATGATAGATTCCCTTGATTTTATTTTAACCGTTAAGCCGGCTGGATGGTAAATACTTCTGCTTGAAAACTTAATCATAACGGTGCCTTCTCCATTAACTCCTTATATAACTTTCTTAACTATGGAGGTGTTTTTTGGTTGCATGATAAAACTGAATAAAGTGAAGCTATCCTTTAAAAACTAAATGTCTTCATCTCACTCGCTCTAAAAACTAGATTGCACCTGAAAGAGGTTCCTTAATTTGAGCTGTCAATTTTATAGCACTCAATTTGAATCAACCTCATCCCTCCCATTCTGTGTAAATTCGGTAGATTTGTTTGGCCATGTTCTACTTTTATTCTCTTTATTCTCTTTAGCTAACTTGTAGTTAGGCATTCTTTCTTGTCTTCGTTATGGTATCTTCTCCTCTAAAAATTCTAGCTATACCAAAGTTTCAGACTTTGGGAGTTTATGTCCTTGTCTCCAAGAATGTTGCTGGTTATGAATTCTCTTGTGAATAATTCCAAATCAATATTGATGAAGATAAAGATAGCCTCAAGCAATTACCATAACAATATGGTGGTAGTGTGTCTTCATTTCCAGTTTCCAATTTCGATATATTCCTTTCGCTTTGCCTGGATAATTTTTTTTCCATGACATTAATTAGTTTTTGTAAAGCTATTTTTGAGAAAATATGTTGAAAAAAAATGTTCTGTTTCCATTCAGTTCTTACTCAAACTACTAACAAAAGATTGATGTGGTGACCAAGTTTTTCTTTACTTTGGGAGAGCTCTCCAACGTGAAGAAAGTATCTTCTTCTTTTCTTCTTCTTTTCCTATTTTTCTTTTTCTTTTTTTTTTTTTTTTTTTATTATAAGCGAGTGTTCACACTAGTCTAATATGAATCAATCCAGAAACATCAGAATACAAAATTTACAGCAAAATAGTAAGACAAGAATCATCCTGACTCCATATCCAATAGCCAGAATGCTAGGTCATTGAAGCCGTCACCCAACAGCAGTCGAATTGGCTTCACGGTATATGTATCGAATCTGGGCTGATTCGGCTTTCTGAAGGATGGACCATATGTCCCTGAGAATCGGATTAAAGGGGGCTACAGAAATATTTTTCTTTCAAAGCCATCTAAGGACCATCGTAAAATCATCCTCGATTACAAGTTTTTGGGCATGAAAAATCTGATAAGCATAAGTAATTTCTATTTTCAAAATTGATACAGCAGGGGAGGACCAGAAATGCACTATTATGGGAATAGTGTACGATGGAATATTTACATGGGATAAAGATTAGATCACAATGCGATCAAAGGGCTCAGAGAAGAGTTGTACGTGTTTGTTAAGTCAATTCTTTGGGCGTACGGTGATTCTCCAAAGATCAAAGAGTGGGTAATTTTGCCCCTTCATCGGCACTCCTCCTTTTGGAAGGAGGTTTATTTCCATACTCCGACTATTTTGATCAACACCTCGTAGATGTTAGGTGTTGGCTCTATGGTTGATGTTATCCAAGACAAGTGGATTGTTGACCTTCCCCTCTCTCTTTGGCCTACTTTCACCAGCATCGATATTCCCAGTAGAATAAGGGTCAAGGATTTGATTTCTCAGGATTCCTCTAGTTGGCATATGAATATTGTTACTCAACTCTTTGGTAAGGAATTAGCCCGTCGGATCCTTGCTATTCCGCTTATTCGGAGGAATGTTACTGATACCAGATTATGGTGTAGATCTTCCTTGCCTTGGGCTCCTTCCAGGGACTTAATGAGTATGTACATACCTCCTCCACATCGTACGATGGATGCTGGTTGGGTATGGAAGCTTCCTATTCATCCCAGGGTTCAGCTTTTTGTTTGGAAGCTATTGTGGGATTGTATTCCAACATGCTACTTCCTTGCTAATAGGGGCCCTAATATCCAGTCTATTTGCCCCTTATGTCGTCAGGAGGAGGATACTACCGACCATGTTATCTTTACCTGCCCTAGAGTCAGGGAAATCTGGTGGAGTGTGGGTTATGATTGTCGTGCTGATGCTGCTGGCTCTCTGAGATCTATGTTTTTGCATATTCTTCAGTAGGGTAGACAGTACCAGACTGGCTTATGGGCTGCCACTGCTTACCATATCTGGCTATCATGGAATCTTCTCATCTTTACTGATGAATCTTCTCCTTCCTTCAGGGTTGTTCGGAAAGCCAGGCTTTTATCGGTTGATTTCTCTTCTCGTCAGAATGCTCCTGTGTTTGGCAGCCCTAGCCACTGGGGATCCTCTGCTGCTACGGCAGCGGACCGGTATACGGTCTTCATCTCCTGGGAGCCCCCCCTTCAGGGTTTGTCAAACTTAATTTTGATGGGAGTGTTCGTGGCAGGCTTTCTGGTTCTGCGTTCGTTATTCGTGGGCCTACTGGAGATTTGTTGGCGGCTGGTGGCTTTGGTAGTCTTGACTCATCAGTTCCTCTTGCTGAACTTTATGCTGCTTGGCCGGCATTCTTTATGCTATTAGATCCCTGCATGCTCTTAATCTGATTATTGAGGGCGATTCTCTTACAGTTATCCGATGGATCCAGAAGGATAACTGTTTTCAAGCTCCTGTCAACCCCCTTATCCTTGATATATGGGCTACCTTGCGGGATGTTGATAGTGTCCAAATCCGTCATGTTTATCGCGAAGCCAACTCTACGGCTGATTGGGTAGCGACGGAGGTGGCTCACCACGGTGGTTATAGGATTTGGTCACAGGGTGACCCCTGTCCTTCTGTACTTAATCTAATTTTGCATTCTGACTTATCTGGGCTGACTCACACTAGAGTGGTGTGATCGCCCGTTTGTACCAAAAAAAAAGAGTGGGTGATTTTGGGAAGGATGGATTGCTCGTTGGCTTGTCTTGAAAGGAAGACTGCTTCGGCATGATTTTTATCTTTTGGGAGCTTCTTCTTCAGGATTTGTAAAAATCAACTTTAATGAAAGTATTTAAGGAAGATTTGTTGAGTCTGCTTTCATTATTCGTGGGACCGATGGAGCCTTGTTATCGGTGGATGGTTTTGGTTCCCTAAATTCTTATGTCCTATAGCCGAACTTTATGCAGCATGGGCTGGTATCTCCCATGCTGTTCGGAGACTTCATGCTTAAAGCCTGTTCATTAAGGGGATTCTCTTTCTGTTATCAGATGGCTCCGGATAGAATTCTGCGATCATGTCCCCACCAACCCTCTTCTTTGTGATATTCGAGCTGCACTGTGGGGTTCTCACAGTGTCCACATTCGGCACATCTATCGAAAAACTAATTCTATGGCAGACTGGATGACGACTGCTGTGGTCCATCATGTGAAATTTTGGATATGAAATCAGGGTGACCTATATCCTCATGCTCTTAAGCAAATTTTATACTCTGATATTTTTTTGGCTGACTCATACAAGGTTATTGTGATCGTCCGTACAAAAAAAAAAAAGGGAAGACTTCTGCATTAATTCCGTCCATTTGGAATGTGCCAACAAAGAACCATCAAGGGGAATCAATCACAAAGTCCAAGAAATATTAGAACATATTAAACATGAAGCATGAAAGCAAACGTACAAAATATATATTGAAATTCATATGTGATGCCAAGGAGGTCCGCGTTGATGCCCGTCGGGGCCTAGAGGCTAGAACTCTCGGACTCAGACTTTTGGAGCCGCTCCAAGTGCAAAGCAGCATGACAAGGCCTTTTGGTCCCACGGAAAGAGAGGAAAAATACTCTATATTATAAATAAAAATAAATTTAAAGTTATTTAAATATAATTAATTATAAAGGTCAGTCATTTTTTTATTTTTACATTTATATAAAATATTAATTTATTTTTTTTATTTTTAAGATTTATGAATTATTTGAATTTAAGAATAAAAAAATAATTGGATTCAAATTTGACTGCTTTCTTGTTAATAATTGTTAGTTTACCTTACCCATAGGAGCCAATCTTTAGTAGCTGCAATCGAAATAATGAAACCATATGATGGAGACTCTAACGAGGTGGAGGTAGGTACAGAATAGGTAAGTCAATATAGAAGAATAAATTTTAATTGGGAGTCGGCTTTTCAAGGCGTTTTTTCTTTATTTTTCTCTCTCTAAGGCATCATCTTTCCGTGAACAATAATAGCATCTCCTTTCCATGAATCTCTTCACCTTCCCTGCTCCCCTCGTGGTGGTTGATAAATAATTCAACATCAGTGACCGCGCTAGAGATGGCATTTTAAGGTTTTTCTCTTCAAAAGACTTCATGGATTAAGTAATCATAGTTGAATATCGTTACAATGAAGACAGGAAATCATTTTATTATTATCAGTTGAGAGGGAGAGCTTCTCATTATACCCGCTAGTCTTCTCTCCCGCTTAAAAATAATAGATCAAAGCGAAGAAAAGCAACGTGGAAGACATTTTAGTTCAATATAAGTAATAAAAGATTAGGTTTTGAATTGACGACAACCAATCACAGTAGCTAGAGAAAATAAAATTATCAGAAATGAACAATATAGGAAACGTAATGGAATTGGAGTTATCAGCTTATTTTTAATGATTTCTAATGACGCCAAGTCACCTTCTTCAAGCGTCGAGGAAGACGGACGTCCTTCTCTCTGGACCCCTGCAAGAAAAGTCCCCGAAGACAGGATGCTCCGATAGGGACCCTCCGACGCTCAAGTTAGTACTTGGGATCAGACGAGAACTGCTCAGCAGAAGAGAGCTGAAACAGTTAGGGTTTTAGCTAGTAGGAAGAAAACTAGAAAACCAGAGTTCAAGGATCCTACTCACAACGCGGGCGCATACTTTTATACCTGTTCGAATGTCCCATCTATCAGTTTCAGAAGATTGCTGTCGTACTATCACTGTGCGCGCCGGAGGCGTCCTGCGTTACCTGTCAATATGCCTTTACATGTGTCTAGCAGCCATTGTTGCATTTGGTGCGCGTCGTTGCTTGACAAGACCGCGCACAGTTGCAAGTGGTAGTGAATCGTACTCCGTAACGGGGCATGATCATGCACAGTGACACATGCAATGCACCATACGCCGTTATGAGGTACGGCCGCAAGCAGCCACGGGCGCACGGTGGGTCACGTGGGTGCTCCAGGTGGCCTAAAGTTGTCATTTGGTTCGAAGGCCGGTTCACGTACTGAACGTTGCCCCCGCACCCCGAGACCGGAGGGGGTCCCGGGGGTGAGATGACGCTTGTGCACCCCGAGACCAGAGGGGGGGTCTTGGGGTTGAGATGCAGTGACCTCACCCCAAGACCGAAGGGGGTCTCAGGGGTGAGATGATGCTTGTGCACCCTGAGACCGGAGGGGGTCTCGGGGTTGAGATGCAGTGACCTCACCCCGAGACCGGAGGGGGTCTCGGGGGTGAGATGATGCTTGTGCACCCCAAGACTGGTCGGGGGTCTCGGGGTTGAGATGCAGTGACCTCACCCCGAGACCGGAGGGGTCTCGGGGGTAAGATGATGCTTGTGCACCCCGAAACCGGAGGGGGGTCTCGGGGTTGAGATGCAGTGACCTCACCCTGAGACCAGAAGGGGTCTCGGGGGTGAGATGATGCTTGTGCACCCCGAGACTGGAGGGGGGTCTCAGGGTTGAGATGCAGTGACCTCATCCCAAGACCGGAGGGGGTCTCATGGGTGAGGTGATGCTTGTGCACCCCGAGACCGGAGGGGGATCTCGGGGTTGAGATGCAGTGACCTCATCCCGAGGCTGGAGGGGGTCTCGGGGGTGAGATGATGCTTGTGCACCCCGAGATCGGAGGAGGGTCTCGGGGTTGAGATGCAGTGACCTCTCCCCGAGACCGGAGGGGGTCTCGGGGGTGAGATGATGCTTGTGCACCCCAAGACCGGAGGGGGGTCTCGGGGTTGAGATGCAGTGACCTCACCGGTCTGGGGGGTGAGATGATGCTTGTGCACCCCAAGACTGGAGGGAGGTCTCGGGGTTGAGATATTCAGGGTCTTACTGGATATTCGGCAGAGCTAAGGGTTGAATGACTCCGTGGAGACGGAGTCCTCTAGGCTGACGCTTGGTGGAACCAACACTGATGTCAGATAAGGAGGAGGTTCCGGGGTTAGGGGAGGACCTCCGTTAGCTGCTGTTACCATTTATTCTAACGGTGCTGGATCAGCCACATCAGATGCCCCCTCACCCCTGAGGCGAAGCGGGCCCCACTGGTAAGGCGAAAGGGGTGCTGCCTCCCACATGGTTGATCCCTGTCCACATCTCTATGCGGACGGCATGGGGAATGTGAAAAGGCGGCCGCTTCCGTACACTGAGCCCACCATCATCGTCCTCGAGGCGAGATTAACTCTTCGAAGTCCGCGTGAAAAGCCGCATCATCATTACCTCTCATAGCGGCGACGTCAGCGAAGTCCCATCATTAGCCAGAGGCGTATTGTATCACGCGCTGGGCAACCATTGAGGTGAGCCAGCCTATGGTGCGGATCCATGTGGCTGATTAGACAAGGCAGGATAATTTGAAACCCAATAAAACTCGAACGGGGGTTGAATCTGGCCACACCACTGCTGCCATCGTCGTCTTCCTCTGAGCCTCTGCGTCTTGGTCTCCCCTGCAACCCGAGAACCTGGGCTTAGCTTCCCTTCCTTTAGGTCAATTTTTTGTCTCTTCTAGACTCCTCCATTCCTTCTTTTATCCATGAGTTCCTCATCTCGAACCTCGGAGGATGATTCGGAGAATCATTCTCCCTCTGAGAGGAACTACGCCTCTCCTGTTCCTTCCCCCTCTCCTCCACTTGAGTGGTCCACTGATTCGGAGGACCGCGTCCCTCTGGCCCAGCGGCGGGTCATTGGGCAGAGCGGGTCCTTTCTCCATTTTTCATGCCCGAGGTCCTGGAAGAGCTTAGCCACCTGAAGGCGGGTACGTTCTTTCGGGAGTCCTACGCGGCCCTTGTCAGAGTAAGTGGTCCTGCCACCCTTTGCTTCTATATTTTCCCTCTTCTTTTTTTTTTTGACCTGGAGCTTGCATGCAGCTTGCGCATTCCACAAGGGCCGCGAGGGAGGTGATCCACAGTGGGAAGGCCCTTCTGCACGAGGCACAGAAGGAGGCCGAAGAGGCTCGTATCGTGCGGAGGTGGCTGAGGGGGTGCTAGAGTCAGCCAGAACCGCTCGGGCCAATGAAATAAGGGCTGCTGAGAGCCGAGCGGAGGTCGAGGCCAACCATCTACGGGCGGCGCTCCATCAGATGACGGAAGCTGAAAACACCATGATGGCCAGAGACCTATACATCTCTGAGCTGACCCTGGCCATCCAAGAAGTCGAGGGTTAGGCGGCCGCGGCTACGGAGAGAGTAGGGTCGGCGGAGGATAAGGCAAGGGCCGCGGAGGAAAAGGCAATGGCGACGGAGGAAAAAGCAAGGGCCGCGGAGGAAAGGGCAAGGGGCTGAGAGGGTTGCAGCGGCAACCCTCGCCACGGAGGAAGGAGCTCGGGCCGTTGAGGTGGAAGATGCCATCGTGGCCAGGACCGCCGGAATCATAGAAGAATACAAAGCGTCCGAGCGCCTCGCAAATGACCTGGTAGAAGCCTCAACGGCGGTGTTTCTTCAAGGGTTCCAGCATGGGAAGGAGAAAATTGCTAGGGACTTGAACTTTCCCCAAGCCCTGGAAGTCAAACCAGATCACTTCTCGGATTCGGCCCCCTCCGATGATGAGCCCGCACCAGCTGAACCGTGAGCTTCCTTGTATTTTTTATTTTTGCAAGTCTGACTATGTCGGCGTTTTGTAATCACTTCAAATTAATGAAATATCTTTTTCCTCCAAGATAAATTGTCTATCTACGACCCTTATCCCAAATTCATTGGTTGATGATGCGCGACCTCTCAGTCCTATTAGTGCCAGGGGATAACTCTCGATTCATGCGTGAATTACTCCATCTTAGCCATCTAGGACCGAAACTCGGGGCCAGGAAGGATAGGATTCCTAGGGTTGAAGCACCAGACTTTGGAGGTTGAAGTAGGCGGGTTCCTCAGGACTGATGGCACACCGCTTTGCCTGGGTTATGGCAGGCCTTGTGCCTGGCAGGCACATGGCTTTAGATGCTGATAGGGGGTCGGGCTTTATGCCTAGCTGGTCTGGGGCTTTAGGTGCCGACGGGGGTTGGGCTTTATGCCTGGCTGGTCCAGGGCTTTAGGTGCCGTCAGGTGTCGAGCTTTATGCCTGGTTGGTCCGAGGCTTTAGGTGCCGATGGGGGTCGAGCTTTATACCTGGCTAGTCCGGGGCTTTAGGTGCCGACGGGGGTCGGGCTTTATGCCTGGCTGATCCAGGGCTTTAGGTGCCGTCGGATGTCGGGCTTTATGCCTGGCTGGTCTAGGGCTTTAGGTGCCAACGGGGGTCGGGCTTTATGCCTGGCTGGTCTAGGGCTTTAGGTGCCGTCGGGTGTCAAGCTTTATGCCTGGCTGGTCCAGGGCTTTAGGTGCCGACGTGGTCGGGCTTTATGCTTGGCTGGTCCAGGGCTTTTGGTGCCGTCGGGTGTCGGGCTTTATGCCTGGCTAGTCCAGTGCTTTAGGTGCCGACGGGGGTCGGGCTTTATGCCTGGCTGGTCTAAGGCTTTAGGTGCCGATGGGGGTCAGGCTTTATGCATGGCTGGTCCAGGGCTTTAGGTGCCGACGGGTGTCGGGCTTTATGCCTGGCTGGTCCGGGGCTTTAGTTGCCGACGGATGTCGGGCTTTATGCCTGGCTGGCCCAGGGCTTTAGGTGCCGACGGGTGTCGGACTTTATGCCTGGCTGGTCCAGGGCTTTAGGTGTCGACAGGGTTGGGCTTTATGCCTGGCTGGTCCAGGGCTTTAGGTGCCGATGGGTGTCGGGCTTTATGCCTGGCTGGTCCAGGGCTTTAGGGGCTGACGGGTGTCGGGCTTTATGCCTGGCTGGCGCAGGGCTTTAGGTGCCGACGGGTGTCGGGCTTTATACCTGGCTGGTCTAGGGCTTTAGGTGCCAACGGGTGTTGGGCTTTATGCCTGGCTGGCCCAGGGCTTTAGGTGCCGATGGGGGTCGGGCTTTATACCTGGCTGGTCTAGGGCTTTAGGTGCCGACAGGTGTCGGGCTTTATGCCTGGCTGGCCCAGGGCTTTAGGTGTCGTCGGGTGTCGGGCTTTATGCCTTGCTGGTCCAGGGCTTCAGGTGCTGACGGGGGTCGGGCTTTATGCCTGGATGGTCCAGGGCTTTAGGTGCCGACGGGTGTCGGGCTTTATGCCTGGCTGGCCCAGGGCTTTAGGTACGAACGGGGGTCAGGCTTTATGCCTGGCTGGCCCAGGGCTTTAGGTGCCGGCGGGGGTCGGGCTTTATGCCTGGCTGGTCCAGGGCTTTAGGTGCCAACGGGGGTCGGGCTTCATGCTTGGCTGGTCCAAGGCTTTAGGTGCCGATGGGTGTCGGGCTTTATGCCTGGCTGGTCCAGTGCTTTAGCAAAAGAACTTAGGAGCTAGAATTGAAATTCGTTAATATAGAATGAGGGGTGAAGGCCCAAAAGAATACATGATTTAATGTGAGAGGAGAGATGTGCTACTGATAATACCGACGAAGGTTGTCTGCATTCCACATTCGAGAAAGTGGCTTCCCATCAAGCTCTTCAATCTTGTAAGCTCCGTGCCGGAGTGTCTCGGCGATCCGATAGGGTCCTTCCCAATTCGAGGCTAGCTTGCCCCCCTCCGTCGGCTTTGAGACTTCAGCCCGTCGGAGGACCAGGTCTCCCGGCAAGAAAGTCTTGGGATGTACACGGGTGTTGTAGTATCTGGCAGCTCATTGTCGATAGACCGCCATCCACAACCGCGATCGGTCCCGCACCTCCTCCACCAGGTCAAGGTTGGCCAGTAGCTGGTCCGCGTTATCTTTCTCATCATACGACTCCACCCGAGGACTCGGGGAGCCTATCTCCACTGGGATAACAGCTTCGGACACAAAAACCAGGCTGAACGGAGTCTCTCCAGTGGGGGCTCGCGGCGTTGTATGGTAGGCCCACAGCACATTGTGAAGCTCCTTCACCCATCACCCCTTGCAATCATCCAGCCGGGTTCTCAATCCTTGGAGAATGATGCGATTGGTCACTTTGGCCGCGCCATTAGTCTGGGGGTGTCCGATCGAAGTGAACCTCTGGTGGATGCCAAGTTCGGCGTAGAACTCCCGGAAAGGCGCGTTATCAAACTGCAGACCATTGTCGGTGACTAAGGTATGGGGTAGCCCGAACCGACATATGATTGACCTCCAAAAGAAGGATCTCACCTTATTTTCAGTAATTTTAGCAAGGGCTTCGGCTTCAATCCACTTGGTGAAGTGATCAATGGCCACTAGGAGGAACTTGCGCTGTCCGAAGGCCGGAGGGAATGGTCCCAAGATATCCATACCCCACTGAGCGAATGGCAAAGGTGCCACCAAAGGGGTCAGCTGAGATGCCGGCTGTCGCTGAATATTGGCATGGTGCTGGCAGCTATCACATTTCTTGACAAGCTCAGCCGCGTCTTCCTTCATGGTGAGCCAGTAATATCCCTGTCGTAGGGCCTTGTAGGCTAGGGCTCTGCCCCCTAGATGACTTTCACAGATGCCTTCGTGGATCTCCCGCAAGATGTAATCTACTTCAGCTGGCCCTACACACTTGAGGACCGAGTATGAAAATGACCTTCGATAGAGCCTCCCGTCCATTATCAGGAACCTTGGAGCCTACCGCTTGAGTAATCTAGCTTCTGCAGGGTCTTCAGGGAGGGTGCCGTCAGTCAAAAATCGTACGTAGACGTCCATCCAAGAGAGCCCCTGCTCAACTAGCAATGCTTCTTCCATCGCTTCAATGCTTAGGGCATGCAGGTGCTCCACATACATTCTTCCCAGGGTCCCGTCGGCCTAGGTGGCCAGTCGGGACAATGCATCAGCCCTAGCATTCTCCGCCCGGGGAATGTAGCTGACGTGAAAATAGGAGAACCGGGAGGCCTGGGACCACACCTCGCTTAAGTAGCACGACATGGTTGGGTCTCTGGCCTCATACTCTCCAACAACCTGCCCGGAGACAAGCTGGGAATCTGTGAAGGCCCTCAGACACTCCGCTCCAAGCTCCTTGGCCAGTTTCATCCCCGCCAGCAGGGCTTCATACTCCGCCTGGTCATTGGTAGCTGAGAACAGGAACCGGAGGGCATACTCTACTACCTCCCCCTCAGGGCTTGCAAGGATAAGTCCAGCTCCACTTCCTTGAGAGTTAGCCGCTCCATCCACATGTAGGATCCACTCTTCTCCTTCCGCTCCCCCCGCCAGGGGTGGCTTCATGTGCACCTCCGGATGCGACTCTTCATGGCCCTCCTCAGTCCAGGTACACTCGACCAAAAAATTGGCTAATACTTGGGATTTCATGGCAGACCTTGGCCGGATGGATAAATCAAACTCGCTCAGCTTAACGGCCCACTTGGCTAACCGTCCCGAGGTGTCAGGATGGGATATAATAGTTCGGAGAGGTTGGTCCGTGAGCACCACGATGGGGTGGGCTTGGAAATAGGGTCGGAAGCGCTGTGCAGAGACCACCAAGGCGAAGATGATCTTCTCAGTTCTGGTATATCTGGTCTCGGCATCATGAAGCACCTTACTGGTGTAATAGACTGGCCTCTGCATTCCATTAGCATTCATACGTACGAGCACAGAGTTGACGGCCTTAGGGGAGGCTGCCAGATACAAAAGAAACTCCTCCCCGCTCCTTGTCTTAGACAGTAGCGGGGGAGTGGATAGAAATTGCTTCAACTCCTCGAAGGCGTCCTGGCACTCCTTTGTCCATTCGAAGCCGTTGACCTTGCGCAGCGCCTTGAAGAAGGGCAGGCATCTCTCCGCTGATCTTGATATGAAGCGACAGGGCTGCCACCCTCCCGGTCAAGCACTGCACCTCTTTTTTGTTAGTCGGGGGCCTCATATCCAGGATGCCCCGGATCTTATCAGGATTGGCTTCGATCCCGCGCTGAGTCACCATGAAGCCCAAGAACTTGCCCGCTGCAACCCCGAAGGCACACTTGCGGGGGTTCAGCCTCATTCGATATTGGCGCATGTTACTGAAGGTTTCCGCAAGATCAACGACGTGGTCAGCCGCATGGACGCTCTTGGTTAACATATCATCCACATACACCTCCATGTTGCGCCCAATCTGGCCCTCAAAGACCTTATTCATCAACCTCTGATAAGTTGCCCCGGCATTCTTCAGCCCAAACGGCATCACTTTGTAGCAGTAAATTCCTTTTTCGGTGACAAAGAAAGTGGCCTCTTCATCAGCTGGGTCCATCCTTATTTGGTTGTACCCTGAAAATGCATCCATGAAGCTAAGGGCCTCATACCCGGACGTAGCATCCACTAGCTGATCGATCCGGGGCAGCGGGAAGCTATCCTTGGGGCACGCCTTGTTGAGATCGGTGAAGTCCACGCACATCCTGCAGCTCCCACTGGCCTTACGCACCATCACGACATTCGCCAGCCAGTCGGGGTAGTGCACTTCACGGATATGACCAGCCGCTAGGAGCTTTCGCACCTCTTCGTCCACAGCCTTCTGTCTATCTGAGGCAAAACTTCTCTTCTTTTGTCGAATGGATCGGCACTCAGGCTTGATGTTTAGCCGGTGGGTGATCACCTCCTCAGGGATGCCCGACATGTCCGACGCCGACCAGGCGAAGATGTCATCGTTGGCTCATAGGAAAGCGAGGAGCCGATCGCGGGCCTCCTCCGAGAGCGAAGCTCTGATGCGGATCGTTCTTGCCGGGTCCTCCCCAAGAGGGAAGGCCAGTAGACGCTCAGCCGGTTCTCCTCTCCTCTCCAGGTCCCGGGGGTCCAACACCTTTGGCGCGGGTGCAGGCATCACCTTCTACGGACTTGGAGACATGTGGTAGCAAAGTGGGGGCGGGTTCTGCTTCCCCCATATCTCCCTGACCCCTCCTCTGGCGGGAAACCTCACAAGGAGCCTCTTAGTAGAGATGATAGTATCCAAGAGGTTGAGTCCGGGCCTTCCAAGGATAGCATTGTAGGCAAGGGGCACCCGGACCACTAGGAAGCTCATAAGGATCGTGCTTTGGTGCGGGGCCGCGCCAGCCGTAACAGGAAGGGTGATCTCCCCTCAACTTGCACGGAGTCTCCTGTGAACCCCATCAAGGGCGTGGCGACAGGTCGGAGCAGGTTAGATGATAAACTCATACAAACAAAAGCATCGTAATTTAAAACGTTCACCGAGCTCCCGCTATCGACCAAAATTCTTTTTACAGGGTGTTTGGCTATCGTCATGGACACGACGATACTATCATTATTTTCATTAACTACCCCCTCTAAGTCCCTTTTAGAAAAAGGGATTACAGATTCTAACTCCCCCTCCTCTCTCGGCCTCTTGGGCGGTCCACCTACCCCTCAGGAAATCATTGCCACCGTCTTCTCAGTTGAAGTGTTGTCGATCATCGGCGGCGGGGGCGCTGACGGGTCAGGAGCTCCCGGGTTGTTCCTCTGGACGAACTTTCCCAGGTGACCTCGTTGGATAAGGTCTTCTATAGCCTTCTTCAGCTAGCGATAGTCATCAGTGTCGTGGTCGTGATCCCGGTGATAACGACAGTAGAGGTTCTTGTTGCGGGGGATCTTCGGGTTTATTGGAGGAGGGCGCTGAAGATAAGGCTCCCCTTTAATCTTGAGCAGGATCTGTAATATCGGGTGAGCAGTAGGGTGTAGGATCCATCTCTTGGTGCAGGGGCTCGGGGATGGTTGTCTGGCTGGTGAGGAGGCTCAGGTCTTCTGGGGCGAGCTTTGATAGGGTCCGGTCAGGCTGGTTTCTTGGAGACGCTCCCACTAGCCTCGCATCGAGAGGAGTCGGCCTCGTCAGCCCGAATGTATTTCTGGGCCCGGGTCAAGAGCTCGGCGTAGGAGCCAGGCGGCTTCTTGTCAAGGGAGTACGCGAAGCAAGACGGACGAAGCCCTCGCTTCAAGGCCAAAGTGGCCACTGAGTCTTCAAGATTGTAAACTTCCAGGGCAACCTCCTTGAACCATGCGACGTAGTCCCGAAGGGACTCGCCACCCTTTTGCTGGACGGAGAAGATGCTATCGGCTACCCTTGGAATCTTTCTGCAGGCATCAAAGTGGGCCAGAAAGGCCCTCTCCAGCTATCGGAAGGAATCGATACTTTGCGGCGGCAGGCTGGAATACCAGGCTCGAGCAGCTTTCTTCAAGGTGGCTGGGAAGGCGATGCACATGAGCGAATGGTTTCCCCCTGGACTTTCATAAGAACCTTGTAACCCTCCAGATGGTCCAGAGGGTCCGTGGTCCTTTTATAAGGGTCCAACTAAGGGAGACGAAATCGAGTGGAGATAGGCTTCTCCATGATGCGGCGAGACAGCGGTGGGCGGCTGTCATAGTCCATCTCTAAAGGGTTGGTAATCCGGCGGCTGAGCTCTTCCAACCGCTGGTTGTACTCATGAAGCCTTCGCTCCACCCGGTGGGCTACCCCGCCATCAAAGGACCCTTCCCTCGAAGAGTCTGAGGAGGAGGAGAGGCGGCGGGGAGGACGATGGGACGCTCTGCCTCCTTCTCATGTCGTCTCTTGGGGGATGTGCTGACGCGGCGAGAGGGTGAGCGGGGCTGCTTTGAGGCCTTCCGGCGGTGAGGCTTAGGTGAAGTGCGGCAAGGGCAGGCTTCTCGGGCAGGAGACCTCCTCCAAATTAAGTGCTGACTAGGCTGAGGGACTCCTGGCACCGACGGGAAGGGTTCTGGTTGCCGCGCAATCACCGCCTGATGTTGCAGGCCTTGGGCCATTGTGGCCAAGGATTGAACTTGTGCGGAAAGAGCAGCAAACTGATCTTCCTAAAACTGTTGTACCGGTGCTGGTGCTGGTGCGTCGGCTTGAGGGGCTGAGGGGCCAACTATGGGCTGATCAGCCCTTTGACGTTGCCCCCCAGCGTGACTGGCGGTGGCCTCTCGTGCACGAGTCATCACCATTGTTTTAGAGCTTGAGGAGGAAGAAGTCAATAACAGGTTCGAGGCTATTCTTTTGTTCAATCCCCCCTACCTGGCACGCTAATCTAATGACGCCAAGTCACCTTCTTCAAGCGTCGAGGAAGACAGACATCCTTCTCTCTGGACCCCTGTAAGAAAAGTCCCCGGAGACCGGATGCTCCGGTAGGGACCCTTCGGCGCTCAAATTAGTCACTTGGGATCAGACAAGAACTGCTTAGCAGAAGAGAGCTGAAACAGTTAGGGTTTTAGCTAGTATGAAGAAAACTAGAAAACCAGAATTCAAGGATCCTACTCACAATGCGGGCGCATGCTTTTATACCTGTTCGAATGTCCCATCTATCCATTCTGGAAGATTGCTGTCGTACTGTCACTGTGCGCGCCGGAGGCATCCTGCGTTACCTGTCAATATGGCTTTACAGGTGTCTAGCAGCCACTGTTGCATTTGTGCGCGCCGTTGCTTGACATGACCGCGTACAGTTGCAAGTGGTAGTGAATCGTACTCCGTAACGGGGCATGGTAATGCACAGTGATACATGCAATGCACCATACGCCGTTATGAGGTATGGCCGCAAGCAACCACGGGCGTACGGTGGGTCACGTGGGTGCGCCAGGTGGCCCAAAGTTATCGTTTGGTTCGAAGGCCGGTTCACGTACTGAACATTGCCCCTGCACCCCAAGACCGGAGGGGGTCCCGGGGGTGAGATGGCGTTTGTGCACCCCGAGACCGGAGGGGGGTCTCGGGGTTGAGATGCAGTGATCTCACCCCAAGACCGAAGGGGGTCTCGGGGGTGAGATAATGCTTGTGCACCCCAAGACCAGAGGGGGGTCTCGGGGTTGAGATGCAATGACCTCTCCCCAAGATCGGAGGGGTCTCGGGGGTGAGGTGATGCTTGTGCACCCCGAGACCGGAGGGAGGTCTCAGGGTTGAGATGCAGTGACCTCACCCCGAGACCGGAGGGGGTCTCGGGGGTGAGATGATGCTTGTGCACCCCGAGACCGGTGGGGGGTCTCGGGGTTGAGATGCAGTGACCTCACCCCGAGACCGGAGGGGGTCTCGGGGGTGAGATGATGCTTGTGCATCCCGAGACAGGAGGGGGTCTCGGGGGTAAGATGATGCTTGTGCACCCCGAGACAGGAGGGGGGTCTCGGGGTTGAGATGCAATGACCTCACCCCGAGACCGAAGGGGGTCTTGGGGGTGAGATGATGCTTGTGCACCCCGAGACCAGAGGGGGGTCTCGGGGTTGAGATGCAGTGACCTCACCCCGAGACCGGAGGGGGTCTCGAGGGTGAGATGATGCTTGTGCACCCCGAGACCGGAGGAGGGTCTCGGGGTTGAGATGCAGTGACCTCACCCCAAGACCGAAGGGGGTCTCGGGGTGAGGTGATGCTTGTGCACCCCGAGACCGGAGGGGGGTCTCGGGGTTGAGATGTAGTGACCTCACCCCAAGACCAGAGGGGGTCTCGGGGGTGAGATGATGCTTGTGTACCCCGAGACCGGAGGGGGGTCTTGGGGTTGAGATGCGGTGACCTCTCCCCGAGACCGGAGGGGGTCTCGGGGGTGAGATGATGCTTGTGCACTCCGAGACCGGAGGGGGGTCTCGGGGTTGAGATGTAGTGACCTCACCCCGAGACTGGAGGGGCTCTCGGGGGTGAGATGATGCTTGCGCACCCCGAGACCAGAGGGGGTCTCGGGGTTGAGATGTTCGGGATCTTACCGGATTTTCGATAGAGCTAAGGGTTGAATGACTCCGTGAAGACGGAGTCCTCCAGGCAGACGCTTGGCGGAACCAACGCTGATGTCGGATAAGGAGAAGGTTCCGAGGTTAGGGAAGGACTTCTGTTAGCTGTTGTTATCATTTATTCTAACGGCGCTGGATCAGCCACATCAATTTCTTTGTTCTTTATGATGACCGAGAAAACCTAATTAAATTTCTCGATAGTTTGCATCACATTCTTCACATTTCAAAAGAAAGAATGCAAGTCAAATTTTGGCGTCATACCTTTATTGCAAGAATATTGCTTGCTTTTGAGGTCCTTGTGAACAACCGATCCAATGCAAAGATAAAATGTTGCTTGCTTGGATAAAATTTGTATGTTGGATTACGTTAGAGTTCAGAATTTTTTTTTGAAAAAGAAGCAAACTGTTTTGTTTCCTTTGGGGATGCTACCAACAGAATTAGAACCAAAAACTCGGGGATAAACTTTGAATGATTCTGGTAGCTATTTTTGCATTCAATACTTATATAAAAGTATACAACAAACCATAATAAGAAACCAAAAACAAAGGACAAAATCTTTTCGTGGAAATATATTTTTTACGCACAATATAAATGCTTGCAATTAATTATAGTTGTATTCTACTTGTCTTATAAATCATTATTTATGTATATCTCTCAAATCATTCAGGGGTAGTAATCATACTCCAATTTTTGATAGATAATTTAATTTTTAAAAAATACAAAATTGTACTAGTATAATTTTGAATTAATATACATAAAAATTAATATTCGATTGACACTATGAAAAGTTATGATTTTTGTTGCTGCCGAAATCTGTCCTCCGACTCGGGCACGATCGGGCTGCAGCGTGGGCTCCCGCCTAAGTGGACCTGCAAAACAGTCCTCACGCGAGAGGCATTGGGGGTGGCCCTCTGCGGAAGACCCTCCGACGCTCAAGTCAGTGGAGATCAGCAATCAACAAAAATGGGGAGAATGCTCTCGCTGAACAGTCCATCCAGGGCTTTGAGCAGAGCGCTAATGGCGGAAGCTAAGGCAGAAGAAGAGAGGGTTCCATTGAGCAAGTGCGCACATACCTGAGGAGTCGGCAAACGACTCTATTTGTAGAGGATCACCTGATTCCCTGGGGCGTCGTGGGTCAGAAAGTCATTAGGATCTGAATCCAGTTTGTTATGAGGTCGGTAGGATTTGTATCTTGTTGGTTAGGAGATCGACGGCTATGAGAGCTTACTATGTCTCGAGATTTGGTGAGGACATAGGCTCCAGGGCCCTAGGCCACTCTCGTGGGTCCAAGGTCACTCTCGGATATGATTTTTGTTTGGAATCTCATAAATTCGGGTTCTCCCGCGTCAAATTCCGTAGAGGCATAGATATCGCTCGGGCTAGGCCAAGCGATGGGAGAGATCAGCTAGAGGGATGATATAGCTCGACTGGGGCTGAGAGATGATGTAGCTCGGCTGGGGCCGAGAGATGTGATATAGCTCGGCTGGGGCCGAGAGATGATATAACTCGGCTGGGGCCGAGAGACGTGATATAGCTCGGCTGGGGCCGAGAGACGATATAGCTCGGTTGGGGCTGAGAGATGTGATCCACGCCTTGGGAGTCCTTGGCTCAGCGAGGGGCTAAGGCGCCCCAACTTACCGAGGCTGACCTATCACAGGCGGGTGTCGCACAGCAGGTAGGAATCAGGGCTAGCCCTAGCCATGTTCACGATTATTGATACAGCGATTTTACCCCTAACACATGCCCCCCACTCCCTAGTTCGAAATGTAAGTTCGGGCGTAGGGAGCATAATTCCAGGTGGCATGACTTGAACGGAGTGATCCGGGTTGACAGCCTGCGCAATGATGCCCTATTTAATGCTGCGCGGCCACCGTGCCTTTGTGAGATGTGCCTTTATAGGGCACGTCACATAAGGCTCCTTTGAGGCAGCGGTTGGGGGATTGCCACGTAGCAAATCCCTATTTTTACGGCATCCACAATGGCGGTTCTGGGCGTCTCGGTTGGGATGCCCTATCTTTCTCTTAAGGTGGTTTCTTTGAGGGAAAGCAAAGTCGAAACGGCGTCGTCCCTGTTTGCAGTGCTCCTTTGTTCTTCTTTGGAGAATCTTGCTCTCTGCTTCCTCTGTAATCTCGCTCGGTGCTTCTCTCGGCCAGCATGATGATGAGCCCCGACGATATGATTTCGAAGATTGCCGCCGAGGATTTGGGAAGAATACGCCAAAATTATGGTATTCCCTCAGATATCCTTCTGAGATTGCCAGAGCCCGAGCATAGGGTTTCGCAAGATCTGGAGCGTGGGGTCTTTCTTTATAAAGACAGTCTGAAGGCGGGCCTTCGATTTCTCCTTCACCCCTTGGTGAAGGAAATCATGAGATTCTACAATATTTTCCCGACAATGGTGGCTCCCAACAGTTGGCACAGCATCATCGGGTTTATCTCAATGTGTAACCGGATTCAGGTAACGGCAACTCTTCCTCTCTTCTGTGCCTGTTATTATCTGATGCCTGGGAGGAAATCAGAGTGGCCTTACATTGGACCCCGGAGGTCTTTCAAGACGATAACAGATAAGCCATCATTTATAAAGGAGTGGAAGGTCAAGTTTTTTATTGCCGAGGGGAACATCGGTTCCGATTTTCCCCAGGGATGGAGAAACTTTGTTCGAGATGTGGAAACACATCCGATTCTATCTGAGCAGGAGAAGGAGGACTTGGAGGTCCTTCGTGACGGTAGAACATTTTCAGCTAATGATTTACTGTCGGAGGAGGCTCTTTTCACCGCCGGGCTTAGCCTCCTTGACCTGCATAGTAAGTTTTTTTCTTTTTCCATCAATTTTGTTCGAGCAAGTATGTCTCGGTCTGACCGCTTGCTCTCCGTTCCGTAGCCAAGAAGTCTGAACTATCGAGCCGCATAAAGAAAGGGATGAGCAAGCGCCCGAGGGAGAGTAGCGGAGGGGAGAAACGTAAGCCCGAGAAAACGGCTCAATTTTTCGAGGAGCGCTCGCCAGAGGTTGAAGCAGTCGTGGCGGAGGCGCTGAAAGCAGAGGAGGATACAGAGGGGACTGCTGAGGCCCCCTGTCCTCTAGTGGTGGAAATAGTAGACAGCCCGGATGAAACTCCGTTGGCTTGTCTGGGAGCCTCTTCTTTTGAAGGTAAGCCAAGGGCTGGCATGGCAGAGGTTGGTGCCTCTGAGGGCCCTCCTCCGAGCGAGGAAATGCCTCTGGCCTTGGTAGGAGGACAGGAGGGATTTAGGGACGGCGACGCTGGGCCGACTATAGTGGAGGCTCAAAAGGAGCCTACGGTTGGAGAACTTCCCCCTGGAGTGGTTGGAGAAATTGATGAATAGACCGAGGCATTGGCGGAGCCTGCGGGGGAGGAGCAGGTACCCATGATCAAGGGAAGGAGCTCAGACAAGGGAAGAAAGCAAGGTAAAGGTCTTGCAGCCGAAGCTTCTTCCACCAAAGTTTCAGGAAAATTGGCGCCTGGGCTGGCCGAGTTATCCGAAGGATCCCAGGTTAGAATTCTGCTGAGGGAGGCCGAGAGGGCAAAAGCTTCTCAGTTGGAGGTCGTCCGGACCGATCCTTCGGACGGCGACGATCAATCCGGTAGCTCGGAATTGGCCGTCGAGGCGGCGTTTGCTGTCTTAATGAGGTCAGCATTGTACCCAGGCGCAGGTCCCTCGGCAAATGAGTTCGCAGACCTAGACCTAGTTAACGCCACGTTTGGCCAGCAGAATGTGGTGACGGAAGCCCATCTTCTCCCCGAGATCAATAATTCCACCATCATGGGACTAGCCATGTCCTACATCTCCTGGGTGAGTCATTATTCCCGAGTAGTGAGTGCTTTTTTGTTAGCTTGGTCGCTCTCTTCTCACTTGTGCTTCATTCTGCATAGTGCTTTGATCACTAGGGCGTTGTGCTGGTGCTTGAACCTGGTGACAGGGGCCAGCGCCCTAGCCAGGAGAGTCAGCACCGAGCTTCGATCGCGAGCGGAGGTGTCTGATGCATTTGAACAAGCTCTAGGTACCGCCAACGAGAATTTGGCGAAGATAAGGGTGCTACATCAGGCCTCCCTAGATGACGCGTCTAAGCTGAGGCTCGAAGTTAAAGAGCTACGAGGGCTCCTAGCGAGGTACGATGATGCATGCCTGGAGTTATCGCAGATCAAGTCTAAGCATGATGGAGAAATGGAGACTGTCAAGAAACAATTTAGTGAAAGCCTAGGCAGGCAGAGAAGAGAAGCCGTCGAGGAGAGAAATCGCCTGAACAAGATGCTTGGCAAGTTGGAGGAGAAGGTACACAACTCAACTGCGGTATAGCTGATAGGAATGACAGATCAAATGGCACCACGAAAAGTTAACCCAACTCGATAGCGAGCTCTCCCAAGCCTGGGGAGAAGCTGACAGTAGGCTGTCGAAGATCAGCGATCTCAAGGGCAGAATCGAGCGGGTTAAGGCTGATAAATTAAGAGCTTTTGATGAGGTCAAGGAGCTGACCCAGAAGTTATCCTGGCAGGAGGAGGAGGTATGGTACTACCCCTTTTTGGCTTCCCTTGCCGGCTCACCGTGGCACTGGCTAACTTTGTTTTTGCAGATGAAGAAGGCGGAGCTAGAGAACCGGAGCCAGATGCGGACCCTGCAAGGGGAATTGGCATCCAGTCGAGGGAGGGGCTCAGAGCTCGAAAGGCAGGTTGCTGAGACCGAGGAGCAAGTTGCCTTACTGCGGAATCAAACTGCTGAAACTGAGGGGCAGGTCGCCTCACTTCAAAATCAAGTTGCTGAAGCTAAGATGCGGCTCGCTCTACTCAGGGGTGAACAAGATGCAATCTGTGCTGACGCCTTCCAGCTTGGCGTGGAGGACGTTCGAAATAAAATATCCAGGGAGCATCCAGAATGGGACCTCTCCTTCTTGGATGTTGAAATCTATGAGGCTTGTACCCCATGAGCTGAAGAGGATGAATACGATGATGTTTCGAACATCGACCTCGATGCTATTCTAGTTGCCAGTGAGGCTGTGGCCCCTGAAGGACGCCTCAAATCCATCGCCGAGGAAACGATAACCTTTGAAGTAGGCAAAACGAGCCAGTCTTCCCCGAGCGTTGTTGAGGGAACTGCCGGAACTGATCCAGCTCCTGACCCTTGAGAATTATTTGTGTACTTTTGCTTTTTTAGACATGTAGTTTGGTCTGAAGTTTCCAATGAACGGGCCCTCGGCCCCCATTTGCTTGCCTTTTTAGCCAATCTTTTTACTGCAGACTTCCTTTCGACTGCAAACAAGTTATGACTTGTTCGCGTTCTTCGGCCGACTTAGTTCGGGTTGAAATAAATGTCTCGGTCGAGGCCGAGGTATAGGGATAGCTCTGATGAAGCCGAGTGATGTGATAGCTCGGCTTAGGTCGAGAGATAAGATAGTTCTGATGAAGCCGAGTAACGTGATATCTCGGCTTAGGCCGAGAGATAAGATAGCTCAGCAGGTGATGGCCAAGGATTGCAGAGGTATCCTGGTTAGAGCCGAAGTTGGGTAACTCAGCCCACGCAATGCGAAGAAGCGGGCGCGCCTTTCGAAGGGAGTTTGGTCCCAAGAAGAAGGATGTCTACCGGTGCGCCGTCATTTATTTATCCTTTTCGGTAAAAGGGGAGTGATTCCTCGCTTCCCGCATGCGGCCACGGAAGCGATGACACATGGCAAGACTTTATGGTAGTGGCATTGGAACTGATGGTTCGGGTGATCTGGACGCTCGTCCGAGGTAATTTAAATACCGGTTGGTGGTACGCCATCGTTAACCATTTCCTCTATCGAGCTCCTATTGGCCTGTTTGAGCTTACAGTAACAGGATGGCTTCCGAGAATAGAGGGAGGTCAACTGGGATGCCAAACAGCGTTGTTGGCAGCTTTGGGGTGCCTCACCGTGGCCGTACCACGATAACTGTTGACGGGGAGGTTCAGGCGTCGTTACTCGCGGACCGCGAGCAAGTCCGGAGAATGGCTGAACAACACATGGTCGTCTCGGCAAGAGAGATCGAGCTCCTTCGCCAAGTCAACAGTAGGCTGGAGCGGGAGGTGGCGTCCCTTCGACAGCAATTGGCTAATTCGGCTATGCGGCGTGGGGAGAGTTCAGCAGCGTTCAGAGAAGGTAGCAAGCCCCTGTGAGGGCTGATGTATTTTTCTTTGGTTTTCCCCTCTTGTAATGAACGGAGAAAGGTTTATTGGAACTTTCTTGTTTGTTTGCCTTTTCTGAAGTGTTTTCCTTTATCGTCCGAGTCTTACAGAACGAGGTATTCTCCCAAGGAACCTCCAACACAGCATCCTTGTTTTGACCAAGGTAAATGGGGCTCGCAGGTTTTAGTTGGGGCATTGTATATCGCTCGATTTTTGTTGAGGTTTTTGATAAAAGATGCACTCCGGCCTTAGCCGGGGCTTATATTCCTAGGACGTGCACTCTGACCTTAACCGATGCTTACGCATTCTGGGTATAGGTCGGGGCTTATATTCATAGGACGTGCACTCCGACCTTACCCGATGCTTACGCATTCTGGGTATAGGTCGGGGCTTATATTCATAGGACGTGCACTCCGACCTTACCCGATGCTTACGCATTCTGGGTATAGGCTGGGGCTTATATTCATAGGACATGCACTCCGACCTTACCCGATGCTTACGCATTCTGGGTATAGGTCGAGGCTTATAGCGTGTCCCATTATCATTGAGATAAAAGTAGTTACTCTAGACTGGATAGAAGTACAAGATCACATGTAGCCATGCTGAACGGAAAGGAGATACTTTGGTTTATTCCAAAGTATGGAGGCAGTTTTGGCCTTGGGTTAAAACACAAGGCAATGTCTCGGCTTACGTCAAGATGCAATGGGCAGTTGAGCTGGAGGAAGGAATACCGAGGTATGTTTATTGAGGAGTACTTGGCCTCTGCGCCCTTTTTTATGATTCTGCCGATGCTTTTGCCTTTTCCAAGGAGCTGATCTTCTCTTTGCCGAAAAGGATAATACGGCTCTGTGGTTTGCGAAAGGTCGCCTCGGCACTTTCCAGGGACACTTATTATGTCAACTTTTTTCAAGGCGGGCCGTTTCGACGTACGATGCAAGCGCTTGTTTGCCATTGGAGGGTGTCATTTTCACCGGGCAATTTTCCATGTCTGCTCGTATCTCTAAGATCAGCGGGCAATTTTTTGCATTTAAGACCTGTGATCTGGGATCAGAGAAAATCTTTTGGCATACGTCATGGGCTGAACAACGCGTTTGGCGCGCATCGAAGGGCGCTATTTTCATCCTGGGAGGCCACGTGGCAGCATGGATTGGGCATTTTGAACCTCGGGGCTTACTGCTTTAATAGCTGCTCCCGGTCCATTTTGCCTATAAAAAGGGGAGGAAGGGGCCGTGCTAGGCCATCCTCAAAATTTTCTTCTCTGTGAGCTGTGAAAGTTTTCATGATGTCTGCGTTCCTAAACCTGAGAGTGGAGGGACTGAGTTTTTCTTTTGTAAGCCACCTTCCTACGGATAACCGGGGTGACGAAGGAGCCGCTGGAGAGCAGCTCATCCTCAAGGGAGGAGCTTCGGAGATCATATGAAGAGCGCACAGGAGGTCCGCAGAGATTACATGGAGAGCGCACATATGTGCTTCCTGTGTATCCTTTGTGGTTTGCTACAGGGGTTGCAGGGTAGGAAGTGCACATGTACCATATGTTCCTAAGAATTGGATTAAAGGGGGCTACAAGCATATTTTCCTTTCGAAGCTACCTAATGACCGTCGTAGAATCACCCTCGATCACAAGTCTTTGGGCATGAAGAATCTGAGAAGCACAAGTAATTTATGTTTTTAAAATTGATACAGCAGGGGAGGACCAGAAATGCACTAGTATGGGAAGAGTGTGCGATGGAATATTTACATGGGATAAAGATTAGATCAGAACGCGATCAAAGGGCTCATAGAAGAGTTGTACGTGTTTGTTAAGTCAATTCTTCGGACGTACGGTGATTTCTCCAAAGATCAAAGAGTGTGTGATTTTGGGAAGGATGGATTGCTCGTTGGCCTGTCTTGAAAGGAAGACTGCTTCGATAACTAATCGTCACACGATTTTTATCTCTTGGAAGCTTCTCCTTTAGGGTTTATAAAAATTAACTTTGATGAAAGTATTCAAAGAAAATTTGCTGGGTCTGCTTTCATTATTCGTGGGACTGATGAAGCTTTACTGTCGGCGGATAGTTTTGGTTCCCTAAATTCTTCCATCCCTATAGCCGAGCTTTATGCAGCATGGGCTGGCATCTCCCATGCTGTTCGAAGACTTCATGCTCAAAGCATGTTCATTAAGGGGATTCTCTTTCTATTATCAGATGGCTCCGGACGGAATTCTGCGATCATATCCCATCAACCCTCTTCTATGTGATATTCGGGCTGCACTGTGGGGTTCTCACAGTGTCCACATCCGGCACATCTATCGGAAAACTAATTCTACGGCAGACTCGGTGACGACTGCTATGGCTCATCATGTGGAATTTTGGATATGGAATCAGGGTGACCCATATTCTCATGCTCTTAAGCAAATTTTGTACTCTGATATTTTTGGACTGACTCGTACAAGATTATTGTGATCGCCCGTACCAAAAAAAAAAAAAAAATAAAAAAAAGAGGAGACTTCTGCATTAATTCCGTCCATTTGGAATGTGCCAACAAAGTGCCATCAAGGGGAATCAACCACAAAGTCCAAGAAAATTAGAACATATTGAACATGAAGCATGAAAGCAAACGTACAAAATATATATTGAAATTGATATGTGCTGCCAAGGAGGTCCGCGTTGATGCCCAGTCGGGGCCTAGAGGCTAGAACTCTCGGACTAAGACTTTTGGAGCCGCTCCAGGTGCAAAGCAGCATGACAAGGCCTTTTTGGTCCCACGGAAAGAGAGGAAAAATACTCTATATTATAAATAAAAATAAATTTAAAGTTATTTGAATATAATTAATTATAAAGGTCAGTCATTTTTTTATTTTTACATTATATAAAATATTAATTTATTTTTTTTTATTTTTAAGATTTATGAATTATTTGAATTTAAGAATAAAAAAATAATTGGATTCAAATTTGACTGCTTTCTTGTTAATAATTTGTTAGTTTACCTTACCCATAGGAGCCAATCTTTAGTAGCTGCAATCGAAATAATGAAACCATATGATGGAGACTCTAACGAGGTGGAGGTAGGTACAGAATAGGTAAGTCAATATAGAAGAATAAATTTTAATTGGGAGTCGGCTTTTCAAGGCGTTTTTTCTTTATTTTTC
The DNA here is from genome assembly GCA_900491605.1 of Calamus simplicifolius. Lineage (NCBI taxonomy): Eukaryota > Viridiplantae > Streptophyta > Magnoliopsida > Arecales > Arecaceae > Calamus > Calamus simplicifolius. Next base: position 498,324 of record UESW01004588.1, on the reverse strand, counting down.
TCTCTCTAAGGCATCATCTTTCCGTGAACAATAATAGCATCTCCTTTCCATGAATCTCTTCACCTTCCCTGCTCCCCTCGTGGTGGTTGATAAATAATTCAACATCAGTGACCGCGCTAGAGATGGCATTTTAAGGTTTTTCTCTTCAAAACACTTCATGGATTAAGTAATCATAGTTGAATATCGTTACAATGAAGACAGGAAATCATTTTATTATCAGTTGAGAGGGAGAGCTTCTCATTATACCCGCTAGTCTTCTCTCCCGCTTAAAAATAATAGATCAAAGCGAAGAAAAGCAACGTGGAAGACATTTTAGTTCAATATAAGTAATAAAAGATTAGGTTTTGAATTGACGACAACCAATCGCAGTAGCTAGAGAAAAGAAAATTATCAGAAATGAACAATATAGGAAACGTAATGGAATTGGAGTTATCAGCTTATTTTTAATGATTTCTTTGTTCTTTGTGACGACCGAGAAAACCTAATTAAATTTCTCGATAGCTTGCATCACATTCTTCACATTTCAAAAGAAAGAATGCAGTAAAAGTCAAATTTTGGCGTCATACCTTTGTCTGCAAGAATATTGCTTGCTTTTGAGGTCCTTGTGAACAACCGATCCAATGCAAAGATAAAATGTTGCTTGCTTGGATAAAATTTGTATGTTGGATTACGTTAGAGTTCAGATTTTTTTTTAAAAAAAGAAGCAAACTGTTTTGTTTCCTTTGGGGATGCTACCAACAAAATTAGAACCAAAAACTCGGGGATAAACTTTGAATGATTCTGGTAGCTCTTTTTGCATTCAATACTTATATAAAAGTATACAACAAACCATAATAAGAAACCAAAAACAAAGGACAAAATCTTTTCGTGGAAATATATTTTTTTACGCACAATATAAATGCTTGCAATTAATTATAGTTGTATTCTACTTGTCTTATAAATCATTATTTATGTATATCTCTCAAATCATTCAGGGGTAGTAATCATACTCCAATTTTTGATAGATAATTTAATTTTTAAAAATACAAAATTGTACTAGTATCATTTTGAATTAATATACATAAAAATTAATATTCGATTGACACTATGAAAAGTTATGATTTTCATTATGTTTTAGTAATATTAATTAAAAAAATAATGAAGTCATTTAACTTAAAAAATTAAAATAAAGGTATTATCTCAAAACCATGATAATCTCATGGATATATATGTATATATAGGGAAGTACTATATTTCTCTTAAGTAAAGAAGATATCTACTCTTCTCAAGTTCAAAAATTAATAATCAAGTATCAATTATTAAAAACATACAAAAGTAAAAATTATGTATTTTAATAATCTCTAAATTATGTAACAAGTATTCAAAAAAAGCATTAATTTTATGTGCTAGTTTATGAAAATTTATAATAAAGCATTTAGATTAAGAATCCATCTTATTAATTATGATCTATACATTAATATATATATAAAAATAAGTAGACTTCAATTCTTAGATTATATATATAGTTAGGTTTAGAATGCAATCAGCTTTTCGTTTTTAGGATTCATGAATTATGTGAATTTAAAATAGAAGAAGTGATTGGATTAAACTTGGCATTGCAGGTCTAGTAACAATAAAAATCCTCTTGAAGCTAAAGAAAATTTTCTCTTTTTTTAAAAAACTTTTTATTCCTTTTTTATCGATCTCTCTTTCTCTCTCTTTTTTTTGCTATGTAATTTTCTTTTGTAGGTAGAAAAAAACAAAAAACAAGGTCGAGAGTTTTTTTTTTTTTTTTTGAGACAAGAACTAATAGGTTTTTATGGGCAACAGTAAGAACAGAAAAAATTTTTTTTAATACTAAGAATTTATAGATAAAATAAATAAATAGGGTGAAGGATAGACGAATATCAAATTGTAGACTCTAAATTTTGATACGAATTATTACGAACCTAGCCATAATAACAGATAAAATAAAAGAATTGGAGATATCGATGACCTCTAGATAATTACTTTGAGGGGTTAAGCTTCTAAATAAAAGAAAAACTATTAATATTATTTCACTAAGAAAAACCTAGAAGAGTATCTAAATATTTATAGGATACCCTCATACTTTAAAAAAGTTCTAATATAATTAGAAAAAAATCTAAAATCTAAAAAACTCAAAATAAAAAAATACTAAATAACTAAGGCTTAAAAATTTTCTTTAATAACCAAATCCCTTCAAACCAATAAAATCTTATTGATTGAAAAAAAAATTAAAATTAAAAATCCTAACAACATAGTAAAATATAACAGAGTTAACCAAAGTACTAATAGACTTATGTGGTATTAAAACATAATATTTTGGTTGCGTATTAATGCAAGTTCATATTAAAATTTATTGGCCAGATAAGTTACAGCAACCTTTTATTGTCAAGGGACGAACAAATTTCTAGTTCTTGGTCAACAATTCAACATGGCAAACAAGGACAAATGATCACAAGAGTTGGAATACGGAAAAAGCCCACCGATTTGGAAGATGGTGGATAAAAGGATTAAAAGCTGACGAAAACAAGAGGCCAGCCATTTTGGAACCGAGATTTACCCTGCGTGTTCTACTCTTCGCAGGAAACACGAAATTAAAACAGCCATGCACCAGTCGACACATGATGATCGATGTTTCTGAATTTCAAATCCATGCGGGTTCGACGCTTAACCCATCGTCATATTTCTGAATTTTTATTTCCACTCCGCCATGCACCCTTCTAAATAGAGTTGGTATCACTCCTATTCAGAAAGCGATTGGAGAACAAAAAAGGAAAAGAAAAACGAGGGAGAGTGCGCGAGAGTTCGAATCTGTCGAGAGAGAGAGAGAGAGAGAGAGAGAGAGACAGGAGAGTGAACAGGAAAATAGAAGATCGAGTCGATCTGGAAGAGATGGACACGCCAAAGAATTGGAGACTTTGGACGTACGTCGAGGAAAGAGCCGCCATCCATCCGGAAAGGGATCGGCACCAACCTGAGAACCACCGCATGAGAGAATCCTTCTGTCAACGCCAACCTGAGAACCACCGCATGAGAGATGCCTTCTGTCACCGCTATAGAAGATGGATATTTATTTTTACACAAGTATTTATCAATTTCTTTTTTTTTTCTTTTTTTTTTTTAAAAAAAATTCTCCAGAGGTTGTGGAAAGTGCTCGGTCTCTTTTGTAGTTTTTTGGACCGCCATTAATAAATTGTGAAGGGTGTGCCAAAAGTAAATATGGGCATCGAGCAGAGCTACCATGGGATGTACCAAGCACCATCCATTAAATCGGGCCATGTTAGGCTTGAAAATTTTAACCCGTGGACCAAGCCCAATATGACTTATGATAGGTTTGGGCTAGCATGGTCCAGTCATATTAAGTATGGTACGGCATGGCATGGCCCATATGGGTCTAAACCAGCATGGCTCATAAAAAATATTTTTTTAATAAATTAAAAAATTATTAAAAAATAAAAAAATTATTATTATGAAGCCACCTTAATTGTAGGAGGTTTGGCATAGACCCCTACTAGTTTATTAATTTAAAATCAAAATGATACATGAAGGAAGGGGAGCTAGGCCTAAAGAAAAAAAAAATAGAGATGACTCACTTTAATAATTATAAAAAAAATATATAATTATAAAAATAAAGATGACTCACTCATCAATAGTATTTTACTACAAGAAAATACTGAGATAGCGACGCAAATTTAGCGACGCATCTTTGCGTCGCTAAATTGCGACCAAATTGCGATGCCTTAGCGACAACAAAAAATAGCGACGCATTTAGCGACGCAATTGCGATGCATAGCTCAAAAAATTTAAAAATATTAAATTTTAATTTAGCGACGCACATAATGCGTCGCTCTTTTAAGAGAAATCAATATTTATAAAATAAAATTAGGAAATAAAAATATTGTGATGCATTTCATTGCGTCGCAATAATTTTTAAAAAAATTAGTTATGTTAAATAGCGATGCATTAGTGACGCAGTAAACCAAAAAATTAAAATAAAATAATTTTTAATTTCACGACGCAAGTATTGCGTCGCAATTTTTTTAGAAAAATAAAACATTGCGATGCAATAAGTTGCGTCGTAATTATTTTAAAAAAATTAATTTTTATAAACACTGGTGCGGCCACCGGCATCTCCAAGCCCGCCAAGTCAACCCCGACCATTCCTGGTCGGCCCCGCTCGGCCCCGGCGTCTTCAAGCCCGCCAAGTCGGCCCCGACTATTCCTGGTCGGCCCCGCTCGGCCCCCGGCATCTCCAAGCCCGCCGAGTCGGTCCCGACCATTCCTGGTCGGCCCCGCTCGGCCCCGACATCTCAAAGCCCGCCGAGTCGGCCCCGACCATTCCTGGACGGCCCCGACATCTCCAAGCCCGCCAAGTCGGCCCCGACCATTCCTGGTCGGCCCGCTCGGCCCCGGCGTCTCCAAGCCCGCCGAGTCGGCCTGACCATTCCTGGTTGGCCCTGCTCGGCCCGACGTCTCCAAGCCCGCCGAGTCAGCCCCGACCATTCCTGGTTGGCACCGCTTAGCCCCGGCATCTCCAAGCCCGCCGAGTCGGCCCCGACCATTCCTGGTTGGCCCCGCTCAGCCCCGGCGTCTCCAATAAGCCCGCCAAGTCAGCCCCGACCATTCCTGATCGGCTCCGATCGGCCCCGGCGCCTCCAAGCCCGCCAAGTCGGCCCCGACCATTCCTGGTCGGCCTCGCCCCAGCACCTCCTGGTCGGTAGAATTGGCCCCGACCATCCCTGGTTGGCCCAGCTCAGCCTCAGCGCCCTCAGGAGAGTAAGGCGCCCCCGATTTTTCCAAGTCGGCCCCAGTACAGCCTTGGTAGTTCAGGTTGCCATTTTTCTAACCTGCGCCATCTGACAACGTCAGATCCAACTACCCACTGGCCACGCCGCTGATGGGACTGGACCAAACCCGATAGCCCCACTGGCTGATGGGACGTAGCCCACCAATCGTCGTTTTTCCCCTCTCCGATGAGACAGGACCCACCAACCGACCAAGATTTATGCAACCCCCAAGAACTCCGCGAACATTCCTTTTTCACGGAATTCCACGTGGTCATGCAAGTGTCAACCCCCTATAAAAAGGTGAATTCACTCAATAATCAGGTACGACGAAAAACTTAGAGACTTGCTATCCTGATACCCAAAGGGGAATTCCTCCTCTCTGTGGACTCTTCTCATCCTAAAAAGAGCTCATTCGAGCTCTTCCTCAGCTGTGACCTCGATTGCTAACTTAAGCATCGGAGGGTCCCCACCGGAGTATCCCTCTGATCCTGGGACTTTTTGCAGGCAGCCCGATAAAACAAGGATCCGCTAATCAATCTGCTTCCTTCTCCCGATGTTTAGGACCAATGATCAGACGTCATCAGATTGACGCACCAGGTAGGGGGGCTCAGGTTCCCTGTGTTACATATCGGTGAACTTTTGCTTCCCCCTCTCTTCTTCTTCAAGCCATGGTGGTGACACAAGCTCAGAACGCTTTCATCAGCTGTCCAGCGGGGCTTCTCCCGCCAGTTAGGCAGCTGGAGGCCAATCCCCTGCTACCGATCCTCCCGTCACCTGTCCACCACTAGATGCAGCTGTCCAAACTGCGGAGCAACTTGCGAATCTCACCCAGCAAGTCCAAACTCTCACCGCTATGGTCCATGGACTCCAGCAGCAACAGTCCGTGGCCACCCAGCACCAGACTGCTCCCCCCGCCAGTCAGCAGTCAGCAAGGGGAGGCTCTCCTCGGCGGGAAGCTGGTCATCGTCAGGTTTCCCCTAGGAAGCAGGTTTCCCCTAGGAAGCCTCGCCGTGAGCCCCCCAAGCGGCCACGGTTCCCTGATTGTGACCCAGCAAATTTTCTCATGAGCCGCATCATCAGGAGGAACCAAAGCGGAAGTCCCGGCTCCCGCGTCCCTTCTCCTTCTTTTTCTCCCTCTTCTTCCTCCTCCGAGCCATCTCGGAGGGCCCCGACAATCAGCCGCCAGGCGGAGGAGCGCCTGGACGAGTACAATAGGCGACTGGATGAGCTTGCCAGGAAGATCAATCATCAACCGGAGGAGGAGTTTGACACCCGTCCTCCTTACACCCGCTGGATATTGGAGGAGCCTGTCCCCTCCAGATTTCGTTTTCCCTAGATAGATCCGTACGACAGTACAATAGATCCTCTCGACCATCTCGAGAGTTATAAAGCAATGATGCAAGTCTAAGGCGCTTCGGACGCCCTTCTCTGCAAAGCCTTCCCCACCACTCTGCGGAAGGCCGCTCGCGCGTGGCACTCGCGCCTGTTCCCTCACAGCATCGACTCTTTCGAGAGCTGGAGAGGGCCTTTCTGGCATATTCGATGCCTACCGACGGATTTCAAGAGTGGCGGACAGCCTCTTCTCCGTGCGCCAGAAGGAGGGGGAGGCGCTACGGGACTTTGTGTCCCAGTTTAAGGCTGTCGCCCTCGAAGTTTACCATCTCGATGATGCGGTGGCAACGCTAGCGCTGAAGCGGGGACTCCTCCCGTCCTGCTTCACCTTTTCCTTGGACAAGAAGCCCCCGAGTTCCTACTCCGACCTCCTCCTCTGGGTTCAGAAGTACATCCGTGCGGATGAAGCTGACTTCACCCGCCGAGAATCCTCAAGAAGCTCCAGCCACAAGCCCGCTCGCCCCGAGCCGAGTGGACCCCCTCGACACCAGCGATCCCACCCGCCTCGCCGATCCGACAATAGGCGTCGAAGCCCTATTCCTAACGAGTGCAAGCTCACACCCCTTCTCACCCCTTGATCTCACATCCTTATGAAGTTCGAGGGCGAGCCTTATCTCCAGCGCCCTTCTCCTATGAAGAAAGGTCCTCCCCATGACAAGAGTCGTTATTGCCGATTCCATTGGGAGTACGGCCATGACACCGACAGTTGCTTCAGTTTGAAGTGGGCCATAGAGGAACTCATCCAGTGGGGCTACCTTGACAAGTATGTCCAAAAGGCGCCGCAGCCATCGTCGGCCCTCATGGGGCCTTCGCCTATTCAAGCCACCATCGATAACACTCCCACGGAGCAGACAGTCGGGATGGTGTCCTGGGGGGCAGCTCCTTCGTCCAAGCGCCCGAGGGAGGAGGAGGCGTCGGATAATGTAATTTCTGGGGGAAATTTGATGTAGTTGAAAATGTAAACAATGAAGGCGTCGTCATCTCTATGACGATCGCCAAGCACCCTGTAAAGAGGATATTGGTTGATAGTAGCAGCTCAGCTGACATCCTTACCTACGATGCATTTGTTTGGATGAGATTATCTCTTGATTCCCTTCGACCTGTGGTGGCTCCCTTAGTCAGGTTCACAGGGAACTCAGTAAAAGTCGAGGGCAAGATATGTTTGTCCGTGACGGCCGGAGCACCACCGCGCCAAAGCACAGTGATCATGAAGTTCTTGGTTGTACGTGTCCCCTTGGCGTACAACGTCATTCTCGGACGACCAGGCCTCAATCTTTTGGATGCAGTTATCTCCACCCAGCGTTTACTGTGCAGTTCCCCACTGGTGAAGGAGTTGGAGAGATGCGCGGCGAGACCAGCCCAGTCCTGCCTTGTTATCACGCGACGTCAAGTCCTTTGGAAGCTGAATCAACTTTAGAAGCGCCTGATCCTAGAGATTCCAGCAAGGAAGAGAACCAGCCAAGCACCTCCTATCTTTCCCTCTTGGAGACGACCCGGCGAGGACTGTGCGTGTCGGTGGACTCCTTCCTCCGAAGGACCGGGAGCACCTCTTAACCTTCCTGCGGGCTAACTCGGACGTTTTCTCTTGGTCGGAGTCTGACATGCCCGGTATGCCTCCAAAGGTGATCACCCACAAGCTCAACATTGACCCAAGGCACCGTCCAATCTGCCAAAGGAAGAGAAGCTTCTCTCCCGACCGGCAAAAGGCTATCGACGAGGAAGTCAACAAGCTGCTCAGTGCTGGCCACATCCAGGAGGCACATTACCCTAGCTGGCTGGCTAATATGGTCATGGTGCGAAAGGCAAGCGGGAGCTGGAGAATTTGTATCGACTTCACCGACCTTAATAAGGCGTGTCCAAAAGACAGTTTTTCCCTGCCAAGGATAGATCAGCTGGTGGATTCCACCTCTGGGCACGAGCTCCTCAGTTTCATGGAAGCCTTCTCTGGATATAATCAGATAAGAATGGACCCCAATGACGAGGAGCACACATCCTTTGTGACGGAGAAAGGCATTTATTGCTACAAGGTAATGCCTTTTGGCCTCAAGAATGTGGGGGCAACCTACCAGAGGTTGATGAACAGGGTGTTCCAAGATCAGCTAGGCCGGAATATGGAGGTCTATGTGGATGACATGCTGACAAAGAGCACCCGCGCCTCCAATCACATCTCTGACTTAGAGGAAACCTTCAACAACCTCCACCGTTTCCAAGTCAAGCTGAACCCCAAGAAATGTGCTTTCGGGGTCACGGCGGGCAAGTTCCTGGGATTTATGGTGACCCAGCGGGGGATCGAGGCAAACCTAGAGAAGATCAGTGCCATCCTTGACATGAGGCCACCGTCCAGTAAGAAAGAAGTGCAACGACTGACGGGAAGAGTGGCGGCTTTGAGTCGTTTTCTCTCCAAATCGGCTGAGAGGTGTTTACCCTTCTTCAAGGCCCTACGGAAGGTGAACAGCTTCGAGTGGACAGGCGACTGCCATAGAGCCTTCGATGGGTTGAAAGCGTTTCTATCCTCTCTGCCGCTCCAGTCTAAGCCAAGGGATGGGGAAAGCCTTTTCCTCTACCTTGCGCTTCTCCAGAGGCCGTTAGTTCGGTCTTGGTGCATCTTGACACTGGCGGGACTCAGAGACCCGTCTATTATGTGAGCAAGGTCCTCCATGACACAGATGTTAGGTACTCCAAGACAGAGAAAGTTATCTTCGCCCTGATAGTCTCTGCCCGACGTCTTCGCCCATACTTTCAAGCCCATCCCATCGTGGTGCTCACGAACCAGCCCCTCCGAGTCATCCTAGCCCGTCCGGATACCTCAGGCCGACTCGCCAAATAGGCCATCAAGCTAGGAGAGTTCGACCTCTCCTTCCAGGCACGACCGACTCTGAAGTCCCAAGTTTTAGCCGACTTCCTGGTTGAGTGCACTTTGGCGGATGAGGCGGATGAGGAAGTTACCAAGGAGCAGCGCGAGCCCAAACCAAGCGGCGATGGAGAAACTTGGATCCTTCATGTGGACGGTGCGTCAAACTCTCAGGGAAGCGGTGCCGGCCTCATTCTTGCTGGGCCGAGCAGTGAGAGGACGGAATGCACCCTGCGGTTTCTATTCGAAGCCACCAATAATCAAGCTGAGTACGAAGCCCTGCTGGCCGGATTAAGGCTAGCCCAGGAGTTCAGGATAAGGCGTCTCAGGGCTTTCACAGACTCGCAACTTGTCTCTGGGCAAATCAACGGAGAATACGAGGCGCGTGACCCTGTTATGACTTAGTACTTGGGCAAGGTTCGGCTCCTGACCTCCCCGTTAGCTTACTTCAGTATCAGTTACATTCCCCGGAGTGAGAACACCAAGGCCGACATCCTTTCTCGTCTGGCTACCTCTGCCGACGGCATGGAAAGGGATGGTTACATCGAATACTTAGAAAGGCCCAGCATAGAGGATGGCGAGGAGGACATCCTTCTCACTCAAGAGCCCACATGGATGGATTCCCACGTCCGCTATCTCATTGACAGCACTCTCCCTGATGATCGCAACGAAGCCAGGCTACTCAAGTGGAGGGCCTCCAAATTCATCCTCCTGAACGAGCATCTATACAGAAGGTTGTTCTCCTACCCTTGCTCAAGTGCATAGGACCCGCCGATGCCGACTACATCCTCAGAGAAATCCACGAAGGCATCTATGGAAATCATTTGGGGGCATGTCCCTAGCCTAGAAGGCTCTCCGTCAGGGATACTTCTGGCTCACTATGAGGGAGGACGTAGCCAAGCTAGTTCAGAAGTGCGATGGTTGTCAGCGCCACGCGCACATCCAGCATCAACCGTCCACCCCGCTGAACCTGCTCTCGGCCCCCTGGCCTTTCGCTCAATGGGGAATGGATATCCTCGGGCCATTCCCCGCAGCTTCAGGGTAGCAGAGATTCTTGCTAGTCGCCATCGACTACTTCACCAAATGGGTCGAGGTCAAAGCACTGGCTAAGATCACCAAGAGTAAGGTTAAAGCCTTCTTCTGGAAGTCGATCATATGCTGTTTTGGCCTACCTCATACCCTCGTCACAGACAACGACCGCCAATTCAACAATGAAGCATTTAAGGCTTTCTGTGACGAGCTAGGCATCCATCACCGATTCACCTCTGTCAACCACCCTCAGACCAACGGAGAGGCCGAGGTCATGAACCACACCATCCTCAGAGGGCTCAGGACCCAGCTAGACGGGTCCAAGGGTCAATGGGTGGAGGAACTCCCCAGTGTGATATGGGCTTACCACACTGTTGACCCAGATGGCAACCCAAGAGGGGAGGGTTAATTGGGTTCTTTAAAAATTTTAACCTCTTAATAACTATGTGCTTGGAGATAGATGAAATGCAATGCGAATGTTAAATACAACCAAGGAGATATAGAAAGAGATAATCAAAGCACGGCAAACACAAAGGTTTTATAGTGGTTCGGTGTATCCAACACCTACGTCCACTCCAAGATTCACTTGGGTCCACACTATAATCCTCTTGATTACAGTCGAGTTGTTTTACAAGATCACAACTCAAACTTGTTGTTTCTCAGGGATCACAACGAACCCAGCTGGTTTTTCGGGCTCACCAGCACAAAACCCTAAACTCAAGCTAATCTAGCTTGACCCAAGGTATACAACCTCCACTAGTTCAATCACCTTGATAGAACTAGCAAAAACAAGAAAGAGTATTGTTTTTCAATAATACAAAGCTCCTCAAATGAGCGAATATTCGAAATGAATAAGCAAGGTTAGAAAAGCCTGTTTTGAAGATTGTTGGATTTGAGCTATTCTTCTTTTCTTCTTTTCCTCTTCTCTCTGGAGATGTTGAATAAGGCCTCAGCTTTGATTCGTTGCAAATGTTGCAGATGAGAAGTTGAGAAAACAGAGCTTTTTCTTCTATTTTTGGGAATCCTCCAATTTTTCCAATATGAGCGCCTTGGATTCTTCTTTGAGCTTTTTGGAGTGGAAGGATTTGAGTTTGGATACTTTTCTCTTTGATTTCAGGCTCAAGACTTCTCGGATTTTTATTTGTATTTGCTTTGATTTTCTATTTTTTTTTTCAAACGAGCTTTCTCTCCCTTTTTATAGATTTCCTTTAATCCATTTTTGGTGAGAAAACTAGCCGTTGGAATGTACCTGAAAGTTTTTCCAAACAAAATATATCCGTTAGAAGTTAGGTAAAGAGAAAATATTACCGTTAGAGCTGATCTGGCATTTTAAATTTTTGTTCCAGATAGGTTGGAGTCGGCTCCAACTTTTCAGGTGTCGGCTCCAAGTCATTTATCCAAAAATAGAAAGTTCTGAGTTCGTCGAGGAGTCGGCTCAAAAAAGTTAGGTGCCGGCTCGCCATACTCAGGTGTCGGCTCCAAAAGACTGTAAGTGTCGGCTCCGAGGTAGTCAAAAATCAAACGTTCTGTCCCCGCATCGGAGTCGGCTCCAGACACTGTAAGTTTCGACTCGAAACTCTAGGTGTCGGATCCAAACTCCGGATCCGAAATTCTAGGTGTCAGCTCCGGACCATATCAAAAAACAGAAGAATATTTGACTGGCCATGGGTCGGCTCCAGCATTCCTAGGTGTCGACTCCAGGTTCTGAAACTTTGAAACTTATGTTTCGAAATTGATTCAAAACATGTTTCTTAATGCCTTTAAATCAATCAAATATTTTTAAGCCCTGAAACACTTATCAAATCTTATTAGTAATCAAATAAATATACTCAATTCCTTTATTAATCATCAAAATCAATAATTGGGTCAACAATCTCCCCTTTTTGATGATTATAAAAACATTGAGTATATGCATAGGATTCTTAAATCAAAATTTTAAGGAATTGATCCTCACAAGTAAGCTCCCCCTGAATAAGGTAGCTCCCCCTATGAAGTTCAATTAAGCAGTGTTTTTCCTTTTGCTCTACATTTTAGTGTTGGATACTTAGAATTCAGTTATATCAATTGTCACTTAGGCTTATTTGAATAATCAAAATCACTTGATACCAATCAAATAAAATGCCAATCAAAGCATAACTAATTAATGCATATACAACATAACTTTCTCCCCCTTTTTTGTAATCAACAAAAAGGTTAGAAAGAGTTAAGTCAAATGATAAGATTGATAGATCAAAGGATAATTTCATTTCATCAAAGGTCAAGTATTACAAAAAGAAATTGTGCTTTCATTACATCAAAATTTAAACTTTCATTACAAACATCAAACAACATATCAAAAAAAAACTTTGACTTTATTACATGAAAATTACAAATTGTTTCTAATGATTCTTGTCAAATGATCCAAAATCTTTCCCATTCCATCACTTTGAGTGGCTACAAATTCTTTCAACCTTCTATCAACAAAAGAGCAAGCAGTCATGATTTTATCTTGAAGCTCGGCATTGCACTTGGAATAGGTCTCAGAATCTCCACAGATATCTTTAAGTTCTTCAAATATATTTTTCAGATCATTATTTAAGGAATCCACAGATGAACTAAGAGTTGATTCTATCTTGCCAATGCGATCATCCAGGGAATAAAGGGTTTCTTTAAGATTCATAAACTTATTATCAAACTCAGTCTTCAATTCATCCTTCTGAGCAGCAAGCAATCCTTTGAGTTGCTCCAATTGAAGGTCTGAAAAACCAACTGATGAAGTGGATGACTAAACATGAACAATAGTAGGTGCAGGGGCAGGAACGGGGCTGCTAGGCTGCGGAGAGGGAACCCTCACAGATGGTCCAGCCTCAAAAGATGCAGAAAGTCTAGGTTCAGGGGCTCTCTCATCCAAGTTGCCTTTCCTTTCCCATTGCCGTTGATCTTAACAAATCCCATCCGATGCAAGGTGGCCAAACTGTAGTAATCAGTATGCCTGAGATTTTTAGAAGGTTCATTCTAATATCACAACACCTTGGCTTCTGAAAACCATAGTTAGCACCATGCCGTAGGGTAAGGATGATCTTCTTTTCCCTCCAGCCTCAGCCATATAAATATCATCATTGCAGCTAAATTTATGGGTTGACTGGTCAACACACTGTCCATCACAACAATGTCTCGCTCGGAGACATACTCAAAACGGCCAGTTTTTGAAAATAATATTCTACTGCAAATATTGTGAAGCAATCTTAGTTCCAAGGGCAGTTGATTAGCCCTAATCTCCTCAAATTCAGTAACTTCTCTGCCTAACATCCTCGATAGGGCCGCTGACCTCTCACTGTGGATGTCGGCAACTAATCCAGTAATGGGAATGCTAAGGAGGTTTCCTAATTTCTGAAAGTGAGATGGATTCTTTACCTCTGACTGAGCTCACGATTCCACCGTCACCTCTCGACAGATTGAAATAGAATTCCTTGACAAGAGCTGGATATGTAGGAACATCTAGAGAACACACTTTATCCCAGCCCAGTTCTTGATTTGATTCCCAATAGAGAAGCCCTCGGATTGAAAGAACTCGAAATCAACTTTCCTACCCATAGTTATCACTCTCCCTGCTAGGGTATCTACCTGAGGTGATGAGGGTCTGGATTGTCCGAAGCAGTTGAAGAAGAATCACTCGGAGACGGCTCGCGCACGGGTCGTCTCGCCGATCGCTTTCCGGTTGCTACGGGCACTCCAAGCACTGATCCTCTCCTCTTAGGTGCCATTAGATCCTTAGGAAGGCTTGAATAGGGTGGAATTAGAGATGGGGAGGCTTTGAGAGAGTTTGGGAAGTGTTTGAAAGGAATTTGGAAAGAGATGAAATGACGAGGTGTCGACTCTGCCCTAATAAAGTCGATTTGGGACCCCCAGGTGTCGACTCCCGCAAAGTCGGGTGTCGACTCCAAATCGCTAACACAGTCAGCGCTCGAACTGGAGTCGGCTCCACTTATACGGGTGTCGGCTCCAAGGTCAGGGACCGAGAGCGACACAGAAAGGTGTCGACTCCTCAAACTGAGGTGTCGACTCCACTGACAGTTTCAGAAAAAAATAACTGAGATTCAAACAACTGAAACTTGTCACAATAGGTTCAATAAAATTTTGAAAAAATCTTTGGAATATGAGGAACAAATTGCTCATGTGACTAGATAATTTGTCCTTAAAATTATGAAAGAATTATCAAGAAATTAATAGAAATCTAGATAGTCATTCCTTAGAGTTTCAAATCATTCCAAAGGGTCACAAATCCCTAATTCACCTCTAAGATAACAAAATCTTTCTTCACTAAAGGTTTTGTAAATATATCAGCTAATTGTTCTTCAGTATTAACATAATCAAGACAAATTTCATTATTAGCTACATGTTCTCTTATAAAGTGATATCTAATTTCAATGTGTTTTGTTCTTGAATGTTGAATTGGATTTTTAGTTAAATTAATTGCACTTGTGTTATCACATCTAATTGGAGTTTTATCAAGTGTTATGCCATAATCTTCAAGTTGTCTCTTAATCCAAAGGATTTGAGCACAGCAACTTCCAGCTGCAACATATTCTGCTTCAGCAGTTGATAATGCAACCGAATTTTGCTTTTTGCTAAACCAAGAGATTAAGTTACATCCTAAAAATTGACATGCACCACTTGTGCTTTTTCTATCTAATTTACATCCAGCATAGTCGGAATCAGAATATGCAATTAAGTTTAATGTTGAGTCTCTAGAATACCATAAGGCCTACATTTTTAGTTCCACTTAAATATCTTAAGATTCTTTTTACAGCAATTAAGTGAGATTCTTTAGGTTCAGATTGAAATCTAGCGCATAGACAAACAGCAAACATGATATCTGGTCTACTAGCTGTTAAGTAAAGAAGAGATCCGATCATACCTCTGTAATATTTTTGATCTACTTTCTTACCATCTTCATCTTTGTCCAATTTGCATGAAGGGCTCATAGGTGTTCCAAGTGGTTTTATTGACTCCATTCCAAACTTCTTGAGAAGTTTTTTGTGTATTTTGCTTGATTGATGAAAATTCCTCTTTGCTTTGCTTGATTTGAAGTCCTAGGAAGAAATTGAGTTCTTCCATCATGCTCATCTCAAACTCACCCTGCATTAACTTAGCAAATTCTTGACATAACAGATTGTTAGTAGCACCGAATACAATATCATCAACATATATTTGTACTACTAATAAATCCTTGTCTTTTCTTTTCAAAAATAGTGTTTTATCAACATTTCCTCTTATAAAGTCATTTTCAATCAAAAATTTACTTAATCTTTCATACCAAGCTCTAGGTGCTTGTTTTAAACCATATAGTGCTTTGTGTAGTTTAAAAACATGATTTGAAAATTCATGATCTTCAAAACCAGGAGGTTGTTCAACATAAACTTCCTCATTTATAAAACATTTAAAAATGCACTTTTAACATCCATTTGAAATAAATTGATATGCATATGACATGCAAATGCGAGTAATAATCTAATTGCTTCTAGTCTAGCTACAGGTGCAAAAGTTTCATCAAAATCAATTCTTCTTCTTGATTATATCCTTTTGCGACTAATCTAGCTTTGTTTCTAATTACAATTCCATTTTCGTCTAATTTATTTCTAAATACCCATTTTGATCCTATAACAGAATGATCTTTAGGTCTATCTACAAGAGTCCAGACATTATTCCTAGTAAATTGATTTAATTCTTCTTGCATGGCTAACATCCAATTATTATCTTTTTCTGCTCTTCAATAGTTTTAGGTTCAATTTGAGATACAAATGCAAGATGATTGTTGATGTTTCTCATTGATGATCTAGTTCTTACTCCTTGAGATGGATCACCTATAATTAATTCTTTTGGATGACCATAGGCATATCTCCAATCTCTAGGAAGATCTATATCATTATGATTTGCATCAACACCATCACACTAGGAGAATCATTATCTTTGGCTTCTTGTTCATGATCTGAAGATACATCAATATTTAACTTTTCAATGTCTCTTTCTATAATGTTTGTATCTTCCTCATCATCAATTATTCTTGAACTAGATGCTAAAGATTCATCAAAAATTACATGAATAGATTCTTCTACAATTAAGTTTCTCTTGTTAAACACTCTATAGGCTTTACTAGATGTTGAATATCCTAAGAAAATGCCTTCATCAGATTTTGCATCAAATTTTCCTAGATTATCTTTACCATTATTATGAATGAAACATTTACAACCAAATGCATGAAAGTAGCTTATGTTTGGTTTTCTATTGTTCATAGTTCATAAGGAGTTTTCTTAATGATTGGCCTAATCAAAGCTCTATTAAGAATGTAACATGCCGTGTTTATAGCTTCCGCCCAAAAGTATTTTGGTAGGTTGCTTTCACATAGCATGGTACGGGCCATGTCTTCTAAGGTTCTATTTTTCCTTTCAACTACTCCATTTTTTGTGGTGTTCTAGGTGCTGAAAAATTATGATGGATGCCATTTTTATACAAAAATTTTTAAATAGATGATTTTCAAATTCAGTGCCATGATCACTTCTAAGAGACACTATGGTGTTATTTTTCTCATTTGTGACCTTTTTGAAGAATTTCAAAAATAATGAAAGGTTTCATCTTTATGAGCTAAAAATAATACCCAAGTATATCTAGAGTAATCATCTACAATCACAAGACCATATTTCTTTCCTCCTAGACTTGTGGTTCTAGTAGGTCCAAAAAGGTCCATGTGAAGTAGTTCAAGTGGCCTAGAAGTGGAAACAATATTTTTAGTTTTGAAAGAGTTTCTAGTTTGTTTACCAAATTGACATGCATCGCAAATCTTGTTATTTTCAAAATCTAGTTGTGGAAGTCCTTTTACTAAATCCATTCTTATTAATTTTGAAATTAGGTGTGTACTTGCATGACCTAATCTACGATGCCATAACCAACCAATCTCATTCACATTAGCATTATTAGCAACTAAGCAATGATTACTAGTAGACAAATTGTCTAAATCAATCAAGTATACATTGCCATTTCTATTTTCAGTAAAAATAATGCTATTATCAATGGGATTAGAAACAGTGCAGATTGATGCTTCAAATGATACTTTAAAACCTTTATCACATAATTGGCTAATAC
Source organism: Calamus simplicifolius (assembly GCA_900491605.1). Classification (NCBI taxonomy): domain Eukaryota; kingdom Viridiplantae; phylum Streptophyta; class Magnoliopsida; order Arecales; family Arecaceae; genus Calamus; species Calamus simplicifolius. The sequence goes on along the minus strand of UESW01004588.1, from coordinate 481,143 downwards.
TAATTAAATTATGTTTTAAACCATTGACATATAAAATTTTCAATATATATGGAGGGAGTTATTTGAATATTACCAAACCCCATGATTTGGCCTTTGCCATTGTCACCAAACGTAACAACTCCTCCTTTTGCTTTCAAGGGTGATGAATTGATCCTTGTCACCGTCATGTGTCTTGAGCAGCCACTATCGAGATACCACTTTCGCTTTGATCTTTTGGCCGCAAGACACTCCTGCAAAAATAATTAAGTCTTATATTTAGGTACCCAAGCCTTCTTGGGTCCTTCATGGTTAGTAGCATAAAAGATTGTTCCTTTGGGAACCCATATTTTCTTTCCTTTACTATTTAAATGTTTGTTACTGTTTCTCACATTACATTCATAGGATTTATGGCCTTTCTTGTTACAATAATGACATGTAACACTATCTTTATCTTGTTCTTTTCTAAAGAAGTTTTTGACAAATTTTTATTTTATGTTAGGTCTATATCCTAATCCAGCTTTATCAAATATGGCTCTTTGATTACCTAATAACAAATTAAGTTTTTCAGAACTATAAGTAAATTTATCAACAAAATTCTTATATTTATCTACTTCCTTCTTTAATTTATCATTTTCATTGGAGATTGACTCTTTTTCTTTTGTCAAATTTTCATTTTCAGATTTCAGCCTCTTAATCTCATTAGTAAGATTATCTTTTTCTTTAATGAGAGTTGAATTATCATTTTTCAGAATTCTGTATTTCCTTTTTAAAACTTTAAAATCATCAACTAGTTCATTAAAGGCTTCAAACAATTCATCAAATGCAAATTCATCACAAGGATTTTCAGAACTTACCTCGTTATCGTCGTTTTCCATAAAGCAAATGGTTGCAACTTCTTTTTGATCTTCCTCTGAAGAGGATTCATCGCTGTCGCTCCAGGTTGCAACATAGGCTTTCTTCTTCTTCTTGTAGGTTTTCTTTAGTAGTGGACAATCATATATAAAGTGCCCCGGTTTCTTACACTCATAGCAAATCAAGGGTCTTTCTCTTTGTCTTTGTCTTTGTCCTTTTCTTTTTCTCCTTCCATCTTAATTCCAGATTTCTTCTTGTGGAAGGGTCTCTTTTTTCTCATGAATTTTTTGAATTTTCTAGCTAGAAGAGCAGTCTCATCATCATCATCATTGTCACTGCAGCTCTCCTCACTTTCTGCAGCCTTAAGAGCTATAGTCTTCTTCTTTTTAACATCTTCCTCTATGTGCTGCTTCATGGTTAACTCATGGGTCATTAGTGATCCAAGTAGCTCCTCCAAGGGTAAAGTGTTGAGGTCCTTGGCTTCTTGGATTGCTGTCACCTTTGCTTCCCAAGTCCTTGGAAGTGACCTAAGAATTTTGCGAACAAGTTCAGAATTAGTATAAATCTTACCTAGACTTTTCAAACCATTTACAATGTCGGTGAATCTAGTATACATGCATGCTATAGTTTTAGTTTGTTCCATGCTGAATAATTCATACTTATGAACAAGAATATTTATCTTAGATTCTTTAACTTGATTTGTACCCTCATGGGTAACCTGTAATCTATCCCATATCTCTTTTACGGAATTACATGTAGAGATACGATTAAATTCGTTAGCATCTAATGAACAATATAAAACATTCATGGCTTTAGCATTAAGCTGAGCCATTTTCCTATCATTCTCATTCCAATCCCTTTCGGGCTTAGGAACAATAGAACCATCAACTACGTGTGCGGGTGTGCTAGGTCCATTAATTATAACACTCCATAATTCATAATCTGAAGCTTGAATGAATATTCTCATTCTTGCTTTCCAATATGAATAGTTGGAACCATTAAACAAGGGAGGTCTATTTGTAGAATGACCTTCAGCAAATGACGATCCAACTTGAGCTGCCATTTGGATCTTTAGCTCTTGATCGTGTGATCAAAGAAACAATGAGCACAAGCTCTGATACCAATTGTTGGCCAAGATGGAAACCCAAGAGGGGGGGGGGGGTGAATTGGGTTCTTTAAAAATTTTAACCTCTTAATAACTATGTGCTTGGAGATAGATGAAATGCAATGCGAATGTTAAATACAACCAAGGAGATAGAGAAAGAGATAATCAAAGCACGGCAAACACAAAGGTTTTATAGTGGTTCGGTGTATCCAACACCTACGTCCACTCCCAAGATTCACTTGGGTCCACACTATAATCCTCTTGATTACAGTCGAGTTGTTTTACAAGATCACAACACAAACTTGTTGTTTCCCATGGATCACAACGAACCCAGCTGGTTTTTCGGGCTCACTAGTACAAAACCCTAAACTCAAGCTAATCTAGCTTGACCCAAGATATACAACTTCCACTAGTTCAATCCCCTTGATAGAACTAGCAAAAACAAGAAAGAGTATTGTTTTTCAATAATACAAAGCTCCTCAAATGAGCGAATATTCGAAATGAATAAGCAAGGTTAGAAAAGCCTGTTTTGAAGATTGTTGGATTTGAGCTATTCTTCTTTTCTTCTTTTCCTCTTCTCTATGGAGATGTTGAATCAGGCCTCAGTTTTGATTCATTGCAAATGTTGCAGATGAGAAGTTGAGAAAACAGAGCTTTTTCTTCTATTTTTGGGAATCCTCCGATTTTTCCAATATGAGCGCCTTGGATTCTTCTTTGAGCTTTTTGGAGTGGAAGGATTTGAGTTTGGATACTTTTCTCTTTGATTTCAGGCTCAAGACTTCTTGGATTTTTTATTTGTATTTGCTTTGATTTTTCTATTTTTTTTCAAACGAGCTTTCTCCCCCTTTTTATAGATTTTCTTTAATCCATTTTTGGTGAGAAAACTAGCCGTTGGAATGTACCTGAAAAGTTTTTCCAAACAAAATATATCCGTTAGAAGTTAGGTAAAGAGAAAATATTACCGTTAGAGCTGATCTTGCATTTTAAATTTTTGTTCCAGATAGGTTGGAGTCGGCTCCAACTTTTCAGGTATCGACTCCAAGTCGTTTATCCAAAATAGAAAGTTCTAAGTTCGTCGAGGAGTCGGCTCGAAAAAGTTAGGTGTCGGCTTGCCATACTCAGGTGTTGGCTCCAAAAGACTGTAAGTGTCGGCTCCGAGGTAGTCAAAAATCAAACATTCTGTCCCCGCATCAGAGTCGGCTCCAGACACTGTAAGTGTCGACTCCGAAACTCTGGGTGTCGGCTCCGAAAATCTAGGTGTCGGCTCCGAACCGTATCAAAAAATAGAAGAATATTTGACTGGCCATGGGGTCGGCTCCAGCATTCCTAGGTGTTGACTCCAGGTTCTAAAACTTTGAAACTTATGTTTTGCAATTGATTCAAAACACGTTTCTTAATGCCTTTAAATCAATCAAATATTTTTAAGCCCTGAAACACTTATCAAATCTTATTAGTAATCAAATAAATATACTCAATTCATTTATTAATCATCAAAATCAATAATTGGGTCAACACACATGACCCCTAGGGCCCTAACGAGCGAGACTACCTTCAGTCTCGTCTTTGGATCTGAAGCCGTCATTCCTGTTGAGATCGAACTACCCAGTCCGCGCGTGGAGTCCTTCAACAAGGAAAGCAACTTCGCACTGATATGGGCTAATCTAGACTTCATCGATGAAGCACATGACCGGGCGAGGCTGCGAATGGCGACCTTCCGTCAGCGAGCGGCCAAGTACTACAATGCCCGAGTTCGTCCCAAGGTCTTTCACCGTGGAGACTTGGTTTTGAGGAAGGCTGAGGTATCCAAGCCTACAGAAGGGGGCAAGCTATTCCCCAACTGGGAGGGTCCTTATCGCGTCGTCGAGACACTTCACCAGGGGGGCATACAAACTAGAAGAGCTCGACGGGCGACCTATTCCACGTACCTGGAATGCGGATAACCTCCGTCAATATTATCAATGATGTATTCCCCTGGAGTACGAGCAATAAAGGGGTCCCTTCCTGCGTCACAGCCTACTCTCCCCTGAATCCAAGGACCAAATCCCACAAAAGGAGCTCGCCGGCATCGCGGCTAATGGGACACCACTCGGCCCTGGTACGGCGATGCCCCTGAGTCGGTTAGGATCCTAACAGCTCCATACCCGGTCGAGTCACCACTAGGGCGGCACACAAATCCCCGAGGTGGTTCAAAAGGAGCTCGCCGGCATTGTGGCTAATGGGACACCACTCGGCCCCGGCACGGCGGTGCCCTCGAGTCGGTTAAGACCCTAACAGCTCTATACCCGGTCGAGTCGCCACTCGGGCGGCACACAAATCCTCGAGGTGGTTCAAAAGGAGCTCGCCAGCATCGCAGCTAATGGGACACCACTCGGCCCCGGCACGGAGGTGCTTCCGAGCCGGTTAAGACCCTAACAACTCTGTACCCGATCGAGTCGCCACTCGGGCAGCTCACAAACCCCCGAGGTGGTTCAAAAGGAGCTTGCCAGCATCGCGGCTAATGGGACACCACTCGGCTCCGGCACGGCGGTGCCCCCGAGTCGGTTAAGACCCTAACAGCTCCGTACCAGATCGAGTCGCCACTTGGGTGGCACACAAACCCACGAGGTGGTTCAAAAGGAGCTCGCCAGCATCGCGGCTAATGGGACACCACTCGGCTCCGGCACAGTGGTGCCCCCTAGTCGGTTAAGACCATAACAGCTTCGTACCCAATCGAGTCGCCACTCGGACAGCACACAAACCCCCAAGATGGTTCAAAAGGAGCTCGCCGGCATCGCAGCTAAAGGGACACCACTCGGCCCCAGCACGGCAGTGCCCTCGAGTCAGTTAAGACCCTAACAGCTCTGTACCAGGTCGAGTCACCACTCGGGTAGCACACAAACCCCCGAGGTGGTTCAAAAGGAGCTCACCGGCATCGCGGCTAACGGAACACCACTTGGCCTCGGCACGGCGATGCCCCCGAGTTGATTAAGACCCTAACAGCTCCGTACCCAGTCGAGTCACCACTCGGGTGGCACACAAACCCCTGAGGTGGCTCAAAAGGAGCTCTCCGGCATCACGGCTAATGGGACACCACTCGGCCCCGGCACGGCGGTGCCCCCAAGTCGGTTAAGACCCTAACAGCTCCATACCCGGTCGAGTCGCCACTCAGGCGGTACACAAACCCCCGAGGTGGTTCAAAAGGAGCTCGCCGGCATCACAGCTACAAGACACCACTCGGCCTCGGCACGGCAGTGCCCCCGAGTCGGTTAAGACCCTAACAGCTTCGTAACCGATCAAGTTGCCACTCGAATGACACACAAACCTTCGAGATGGTTCAAAATGAGCTCGTCGGCATCATGCCTAACGGGACACCACTCGACCCCAGCACGGCGGTGCCCCTGAGTCGGTTAAGACCCTAACAGCTCCGTACCCGATCGAGTCGCCCCTTATACGGAACCTAGACCGTCGAGACAGCTCTAAAGGGCCCTGTTTGGCCCTCATAGACTCCGAGTCGGCCAGCTCGGCCCCGACCTTTCCTAGTCAGCCCCGACCGGCCCAGGCATCTCCAATATTGACCGAGTCGGTGTAGGCCTCCCCCGGTCAACCCCACTCGGCCTCGGCATCCCCAAGTTGGCTGAGTTAGCCCCGACCATCTCTGGTCGGTCCCAGCGCCTTCAAGATTAATCTTGGCACTAAGTCGCCCATGGATCATTTTGAGCCTTCAGAGGATTCATGTGCAGATGAGTCTCCCTTCGAACAGTTTACAACAACATAAGGCATCTCGAGTGACCTTCCACATAGCCGGCTTACATCCTAGAGACGCATTCGAGCATTGGCCAGTCCAAAACTGTGATTCGGCTACGACATTGTCAATATGCGCAACGTTTAAAGTTGAGAAAATATTTCAGAAGGAAAGCCCTCCCCCTTCATCAAAAGGTACGAGACCCGTTCAATCGTTGGTTGCGCAGTAAGACGTTTTTCCCAAAGGAAGAAGGAACAGATGAAGCAAAAGGTAAAGAAATTTCGACAAAAAGTTTTTCTTCATTAACAATTGAAGGAAGTACAAAATTTAGCCTAAGGCCGGTTACATGAATCAAAGAAAAAGAAAAATGGGCGATGGATCCTCAAGGTTCGCCTGGGTCGGGCTTCTTCTCATCCTCCTTCTCTGCTGGCTCCTCGTCAGACTCCCCAAGACGGATGTCATCAAACTTAGAGATGTTGATCTCGAGGGCCGTAGATACCTTAACCTTGCATATCTTGAAGCCTTGGACATAAGCATCGAGGCCGGCCTCGATGACTTCCTGCTTGAACTCTGGCGAGGCCTTATAGTTGGGGACGGCCTGCTCTACCTTGGCCTTAGCCCGCTGCACCCTGGCCTCGGCCTCCTTGGCTCGTGCCTTGGCCTCCCAAGCCCTACTTTCGGCCTCTTCGGCATGGGCACTGGCCTCATCAGCGTAGGCCACTGCTCCTGCCTTCTCCAAGCCCGCCTCCACCGCCGCCTTCTCCGCGCAGTTGCCCTCTCCGCAGCAACCCGGGCTTCTTCCTCGACGCATTGGAGCCGCCGGGCCAACTCCTCATTCTGTGCCACGGCGGCCTTCAACCTTTTCGAGGCCAGCTCCATCTTGGCCTCAGCTACGGAGGCCCGGCTCTCCACCTCCCTTAGTCGGCCGGCCAGACTCTCCTCCCGGGCCGAGGCCTCTTGATGAAGACGAGCAAGGCTTTGGGACTGCACCATGCTCTCTTTCTTGTATTTGTCGGCCCATGCCATGGCCTTGACAAGCGTGTCCGAGGAGTGGACCAATGCCTCAAGAAGGCCAATTGCGCCGTTGGCCATCTGTAGCAAAGGGAGCACGTTAACCATAGGAAGTGGAAACATCGAAAGAAATGAAGAAAGCTCAAAAATGACCTGAACAACAGCAACCATTATCATGTCCAGGAGTGCGGAGTGACTCATTCCCCGCGTTGCCTCCTCAGACTCGGCAGTCTGAATTCCTGACAGCAGGAGGGCAGCTTGTGCGGCATCCGCCATTGAGCTGGGTGTGGGGACCGGCCGCATCAGTCCCTCCTGAGGACCTTCGACCTGGGGGCGGGTCGGGCGACGCGCCGGTTGATGGGATGAGCTCCCCGGCTCACCTCCCCGCTTATTGGTCACCTCCGCCCCAGCCCGGGGCTCCCTGGTGACTGACTCCCCCTCACCGGTGGTTAGGGAAGCGTTCTCCACTCCCGGCTCTGTGGCAGCCAAGGGGCCGGAAGCGATTGTGACCCGCTCTGCCTCGGGCACATCGGTGGCGGTAGGAACCTCCTCCTCATCTAAAACCACCACCATCGGTTCAGTGGTGGCCAGAATCTCCTCTTCTTCAACTTCGGCCCTGGCCGGCTCCGGGACCACTCCTCTAACCGGCTTCTTCTCAGCCGGCTCTTCCGTAGGCGTCGGGGCTGGGAGGGCTTCAATCAGCCTGGCCAGCTCCCTTCTTCGAATCCTCTTCGCCGGCCTGGACGTCTCTCTGGTCGCCTGCCTCTTTTGCCTTAAGGTAGCCTCGAAATCGCTGGCGAAGACCTTCATCGCTAAACCAAAAGGGTGACAAGCATTAGCAATGGCATACAACAAATCTTGGGTCGAGACAGAAGAAGTCGAGCGTCAAGCTCACCGACCGTCAGGGCCAACTCAGCCTCTATCAAGTTCTCCTCAGACAGGAGTTCCTTATAGCCGGGGATTTGGTAATTAGACAATTGGGTGAATAGTTCCATGTCCCTATCCCTTACGGTGGAATCATTATTGGGACTAGTGTCTGGCTAAGCAGCCCTTACCCCCTCGACATGGGCAAAAAGGAATCAAGGTTTCCATCCCCTAATTTTGGATGGGAGACCTAAAGGGAAGGCTCTATCTGGCCTGGCAGTAAATGCCCACCAGGCCCCTCACCCTGACGGCGGAGCTTATAGAAAGCTCGGAATAGAGACAGCCCTGGCCGGGCCTCCTGGAAGTAGAAAAGAATAACGAAGGCGCAGATGATTCGGATCAAATTCAGAGTCAACTGCGCCGGTACTAACCTATACCTATCTAAGAGGTTTAGGAAAAAAGGATGGAAAGGAAGGCGTAGTCCGCATCGGAAGAACTCCTCATATAGAGCGACCCGACCGGGATAGTCGGAGGTCACCCTATCTTCGGGCCTCGGCACAGACAGGTCGATGAAATCAAGGACCAGGTACTTAGCCCTAACGGCCTCTACATCCTCAGGGGTCATGGTTGAGGCCACCCCCGCTGGACCAGCTGGATCAGAACTCACCGTCGGAGGAAGTGTCGGACGGTGGGAGGACACAGGGATTGCCCTCATAAGGGAGCCTGAGGTGGACGGAGGTCCTATCGCCCTTGATTGGTCGCGGATGGTGATGCTGCCCACCGGCCGAGGCATTTGGCTAGCTAAAGGGGTCCGATTTTCACTACTGGAATGAGAAGACTCTTCTACAGGTCTCTTACCCTCCCTAACGGCACAACGGTCCATGGGTGAGGTAAAGGATGAAACTGACCTGGGAGTTAGGAGGGCTCAGGTCGCAGAAGAGTTCAGAGAAGAAGAAGGTGAAAGAAAACAATGGCAGCGTAAAAGTTTTCCCAGGCTCTTGAAATGCTTTTATACCCTCCATCTCCGGCCAGTGACGCTTGAGATCCCGCCATGTGGACACATCTATTGTGCCAAGGGCTGTCAGTCAAAAATCTCGCCTGCGCCCGAGACGTACCGCCTCGATTCGTCCCGAGGAGCGTGATCCCCGACCAATCGCAGAGCATAGAAAGCGGAGAAGCAATGATGACCCTTGCCTTTTTCCATTCCCCAATGAGCTTCCTCTCCGCAGCGTCCGACACCAACGTCAGCCCCCACCTACCGCATGATTGCAGAAAATCTTCGAGGCGACACTGCCTCGGGACGAAGCGCCAGCTCATCAAGACATTGAAAGCGTACTGAGGAGGCAATCATTTTTTGAATTTTCGAGCCCCTTTCGCCCAAAGGACTGCAGGCACGTGGTCCTTAGTGCTCAGAGGCGGAGGGGCATCTGATGTGGCTGGTATAGCCACAAGGGCAAGATCGGTAAAACACTGGTAGCCCCCGGCGTCTCCAAGCTCGCCGAGTCAGCCCAGACCATTCCTCGTCGGCCCCGCTCGGCCCCGCTCGGCCCCGGCGTCTCCAAGCCCGCCAAGTCGGCCCCGACCATTCCTGGTCGGCCCCGCTCGGCCTCCGGCATCTCCAAGCCCGTCGAGTCGGCCTCGACCATTCCTGGTTGGCCCCGATCAGCCCTGACATCTCCAAGCCCGCCGAGTCGGCCCTGACCATTCCTGATCAGCCCCGCTCAGCCCAGGTGTCTCCAAGCCCGTCGAGTCGGCCCCGACCATTCCTAGTCGGCCTCGCTCGGCCCCGGCGTCTCCAAGCCCGCCAAGCCGGCCCCAACCATTCCTGGTCGGCCCGCTCGGCCCCCAGCGTCTCCAAGCCCACCGAGCCGGCCCCAACCATTCCTGGTCCGCCCCGATCGGCCCCAGCATCTCCAAGCCCGCCGAGTCACCCCCGACCATTCCTGATCGGCTCCGCTCGGCCCTGGCATCTCCAAGCCCGCCGAGTCGGCCCCGATCGGCCCCAGCGTCTCCAAGCCTACCGAGTCGGCCCCGACCATTCCTGGTTGGCCCCACTTGGCCCCGGCATCTCCAAGCCCGCCGAGTCAGCCCCGACCATTCCTAGTCGGCCCTGCTCGGCCCCGGCGTCTCCAATCCCGCCGAGTCGGCCCTGACCATTCCTGGTCGGCCCCGATCGGCCCCGGTGCCTCCAAGCCCGCCGAGTCGGCTCCAACCATTTCTGATCGGCCCCGCCCCGGCACCTCCTGGTCGGTAGAATTGGCCCTGACCATCCCTGGTTGGCCCAGCTCAGTCTCGGCGCCCTCAGAGAGTCAAGGCGCCCCCGATTTCTCCGAGTCGGCCCCAGTACAGCCCTGGCGGTTCATGCCACTACCTTTCTGACCTGTGCCACCTGACAATGCCAAATCCAACTACCCATTGGCCATGCCGCTGATGGGACTGGACCAAACTACCCGATAGTCCCACTGGCTGATGGGACGTAGCCCACCAACCGCCATTTTCCCCTCTCCAATGGGACAGGACCCACCAACCGACCCAGATTCATGCAACCCTCAAGAACTCCGCGGACATTCCTTTTTTACGGAATCCCACGTGGTCATGCAAGTGTCAACTCCTATAAAAAGGTGAATTCACTCAATAATCAGGTACGACGAAAAAACTTAGAGACTTGCTATCCTGATACCCAAAGGGGAATTCCTCCTCTCTGTGGACTCTTCTCATCCTAAAAAGAGCTTATTCGAGCTCTTCCTCAGCTGTGATCTCGATTGCTAACTTGAGCGTCGGAGGGTCCCCACCAGAGTATCCCTTCGGTCCTGGAACTTTTTGCATGCAGCCCGATGAAACAAGGATCCGCTAATCAATCTGCTTCCTTCTCCTGACGTTCAGGACCAGTGATCTGGTGTCATCAATAAATATGGGCATCGAGTCGTGCTACCATGGGATGTACCAAGCACACCCATTAAATCGGGCCATGTTAGGCTTGAAAATTTTGGCCCACGGACCAAGCCCGGTATGACTCATGATAGGTCTGGGCTAGCACGGTCCAGCCGTGCTAAGCAAGGCATGGCATGGCACGGCCCACATGGGTCTAAACCAGCATGGCCCATAAAAAAATATTTTTTAATAAATTAAAAAATTATTAAGAGAAAAAAATTTATTATTATGAAGCCACCTTAATTGTGGGAGGTTTGGCATAGACCCCCACTAGTTTATTAATTTAAAATCAAAATGGTACATGAAGGAAGGAGGGCTAGGCCTAAAGAAAAAAACTAGAGATGACTCACTTTAATAATTAAAAAAAATAAAATATATAATTATAAAAATAAAGATGAGTCACTCATCAATAGTATTTCACTACAAGAAAATACTGAGATAGCGATGCAAATTTAGCGACGCAAAATTGCGACCAAATTGCGATGCCTTAGCGACAATAAAAAATAGCGACGCATTTAGCGACGCAATTTGATGCATAGCTCAAAAAAATTAAAAATATTAAATTTTAATTTAGCGATGTGTATAGTGCATCACTATTTTAAGAGATATTAATATTTATAAAATAAAATCAAGAAATAAAAATATTGTGACGCATTTCATTGCATCGCAATGATTTTTAAAAAAATTAATTATGTTAAATAGTGATGCATTAGCAATGCAATAAATCAAAAAATTAAAATAAAATAATTTTTAATTTCATGACACAAGTATTGTGTTGCAATTGTTTTAGAAAAATAAAACATTGCGACGCAACAAGTTGCGTCGCAATTATTTTAAGAAAAATTAATTTTTATAAACTATAATTATGAAATAAAAATATTGCGATGCAACTCAGTGCGTCACCATTTTTTTAAAAAAAATTTAATTATATTAAATAGTGATGCATTAGCGATGCAATAAACCAGTAAATTAAAAAAATTAATTTTTAATTTAGCGATGCAAAAGATGCATCGCAATGTTTTAAAAAAAATAAATTTTATAAAATATAATTAAAAGATTAAAAAAATAAAAATAAAACATTGCGATGCAATGAAATGCATCGCAATTGTTTTATAAAAATTAATTTTGTTACATGAGTCGAATCGATCGTCGGCGACCGGGATCATGGCTTGGATCGATCGCAACCGTCAGATCGTCGCCAATCGGATTGATCGCAACGGTCCGATCATGGCTTGGATCGATCGTAACCATCGGATCATCGCCAATCGGATTGATCGCAACGGTCCGAGATCGATCGTCGGCGACCGGGATCTTGGCTTGGATCGATCGCATGCCGTCGGATCGTCGCCGATCGGATTGATCGCAACGGTCCGAGATCAATCGTCGGCGATCGGAATCATGGCTGGATCGATCGCAACCATCAGATCGTCGCCGATCAGATTGATCGCAACGGTCCGAGATCGATCATCAGCGACCGAGATTGTGGCTTGGATCGAACGCATGCCGTCGGATCGTCGCCGATCGGATTGATCGCAATAGTCCTAGATCGATTGTCGGCGACCGGGATCGTGGCTTGGATCAATCGCAACCGTCGGATCGTCGCCGATCGGATTGATCACAACAGTCCGAAATCGATCATCGGTGATCGGGATCGTGGCTTGGATCGATCGCAATCGTCGGATCATCGCCGATCGGATTGATCGCAACGGTCCGAGATCGATCATCGGTGACTGGGATCGTGGCTTGGATCGATCGCAACCATCGGATCGTTGCCGATCGGATTGATCGCAACGGTCCGAGACCGATCATCGGCGACCGGGATTGTGGCTTGGATCGATCGCATGCCGTCGGATCGTCACCGATCGGATTGATCGCAATGGTCCGAGATCGATTGTCGGCGATCGAGATCATGACTTGGATCGATCGCAACCATCGGATCATTGTCGATCGATTGATCGTAACGATCCGAGATCGATCGTCGGCGATCGGGATCGTGGCTTGGATAGATCGCAACTGTCGGATCGTTGCCGATCGGATTGATCGCAACGGTCCAAGATCGATCATCGGCGACCGGGATCATGGATTGGATTGATCGCAACCGTCGGATCATCGCCGATCCGATTGATCGAACGGTCTGAGATCGATCATTGGTGACCGGGATCATAGCTTGGATCGATCGCATATGTCGGATCGTCACCGATCGGATTGATCGCAATGGTCCGAGATCGATCGTCGGCTACCGGGATCATTGATTGGATCGATCGCATGCCGTCGGATCGTCACCGATCGGATTGATCGCAACGGTCCGAGATCGATCGTCGGCGATCGGGATCGTGGCTTGGATCGATCGCATGCCGTTGGATCATCGCCGATCTGATTGATCGCAACGGTCCGAGATCGATCATCGGCGACCGGGATCGTGGCTTGGATCGATCGCATGCCGTCGGATCGTCACCGATCGGATTGATCGCAACGGTCCAAGATCGATCATCGACGACCGGGATCGTGGCTTGGATCGATCGCATGCCATCGGATCATCGCCGATCGGATTGATCGCAACGGTCGGAGATCGATCATCGGTGACCGGGATCGTGGCTTGGATCGATCGCATATCATCGGATCGTCACCGATCTGATTGATCGCAACGGTCCGAGATCGATCGTCGGCAACCGGGATCGTGGCTTGGATCGATTGCAATCATCGGATCGTTGCTGATCGATTGATCACAACGGTCCAAGATCGATCGTCGGTGACTGAGATCGTGGCTTGGATCGATCGCATGCCGTTGGATCGTCGCCGATCGAATTGATCGCAACGGTCCGAGATCGATCGGATTGATAGCAAGTTTTGCCTCGCAAATTTTTTAAAAAATGTAAGTGTTATAAAAAATATTTACAATAAAACATTGCGATACAACCATGTGCGTCTCAATTATTTTCTAAAAATTTTAATTTTATAAAATATAAATATGAAATAAAAATATTACGATGCCAATCGATGAGTCATAATTTTTTTAAAATAATAAATTATGTTAAATAGTGATGCATTAGCGACGCAATAAATCAAATAATTAAAAAAATTAATTTTTAATTTTGCGACGTGCGTATTGTGTTGCAAGTTTTTAAAACAAAATAAGTATTACAAAATTATTAAAAATAAAACATTGCGATGCAACCATGTGCGTCGCAATTGTTTTCAGAAAAATTTAATTTTATAAAATATAATTATGAAATAAAAATATTACGACGCCAATCGTTGCGTCATAATTTTTTAAAATAATAAATTATATTAAATAGCGATGCATTAGCGACGCAATAAATCAGATAATTAAAAAAAATTAATTTTTAATTTCACGACGCACGTATTGCGTCACAATTTTTTTGAAAAAATAAGTGTTATAAAAATTATTAAAATAAAATATTGTGACGCAACCATGTGCATCACAATTGTTTTCAGAAAAATTTAATTCTATAAATATAATTATGAAATAAAAATATTGTAATGCAAATCGGTGCATCGCAATTTCTTTTAATAATAAATTATGTTAAATAGCGACGTAATAAACCAAATAATTAAAAAAAATTAATTTTTAATTTCATGATGCACGTATTGCGTTGCAATTTTTTTTAAAAAATAAGTGTTATAAAAATTATTAAAAATAAAACATTGCGACGCAACTATGTGTGTCGCAATTATTTTTAGAAAAAATTAATTCTATAAAATATAATTATGAAATAAAAATATTGCGACCCCAATCAGTGTGTCGCAATTTTTTTAAAAATAATAAATTATGTTAAATAGTGACGCCTTAGCAACGCAATAAATAAGATAATTAAAAAAATTAATTTTTAATTTTAGGACGTGCGTATTGCGTTGCAAGTTTTTTTAAAAAAATAAGTGTTATAAAAATTATTAAAAATAAAACATTGCGACGCAACCATGTGCGTCGCAATTGTTTTCAGAAAAATTTAATTTTATAGAATATAATTATGAAATAAAAATATTGCGACGCCAATCTGTGCGTCGAATTTTTTTAAAATAATAAATTATGTTAACTAGCGACGCATTAGCGACGCAATAAATTAGAAAATTAAAAAAATTAATTTTTTTATTTAGCGATGCAAGTATTGCGTCGTAATTGTTTAAAAAAATTAAGTGTTATAAAAAATATTAAAAATAAAACATTGCGACGCAAATATATGCGTCGCAATTATTTTCATAAAAATTAATTCTTTAGTCGCAATTATTTTTAGAAAATTAATTCTTTATAAATATAATTATGAAATAAAAATATTGTGACGCATTAGCGACGCAGTTTTCCAGAAAATAAAAAAAAAATTTCTCGGCCCTTTTAAAAAAAAAAATTGAAGGGGTGAGGTTTTTCCCCCACCCCTGAGCCCACGGCCACGGTTTTAAAAAAAAAATTGTAGGGGTGGGGTTTTTCCACACCCTTGAGTCCACGACCACTGTTTTAATATATATATATATATGGGTGGGGTTTTTCCCCCACCCTTGAGGCCACGGCCACGGTGGTGGCCTGGCCACGGTGGCCAGGACACTGTTTAAAAAAAAAATGTGTGGGTGGGGTTTTTCCCTCACGGTGGCCAGGCCACAGTTTTTTTAAAAAAATAAGGGCCGGGGTGGGGTTTTTCCCCACCTCTGTCGTTTTCGGCCACGGCCGTGGTCGTGATCGTGGTCTTAGGGGGTATGGTTTTTTTTTCATTCATTATGAAATTTTTTTTATTTAAGTTATTTATGTTTAGGAACTCAATTTTACTTGAAAAATTAGAGAAATTTGCATGTAATCTATAATCTTGTAATGCATAATTTGATATTTGCATAATATTTGATATATTTAAAATTTATATATTTAGATTTATAAATGTCTTGTGTTATCAAATCTGTTTATTTTTTGAAATATTGTTCATGATATATTATTATTAGAATGCTTAACATGCAATTTATATGGTTTTGATAGTTTAGATGATTTAATTTTTAATGAATTTATATTTATTACTTGTTATATTTTGGCTTAGCAAATTTTAAATTATTAGTTCTTAAATATTGTCACAATTATTTTCTTAGAAAATTAGAAAAAAATTTAGAGTATTCATATTCTTCAATTGAAAGAAATTTGATATAGCAAATCATAATTTGATATAATTCCTCAAATTCTAAACCAACCAATCAAAATAAATTCGATATCATGAAGGAAAAATGATATAGCTCATTTAGAACTAAATTTAATGCAAGAATATTAAATTTGATATAGTGAACTCAAATTCAAGTACTGAAAGAATATAACTCCTCCTAAAAAAAAGAATTTGACATACATACTATGTCAAGTTCGTTCTTGATTTTTCATATTATTTCTCACAGTACTATAACCTTTAGACCCTTTTGAGACTTTGTAAGGCTTAGTCTTGCAAATTCTTAAATTGTCCTAGTGGCTAGTTTGAGATTATTTTTTGCGATATGTTTGTCTGCTATTCATCATCGTTAGTTGAGCTTGCAGTTTGTATATCCTCATACGTTCTTCTAGTGTGGCATATAAGCCACACATTTAGGAGAACATAAGGAGAATTGCTGCCGAAATTTCAACGTAAACGATGATAATTTTGAGCAGAATAACATATCGCATAAATTAATCTTGAATGGGATAGGGCCTTACCTAAGTTCTAGTGGAGTGAAAGTGGAATTCATTTAGGACACTTGCTTACTTGTAAAGTCTAATGATTGAATGGACCCCGGTCCTGGGCCTCGGTCCTGGATAGCACATCAAGGATCGTAGCCACGGCCTGGCTTTGATTTATCGGTATAATTAAAGAGGCACAATATTTGTTATTTAGCTTAGATGTGTAAAAGAATTAATCTATTGCTATAATGACTAATGCAAAATTAAATTGTTGTCTCCTTTAATGGTTTACCAGGAATTGTATAAGTTGGTCAAAAATGAGCGGGGCTCGGTCGTGGATGTATGTAAGGTTAAAAGATGGGTTACTTAATCCAGATTTTCTGAATGGATTGGAAGAATTTATAGCATTTGCATGTAGTCAACCCAAATGGATGGATGGGCCTAGGATCAGGTGCCCCTGCAACTTACGCAAGTGTCAGAATAAAGCCTATAGAGATGTTGAAACTATGAAGGTGCACTTGTGTAAAAGGGGGTTTGTTCCTGGGTACGATGTTTGGAACTGTCATGGTGAAACTGAGGAAATGTTTGTAGCTGTCACTAGCCAAGAAGTGTCAAATCCTATTGATGAACCATTTGTGAATTTAAACACATACGAAGAAATGGTGATGAATGCATTGGGTAACGAATTCAATCAGAATACATTTATGGAAGAACCAAATCCAGATGTACAACAATTTTATGATATGTTGTGTTTTGTAAATCAAGAATTGTATCCTGGTTGTGAGAGTCATTCTTGATTGTCTATGGCTGCTCGGTTGTTGAATATTAAGGCGAAAGATTATCAGAAAAGGCATTCAATGCTGTAGCTGGGTTAATGAAGGAAGTTTTGCCAAATAATAATGTTGTAGCAGACAGTTTCTACTCAACAAAGAAGTTATTGCGTGGCCTTGGGCTCCCAGTTAATAAGATCGATTGTTGCTTGAATAATTGTATGATATATTGGGGAGAAGACTCAGAGTTTAGATGGTGTAAGATTTGTGGGCAATCGAGGTACAAAACGGCGAAGGGAGAGCTAGTACAAGTAGGAGGAAAAGTGTGCCTTATAAGAGGATGCATTACTTCCCTCTGACTCCATGCCTTCAGAGATTATACAGATCTGAGGCTACATCTGCTGATATGAGATGGCATACCGAACATGAATCTAAAGAAGATGAAATGCGACATCCATCAGATTCAAAAGCTTTGAAGCATTTCAATGAAAATCATCCTTATTTTGCATAAGAAATAAGAAATGTGAGATTAGGTCTTTGTACCGATGGCTTCCAACAGTTTGGTCAAGCGGGGCAACAATATTCATGTTGGCATGTAATACTGACTGTATATAATCTTCCACCGTGGAAGTGCATGAAAGATACTGCAATGTTTTTGACAGTTTTGGTTCCAAGACCATCAAATCCAAAAGAGAAGATTGATGTCTTCTTACAACCGCTGGTAGCCGAATTGAAAATGTTGTGGGAAACAGGAGTCATAGCCTACGATATTTCTATGAAACAAAATTTCATCATGAGAGCTGCTTTGATGTGGACAATCAGTGACTTTCCGGCATATGCAATGTTGTCTGGTTGGAGCACTTCTGGGCGTCTGGCATGCCCTCATTGCATGTATGATTCAGATGCATTTACATTGCAGAAGAGTGGTAAGCAGTCATGGTTTGATAATCATAGAAAGTTCTTGCCTTCGAATCATCCTTATAGGCGGAACTTGATCGCCTTCCGGAAGAACAAAGCAGTCACAAAATTCGCCGAACCGGTTATGTCTGGCACATATATATTTGATACTATAGAGCATTTGGGGTTGAGGTATGCTTGGGAACCAGATGCAGATAGAATAAATGACCGTATATGTAAAGAACATAACTGGAAGAAGCAGAGCATTTTTTGGGATTTGCCATATTGGAGCACAAATCTCATCCGGCACAACTTGGATGTTATGCATATTGGGAAAAATTTCTTTGATAATATATTTAACACGGTACTAAACATCCTGGGAAAAACCAAAGACACTGCAAAGTCGAGAGAAGAACTTAATCCATATTGCAGAAGAGGTGATTTGAGAAGGAATGCTGATGGGACCTATCCTAAAGCCTGTTACACTCTTGACAAAAATTTACAAGAAGTTTTATGTAACTGGATGAGAGGATTAAAATTTCCTGATGTTTATGCTTCAAATATGGTAGGTGTATGGACATGCATAAGCTCAAGTTGTTTGGCATGAAGAGTCATGACTGTCATGTTTTCATGCAATGGTTATTGCCCATAGCTTTTCGTGAGTTGTTTCCGCAACATGTGTGAAAGGCATTGACAGAGCTCAGCTTGTTCTTTAAGGAGTTATATGCCGCAATCATTACTTCTGCATCCATGAAAAGGCTTGAGGAGGAAAATTTCAATTATTTTATGCAAGCTGGAGCGAATATTTCCTCCAAGTTTTTTTGACTCAATGGAGCATCTACCGGTTCACTTGCCATACGAAGCACGTATAGCTGGTCCCGAGCAGTATCACTGGATGTATCCTTTCGAGAGGTAAACACCCAAATCAGTAATACATGTTGACATTTCAAATACTATTTTATTTATGCAAGGAAGTTGGTTTATTTATATTTTTAACTTTACATATAGGTATCTTAATAAGTTAAAAAATAATATGCGGAATAAGGCAAGGGTTGAAGGTTCTATATGCAATGACACTTGGTTAAAGAAGTTTCAGCTTTTGCCTCGCATTATTTTGAGGGTCACGTTCATACGAGAACCCGCAATCTTGGTCGTAATGATGACATATGTGTGGACGAAGGAGAACATACTGACGGTAGAATATCAATATTTAAAAGTATCGGCCGTTCATTTTGGAGGCAAAAGTCAAGACAATTAAGCGATGTGGAGTATAATGCAGCACATTATTACATCCTAATGAACTGTAGAAAAGTCGACCCATACATTGAGTAAGTATATGTACACTTCATTAATTGCTTAATTAGAACTTCTACTTAAAATTGTAAAATATCATACTATTTAATTGCTAACAGAAGTTTTAATTGTTATAATCCCTTAAGGATGTATTGTGATAGACAACGACAGATGGATCCCAGCATCGGTCAACTTGCCATTGGGCAGAAGTTAGAAACGGAGTTCGCTTATTGGTTTTATGAATTTGTGAGTACTATCACTCAATCAATTACAATAATGGCTTCTATTTTTCGAATTGATTATGAATAGCTTATTAATTTATAGGTAAATGGTCCATGGTTCACAATCGATAATATTTTCATTAAATGTCTGGCGCAGTGGCCATTGAAGACCGAACTACCTATACTTGCTATTTTGTTAATGGATACAAATTTTAAATTGAACGACTAGCATCTTCAAGAGGGACGTAGAATTGGTACGTATGTGTTAAAGGAGAAAGTACTGGAGCAAATATGCAGGATTATTACGGAAAGTTAGAAGAGGTGGTCGAAGTTGAATATCCCGGTTGGCCTATGAAACGAACTATATTATTTCATTGTGATTGGTTTGATCCGACAATCCTGTCGGTAAAAGGGTTCATAACGACTACAATCTAATTGAAGTAAACCATCGACGAAGATTGCAGAAATATGAACCATTCATTCTTGCATCCCAAGCTCAGTAAGTGTTTTACTACAGATATCCAAGTTTGCACAACGACAAGCAAGATTGGTGGGCTGTTTCTAAAATCGTTCCACGTTCAACAATCATATTAGATGAGAGTTCATCAAGTCAATCAACTGAGTGCCCTGCATTTCAAGAGGATGAGATGGAAATGCATGCAATTGAGGATGACACAAGGGCTCCTGAAACATCACTTAGAGATCCAAATGGTGATGTCCAAGAAATTGAGGATGCAAATGTTCGGTTTCCTTCCGATGATAATGAAATAGGATCACAGTCCGATATGGCATCGGATGTTGAACCAACATTTCACGAAACAAATGACACTGATTAAAGATATAGGTTTATTCAATTTCAATTTATTTTTATAAGTGTTAAATTTTTGTATGTTTATTAATTATTCATAATTATATTGCATTGCATTAATCTTTAGTATTTACAGTATGACGGACCGAGGTAGATCTACCCCTGTCGGACATAGCCCTACTGCGTCACATCCCACTACCAGCCCTAACGCATGGATTTCCGCCACTCTAGGCATCGATGCTCATCCAGTATTTTCCTCTACTCGATCGGCACAGACCTCTAAGAGTTCTTCTTTGGTCGGTCGCACCGTACTTCGATTGGATGTCGATGGGCTGTAAGTATATACTAATTGTAACTATATGTTTATATTTTTAAGTTAATTACTTATTTTAATTAGTTTTTTTTAACAACTTTATTGAGCAGCATACTGTATCGAGCTGGATCAGCTCAATATTTCATAGCCGTGCTGATCCCAGTGGCAACGATTGGCACCATGTATCAGCAGCCACAAGGGAGTTTTATTTTTCAGAGTTTCAGGTAAACTTTTTAAATACATTTTATAACTGATATAAAATTTTCTAATCTTAATATATTGTGAAACTAACTGTTTATTTTAATGCAGAAAAAGTTTACATGGGATCCTACCATCCATGATGCCATTAGGGCAGCATGGAATGCTCTTGCGGCACGCTGATACTCCGACATGCTTTATCGTTAGAGGAGTTCGGGTGACCGTCCAGGGCATATGCCAGAGGGTATTTGGGTTAGCTGGCAGCAGGCGTGGCAGTCCGAGGCATGGATTAGGAGGTCCGCATTAGCCAGCACGAACCGCCGATCTAAGAAGGGCGGTCGTGGCACGAGCCTCTCCTGTCACACAGTGGGTTCCATTTCTATTCAGGAGCATAGGCGCCGTATGGTAAGAAAACATAAATAATTTAAATACTAATTTAGTCATTTACAAATACTTGCATTTATATTCTTTCTTCTGCTTTTTAGTCCGAGCAGGAGGGCAGATATCCTGATGAGTTTTGTCTATTCAGGGCGACACACACCAGGAAGGACGGTTCCTGGGTCGATACACGATCACGGGAGATTGGGGTAAGAAATTAGATTTATATTTTATTTGTTTAATTTTTAATATTTTATTCAGCTTTATATATTAATTCATTTATCATTGATTTTATAACTCAAAGGCACGAGTCGAGGAGCTTCAGTCTCAGACTTCGCAGGTAGACTCCACTGATGGGGGGCCGCCCGTCGAACTCTCACCAGAGGAGAGTCAACGTATATTTTTGGAGGCTGTTGGTGCCCAGTCGCGAGATCGTAGGGTCCATGGTTTGGGCACCATAGCTTCCAGATATTTTTTCCATCAGGGCTCCAGTTCGCGTGGTTCTGGCGATATTCCTCCTGAGCAGATAGACGACATCCGGAGATCTATCAAGGAGAAAGTTCACTAGAAGGTTCGGAAGGAGATTACAGAGATGAGAGATCAGATGCGTCAGATGCAGGATTTAGTTCGTCTCCTATCGCATGGTTCAGTCCAACCTCCACAGCCGCCTGCAGATACATGATGTATTTTTTATCACTACTTGATGTATTTTTTTTATTTTTTCTATTTTGTATATGAAAATTTTAAATAATTAATAAAATAAATTTTTATCAATTTTTAAAAATTTTGTAATGATTGTTTTGGTCAATTGTATTAGCAATTACATTGTATTAGCAAGTTTATTTTATATTATTTTATTTCTTTTAAATAAATAAATAAATTTACTTTAAAAATTAAAAATAAATTTACTTTATTTTTTAAAAAATAAATTAATTAATTAGCAACGCTATTTTTCATCGCAATTAATTTTAAAAAAAATATAAATTATTATTTTAATTTTTTTAAAAAAATAAAATAATTAATTAGCGATGTAATTGCGACAAGATTTTTTCGCAAATATTTTTAAAAATTTTATCTTTAAAGTAGCGACGCATTTAGGGGCATCGCAATTATTTTTAAAAATTAAAAATTATTTTATTTTATTTTTAAAAAATAAATTAATTAATTAGCGATGCTATTTTCCATCGCAATTAATTTAAAATATATTAAAAATTATTTTATTTAAATTTTTTTAAAAATAAATTAATTAATTAGCGACGCAATTGCGATGATATTTTCTGTTGCAAATATTTTTAAAAAATTTATTTTTAATGTAGCGATGCATTTAGTCTGCGTCGCAATATTGCAACGCATTTATGGGTGTTGCAATATATTGCGATGCTTTTAGGGCGTCGCAGAGAGTCACTGTTAAGCGACGCAATTGCGACAAATTGAAGTTGCGTCGAACATTTTATCGACACCTTTATTGCGTCGCTATAACTTGTTTAGCGACGTATTTGGGCGTCGCTATATTTAATTTTTCTTGTAGTGTTTGTGTCGTCATCATCTTCGCTAGTTAAGTTATGTCCACCTTTATCTTAAAGCTTCGTCTTAGCATCCAACCAATGTTTGAAGCAGAGAAGCATCCCAACCGTCTCGCCAGTCATTCTACTTCTCTTTTCGTTTAGAACACAACGACTTGCACTGAAAGCGGATTTTGATGCTACTGTAGACATCAGCATAGCTAAAATATCCCGTGCAATGGTAGACATAACAGGATATTGATTTCTAACACTCTTCCACCAAGCTAATACATCTAGATTTTCTATTTGATCTTCATCATATAAAGAATGAAGATCATTTCGTAAATAAAATTCTAATTCATTACTTAAAGATGAAGAAGATGAAGCATGTGTGTGTCTTTTTTGTGCAATGAATAAAAAATAGATAACAAACGAGATGTAGAAGAAGAAGCAAAGCTTTGAGCAGATAATCTAGATCCATGAATTTTATCATCATATAAAGAATAAATATTATTAAGCAGTTGTGTTACCTCATTTTAGCAGGTTCAGAATTTTGATTCATGTTTTCACAATATTCATAAATTAAAATTTTTGTGCCTCTTAATTTAGCTCTAGGATCAAAAACAGCAGCTAAGTTATGCAAAGGACATATCTTATTCCAATATTCATTCCATTTAGTTTCCATTTGACATATAATAGGCATTAAAACATCATCATATCTATGTTCTTTACATTTTTTACTAATTACATATGCTTTTTATAAAAATAAACAAGAAGTTGAATAATAAATACCAGAAAGAACATTTGTAGCATCATAAAAAGTAATAAAAAAATCATCTAAAATTTTACATTTATTCTAATTCTAATCCACGATCATTAATGTAAGCACTTAATAAGTTCTTATATGGATATGCATCATATATCCATATAGGTACTATTCCAACAAGTAATTATAATAAATTTAATTTTTTTAAAATGTTTACCATGATCTACACATAATTAGTTAAATTCTTGAAGTCTTGTTCTTGAAGCATAAATTAAAAAAAAACTACATTTCTAATTTTTGAAATAGCATCTTGAATTATGTCCATGCCAGATTAAACAGAAAGATTTAATATATGAAATGCACATCTAATATAAAATAATTATTCATTTAAAATGGGATGCAAAGAGTCATTTAATAATACAACAGCAAAATTATTATTAGAAGTATTATCAAAAGTAATAGATATTATTTTATTATTAATATTATATAAGCATACAGTTTGATAAATAGCATTTAAAATTTATTGTTCCAAATGCAAAAAAATCAAAAGTAAGAAAAGCAAGAATTTGTTTATTTAGTTGCCAATCATTATCAATATAATGAGCAATAATAGCAATAAAACAATTACTACCTACAGCTGCCGACCAAATATCAGAAGTTAAAGAAACTCTAGCATTTAAATTTAAGAGCATTTAAATTAAACTTTGTTTCATTGCTAAAAAGTTTATCATAGTCACTCTTTTAAATGTACACCTACTAGTTCTTCTATAGGTAGGTTGTAGGCCTAATTAAACATATTGTTCAAAATTATAAGATTCACATAAACTAAAAGATAATTCATCCTGAACTATCCATCTTACAAGTAATTTTCTCTGATTTTCATGGTTATATGCAAAAGTACCTACAAGTGATCCTCCTTGTATATTAAGGGTACTTTGCAGATGAGAATCTTGCATCCTATGAGTCTCTTGATGTCTTTTTAAATGCCTACAACTATAAAGTTTTGCACATTTCTACATTTTGCTTTGAAAACTCCATCAACCATAATTCTATCAAAATCATTCCAAACATCACTAGTTCTCTTACGAGAAGAGGTTTGACCTTCACTGACACTGGCTCTAGAGGGAACTTAGGGTTGGGATTGGGGATTAATTTCCTCATCCTCAGAAAAAGGGTGCATACCAAAATTACTTTCGTCATAAGATGTCATATCTAAAATTTTAAATTAATGAATACAAAAAAATAAAAACTAACCACAAGAAGAAATTGAGAAGATGACAAGAGGTGGAGGCGTGGAGCCAAGATTTATGAGCTTCCTCTTATTCTCTCACCTCTCAACAAGAAGTGACCTCCTTTCTATTGTACTTCTCAATAAGAACCTCCTCTTATATAGCACTTGAACACTTGCTAGAGCACTTGCCACTTGTCAGAACACTTGTAAACTAAAAATTAAATTGCTAGAGCACTTGCTAGAAGAGAGAAATAGCAGTAGTAGAGAAGATGAGAAGAGTTGGTTTGGTGTGGTGAGAATGAGGGAGGAATGTGCTATTTATAGAAATTCAAAAAAAATTAAAAATACCCTTCAATATAGCTGTTATATGGCTATTGAGGGGGTTAAAATGATCAAAAAAAAACCCTCATATGGTCGTTTATAGCCGTTTCTGGCCATTTTCAATGATTAAAAATGGCTACAACTGGGTCGTTACATTCCCGGCACGGTCCACGGCCATGCCGGGCTAAAAAATTTTTTAACCGAGCCATGCTGGCATGGCCCATTTATTACTGGTCCATGCTAGGCATGGTCTGGTTTTTAGTGCGGTCCGATAGGCCTGGGCCACATCGGCACGGCTCATTCCAGACACGGGCCAGTACCCAAGTCTAGCCAAAAGCCCTGTTCCTCTTAGATTGCTCTCTTAGATGGAAACATGTTGTCTGCTAGTGCTTCGTTCGTACATTCATCATCAAGATTGAGCTAGCGATACCAAAATGCTACCCAAATAGCCTCTTAGCAATGAAAAGCAGTTTATGAAAAAATTTAAATAATTTTAGTAGCAATTTTTTTATTTCCAGCAATAACAAATTATTTTCTTGAGTTGACAGCATCGATCATTCACTATTGTATCCAGAACTCACCTTAAAAAGATCAGTGATAGGTTTGTGCCTGGCTCTTAGCCACTCGATTGAGGAAGGTGATACCCCGCATTATATCTGTGGAACAGAAAGCATTTATTAGAGGGCGTAGCATATCGAATAATATCCTTATAGCCTAGAAATTTATGCATGATATTCACAAATCCACTAGCCGACAGTGTCATATGGCTGTAAAACTAGATATAGAATGAGCTTATGATAGATTGAGCTAGGGTTTTCTGCACCGTACTCTCCTTGAATTTGGGTTTGACGGTCTCTTTGTTAATTGGATTATGGCTTGCATCCATAGGCCATCTTTCTCTCTTCTTATTAATGGCAGTCAAATTGACTTTTTTCACTCCGTAGTAGGGCTGTGCTAGGGTTGCCCGTATCCCCTTTATTGTTCATCCTTGCTGCGGATGATTTATCACGTACGCTCTATCAGGCGCAGCACGATCTTCATATTACCCCCTTTATGATGGGTCCGGACGGGCCATCGGTCTCTTACCTTCTATTTGCTGATGACTGCATCTTGTTAGGCCAGGCTAATATCCGTAATGCGACTACTTTTGCTTCATCATACAACACTACTATCAGGCTTCTGGGCAGAAGGTTAATCTACAAAAGTCAATGATATGCTTCAGTCTGAAGACTTCCAGTACAATGAAGAAAGCCATCCTTCATACTTTTGGCATTTTTAATCAGGTTGAACGACTATCGTATTTGGGCATCCCTATCACTGGTAGACGGCCGCATTGCAGCAATTACAGTGATATTGAGCACCGGGTTTATGATCGCATTAATGACTGGCAGATGACTGGATTATCTATGATGGCAAGGATCACCCTCCTACGTTTGGTTCTCATGTATCTTTCTCTTTATATTCTTTCCAATACTGCTATCCCAACTATTTGTCTAAGAAGGATAGAGAGATGTTTTACAGACTTCCTCTGGGCCTCGATGCAGGATGGTCATGGTACTCACCTACATGCATGAGACATTGTTTGCATGCCGATATCTAAAGGCAGTCTTGGCATTCAGTCATTGATTGTGAGGAGAAAGGCTCTACTTGCTAGACATGCCTCACAATTCATTCTTGATCCGCACTGCTTCTAGAGCTCCTTTATGCGTGCGAGATATGGTGAGTGGACTCCTGCTACGAACTTTCAATCTTTCCATGGTTATTCTTTTTTTCTGGAAGGAGGTCTGTAGACATGCACCGAATGTCTTGGATAACATTACATGGATGATTGAAGATGGATCATTTGTAGATGTTGTCCAGGATACATGGATTGCGGAGCTTCCACTCTCATGCTGACCTACTTTTATCAGTACTGATGTTCCTCGAAGCATAAGAGTCTCTGATATGATCTCTCAGGATCTCTCCTCTTGGCATGCACCCACGGTGTCCTATTTTGTTGGTGTGGAGCTCGCTTGCCGGATCCTTTCTATTCCGCTCATAGCGGGACAGTCTGATGATACCAGATTATGGAAGGGATCTTGTCTTACTAGTGCCCCGATTAGGGATCTCATGAAGATCTATAGGCCACAGTCTCAGCGCACGATGGATGCAGCGTGGATATGGAAGCTTCCATTCATCCCAGGCTTCAGCTCTTTATATGAAACTTGCTTGGGATTGTCTCCCTACTTACTCCTTGCTCTCAGGAAGGGGACTATCCATCCAGGCTACTTGCCCTCTGTGTGGCCAAGATGATGAGACTACTGATCATGTCATTTTCATTTATCCTAGAGCGAGACAGATCTGGCTCATAGTTAGATATCAGTTCAGGGAGGGAGGCACGGCCTCCAGGAGGACATCTTTTCTTCACGACATCAGGAGGAATAACTAGCAGCAGGGTATCATTTGGACAGCCACAGCCTACCAAATCTAGTTATTGAGGAATCAGCTTATCTTCACTGAAGATATTGTCTCCCCCCAGAGGGTTATTCGGAATGTCATTTCCTTCTCTGCCGATTACATACTCCACTGCACTACTAGTGATTCTGACAGCTCTGGTCACTCAGGTTCCCCTACTGTTTCGGCAGCACACCGACAAATGGTATTTATTTCTTAGGAGCCCTCCAGGGTTTGTTAAAATTAACTTTAATGAGAGTATGCGGGGCAGATTAGCTGGCTCAGCATTTATTATTCGAGGAGCAGATGGAGCTATGCTGGCGGCTGAAGAAATTGGTCTTTTAGAATCCTCTATTCCTCTGACGGAGCTTTATGCTGCATGGGCTGGCATTTCCTATGCAACTAGGATCCTCCATGCTCAACGGCTCTTTATTGAGGGGGACTCACTTATTGTCATCAGATGGCTCCGGAGGGATTGCTATAATCATGCTCCTATCAACCTTCTGCTCATTGACATCTGGTCTACCCAGCGGGATATAGACAGGCTCCAGATCCATCATGTCTATCGAGAAGCCAACTCGGCGGCTGATTGGTACGGCCTGTGTGGCCCATCACTCTGGATTTTGGCTTTGGAAACAGGATAATCCATGTCCTATTGTCCTTAAACAAATCCTATTTTTGATCTATCGAAGCTGACTCGCACTAAATTGGTGTGATTGCCCGCCTGTACAAAAAAAAAAAAAAAAAAAAGGACTAGTGATAAAAATTATTTAGATTCTTTTTGCTCCTCTATAATAAGTAATCAAAGTAAGACCTTACATTTGTCAAGATAGGTTCTCCAACCGAAGAGAACTTCCATTAGCTTCACAAGATGCATGGTAAGTCCTATACAATCCATATTATGAAATTCTTGTTTATTTGAAGATGAATTTTGGTTCAAGCTATCTTATGTCGTTACAAAACCAGATTGCTTTAGTTCAAGTAATATAGTATAATATCCCATGCACAGCATATATAAGACCTACAAATGACATTGTTGACCTACCTTTGAAGAATTCTTGTACGCATGAAAGGCACACTATTATGCATCTCATGACAATGGTTATTCAAAAAGAGTAACCAATTGAAGGATGGATCATTTTTAGACTTCTCCATTCATTCTATGAATCTCATGCTTAAAAAAATGTTGCATGCTTTTGTTAGGATAAAGAATTAACAGTAATGGATGCACAAATTAAAATTAAAAAAAAATTGCTACGATACTTTTTTTATTTTTTTTATTTTAAAATATTAATAAATTAATTTTGTTTTAAAAGATGTAGAAACGTCACCGGCTATAATTAAGTTTCAGCTGGATGCATGTGTGGCTAATAGTGTAACGAAAAAAAAAATAAATTTTTTAGACAGTGTTTGGTAAGTGTGATAATGTCTTATTATGTGATAACATATTAGGTGTGAAACTTGAAATAGTTAAGGTTAGGGTAGTGGAAGAAAATAAGGGTAAGGGTCCTATCATCAATGCTATTGAAGCAGTCTACGTACTTAAGGATGAGATTGGAGATGGCATCAAAGCAGGTGAAGAAAGATAAGGTCTGGAGCAAGGCAGTGGCAGAATAGAGTTTTATAGAGGATGGTGGCGGAGATATCGGAGAGTGGAGAAGTCTTATCTTTCTCTGATTCATGAACTGGAAGCTAGACAAATGGAAGTAGTGTTAACCTAGTAATTTAACCAAAAGGTCAATGGAAGAAACATTGCATCAGTGGTTTTGATTTTATTATTTTTTTATTAAAAAAAAAGTTAAAGAAACATCATAGCAAAACCAAATAGGATAAATGTGAGAAACAAAATAGCATATACATTATGATTTCAGGTAGTAAAATATCACAACCAAATGCCTCATAGGCCATATCCACTATTGATGTAATTATATATTTGAGTCATGGAAATAAACAATAGAGGCACACAATGTTAACTTTTTTCTGAACGTTTATTAGCGTAAAAGAGGGGGGGGGGGGGATGTTGCTATGTTGCAACCTCTCTTATTCTAGGTTATGGATCATCACCTCCTAGTATTCTTGCCACACCAAAATCTAATAAAAGTCTGGAATCTTTATCAAGATCTGTTCTGATGCCGAATGGCTCCTCTATTTCTAATAGAGATCTATCTCCTTGCCTTGCTTAATAGACCCAAATTGTCTCAAAACAAGATTTGATAAGCTTTGGCAATTCCCCCCCTCTTGCCAGCCCCTGCCTCACCTCCCAAAATCGGTGCTTGACATCCTCGCGGGTAAGCTTCCCGTGTCTCCTCCTTGGCTTCATTTGGCCTCTGTTTCCTCTGCCATGAATATGGCGATTAGTAGTAATCTAGGAAGGGGTTGAGCCATCTCGCGGGCCAGATCCGAGTTTATCGGGATCAAAGGGGTCAAGTTCCTTCTCAACGTTATGAGATGTGATTTGGATGCACCCCTATCTCTCTCATGTTGAACCTAAGTATTTAGTTTTATATTTTTTGATAATAACAAAAATATTAATTAAATAACTAATAATATGCTTGATTTTGTAATGATAGATAAGTATGTTCGATTCGAATCAAAATATAAATAAAACCTCATCCAACATATACTTCACAAAAAAAACTCAAGAGATATGCAAGGATTCAAAGTCAGAAAACAACAAGATCAATTCAAATACTGTCCGACTCAAGAATGGCCAAAAGAGCGACTTTAATTTATAAATTTTATTTTCCTAAAAATATTCTTCATAAAACTTCATAGGAGAATTGCATACCAAAGCAGGTAGTTCGGCCAATGCCTATAATTAACCTACTAAGTCTATTGCAATTGACTAATATAGCTCTAGCAATCAACTTATCTTAGTCCTAATGGTCAAACAGACAACTCTTAACGAAACTCTTAACGGCTACTTTTAGCCGAAGCTAGTTTTAGATCTCAATGACTAGTTTTTCAACTTCTATAATGTATTTACAATTAAAATCTTGGGCATTTGTTTTAGATGGTAGATTAGGCTTTGATTTAAGTAAAAAATTATTAAAAAATCTTTGTAAAATTATAGTTTTTGTACCTTGAATGCGTAACTCTTTTTTTAAAAAAATATAGCCTTATTTGTAAGTTTATATTTTTAGAGTGTTTTCATTCTTTCTTTTATACACGAGAATGTGGGGTTTCTCCTTAGCTCGTAAAAGAAAAGAGTTTCTGAGTCATAAAAAGGAGTGATATAAAGGTTTGATCCTTACCCAGTTGAAAGAGGATCGATATAGTAAAAATTTTAAGAACCAATATTGGATAGTGAATATAAGTAAGGAATACTAGACCACTCTAAAACTTTTATGTTTCTTTTATATTCTTATATATTTATTTTACTTGCAATTGCCCTCATTATTATTAAATTATATTATATACTTAGTTCGAGTTCAAGATACTTGTCATTTTATCCATGATTTTAATTATATCTCCTTTATGTTTTAGTTTTAAGTTATTAGATTTTATTTTACGCAAATAATTTTTGAGTTTTTCTAAAATTCAAATTACCTTTCTTCGGATTACCGTTCGAGGCGAATAGATCGCCCCAATTCCAGATACGAACCTTCTCTCCTATGATATGATCGAGCCTATTAACTAGCTTCTCTCCACTCATTAGAGGTCAATCTCTCCCTTCCCTCGTCATGGTTTGCTCCCTCTTTCTTCTAAGGTCATTCCTTTCCCCATCTTGGGTCGGCATTGCCCCGATTCATATTGTTGTTGGTTCCGTTCTTCTGAAAACATCAAGATGGGATCCTCATGCAATGCCTAGCCCTTCCTTGGTCCCTACTATCATGGAAGCTACCTTCACCTTGGCTGCTTGAAGTTGATATTATGGAGGGAGAATTCCTTCCTTCTCAATTTGGCTAAAGCCTCTGTCCCTTAGAAGTCTGCCCACACCCATGTTGTTGAGGCTGCCAAGTCAGCCACTATTAAACTACCAAAGGAAAGAAGAAAGCTAGTAATTCCTTGGATGGTGTGGCTGTTTCTGGCCCCAACCCCACCCCTTGCTTGGGGTCAACCTGTAGTTTTGTCATATCATTTTGTTCTGTAGCCAAGGAGATCATTGACTCCCTTCTTACTCTGAAAAAAGGAAAAGCAGCTCTTATAGCTCAAGAGTTAAATTGGAGGTTATTTACTGATGCATGATTCGTTGGTTGGCTCCTCTGTATTGCTCTGTGCTATCTTTATTTCTAGTAGGTTTTGTGTTCTCTAGATGTCCTCTGCCTTATTGTTTTTACTACTTGGCAATTAGGGCTTAGATTATAATATGTTTTGTTTGATCTTGAATTGAAACTTGTGAAGTTTACTTCTAACTTCGATAAAAATAGAAGGGTAAGGGTTTGACCTTCATTCAGTTAAAGAAAATTGGCATAGTAAAATTTCTAAGAAGTCTTAAGAGGTGAATACATGTAAAAAATTATCCAACCGCTATAAAATGTTGTATCTCATTTAATTTTTTCACTCTTTATTTTACTTGCAATTGCCCTCATTATTATTAAATTATATCATATACTTAGTTCAAGTTCAAGATACTTGTCATCTTATCCATGATTTTAATAATATCTCCTTTATGTTTTAGTTTTAAGTTATTAGATTTTATTTTACGCAAATAATTTTTTAGTTTTTCTAAAATTCAAATTACCTTCTCTTCGGATTACCCTTGGAGGCCAATAGATCGCCCCAATTCCATATACGAACCTTCTCTCCTGTGATATGATCGAGCCTATTAACTAGCTTCTCTCCACTCATTAGAGGTCAATCTCTCCCTTCCCTCGTCATGGTTTGCTCCCTCTTTCTTCTAAGGTCATTCCTTTCCCCATCTTGGGTCGGCATTGCCCCGATTCATGTTGTTGTTGGTTCCATTCTTCTGAAAACATCAAGATGGGATCCTCATGCAATGCCTAGCCCTTCCTTGGTCCCTACTATCATGGAAGCTACCTTCACCTTGGCTGCTTGAAGTTGATATTATGGAGGGAGAATTCCTTCCTTCTCAATTTGGCTGAGGCCTCTGTCCCTTAGAAGTCTGCCCACACCCATGTTGTTGAGGCTGCCAAGTCAGCCACTATTAAACTACCAAAGGAAAGAAGAAAGCTAGTAATTCCTTGGATGGTGTGGTTGTTTCTGGCCCCAACCCCACCCCTTGCTTGGGGTCAACCTGTAGTTTTGTCATATCATTTTGTTCCGTAACCAAGGAGATCATTGACTCCCTTCTTGCTTTGGAAAAAGGAAAAGCAGCTCTTATAGCTTAAGAGTTAAATTGGAGGTTATTTGCTGATGCATGATTCATTGGTTGGCTCCTCTGTATTGCTCTGTGCTATCTTTATTTCTAGTAGGTTTTGTGTTCTCTAGATGTCCTCTGCCTTATTGTTTTTACTACTTTGCAATTAGGGCTTAGATTATAATATGTTTTGTTTGATCTTGAATTGAAACTTGTGAGGTTTACTTCTAACTTCGATAAAAATAGAAGGGTAAGGGTTTGACCTTCATTCAGTTAAAAGAAAATTGGCATAGTGAAATTTCTAAGAAGTCTTGAGAAGTGAATACATGTAAAAAATTATCCAACCGCTATAAAATGTTGTATCTCATTTAATTTTTTCACCCTTTATTTTCTTATTATTACTTTAATTTGCTATTGTATTATTCTTCTTGCAAAATTTTGATTTTGTTACATTCATTGCATCATTCTAGCTTAGAAATTAGTTTTAATGTTTAGAAACCTAGCTTACCCCCTCTCTTGACTCTTCCCTTCCTTTTCCCTCCAAAGATTCAAACAAAGCCTAAGTTGTCGTTGGGCTATCAAATGGTATCAAAACTAAGCCTTCAAGTCCATTGATTTAACCATAAAAGATGCAAAGATATGGCAATCATAAGAAGCTCATTTGAGGCTTTCTCTACTAATAGGCCTTTTTTATTCAATGGTATTAATTATTCCTAGTAAGAAAGAAAAGAATAAAAATTATCATTCAATATGCTAATTTTAATATAAAAAAATTTATAATTCATAGATATGAAACTTCACTAAAATAGTAAATGATACTAGGGTTACAAAGGAAAAGATTGAGCTTAGTGAAGAGAGCATCACGTCTCTTCAAATTAATACTTGGGCTATGAATGTCTTGTATTCTATACTTTATATTAGTGAATTTTAGATTGGAATAGGGTCGAATAACCAGTTTGACATTGCCCAGTTTTCATAATCAATTCAGATATTGTTCAGCTCTGAATTTAATTAACCGGTTCGATTACAAGTTCGAGTTTGATTTTTTAAAAAAACAGCTTTTAAAATTGCTTCAATTTTCAAGTTTTAAAACCCAACATGAGTTTGGATGGTGCAAAAATACGGTTAACCTACGGTTACCTTACCTATTGCCATCCCTAAGGTCTAAAACCTATAACAAGTTTCATGCTCTCTGATTGCGCTATTAACGGGCCAGGCTAGGAAATTTGAAGTGGGCCAGGCTAGAAGCCCAGTCCTGATTATATGAAATTTGGGTCATAAGATTGTGCTTTCTAGAAAAAGTCTTTGTACACCATCCTTGGAGCAACATTGCCTGTATCGAACGCAATGATTTGCCCGTGCATGGGCCCACACCGAGAGATCCACTCTTGGGTCCGTGTATTGCTGATGCACAAGTCCATGTACGGATAAATCATCACATCCGATATAGATCATGCTGCATCGGGACATTGTACCATAACTTTTTCATGCTTCCTGTTTCTGGATTTTGATACCATCATCTCTGATTCCCATGAATTGGACACGACTATTTTCTCGTTTATCCATTACACGATTTTAGTATTAAAAATTAGAAACCTCTTTGTGCATCACACGTACCATGCGAGGTGATTGTCCATGCATGCATATGGCCAAGCATGCCAAAGGATTTTTTTATTCTTTTCTGTATTGTATACCTGATCGAATGCGTATGTAATCAATCATCATGCATGATGCATACACGAAGCAGAAGAAGCTTTTCTTAAAAAATTATCTGCTCGCACCCACACTTCTCGTAGTTTCTTGTAAAGCAATTTATTGCTACCTCCCTAACTAACCAAGCCATATATTTTCAAGTGATTTTGACTTGCCTTCATAAAATTAGCACGCACAGACCTGTCATGAGCGCTCGGAAGACTATGGCATCGCGAATCAACAGCCTCCGCGAAGAAGGGCCTTTGGTGCAAGATAATGGGAAAAAAATGCATGATGGAAACTCCAAACCTTGTCCTAGATAAAATAGCCCAAGCAACTTGCATAGTTTATCGATGGCGATCATCAAACAATGTAAGTAATAGCATAAAAGTCAACAAACTCTTTTTTTTTAAAAAAAATCCATCCATCCGTTGTATCTAGTGCATTGCTTCTGGTCAAAGTACATCTAAATTATCAGCACGTTATTAAAAACTTTTTTTTTTTTTTTTCAAATAATACAATCCCATCTCTCCTAGTCCATTTTTCCCTCCCAAATAATACTAATTAATAATAAGTAACTCGCTATCATGCAACTGTGCGGCAATAAAAAAAAAAAAAGGAGAAACGAATGCGTGCTAATGAATGAACATTATATTGGAGGCTAGCGAACAATCGTTTTGAAAAGAGAAGCCTTTCAGAAGGTGATGCATCCAAACTCTGAATCCATATATGACTCCAAGAGAATTCAAAACGATAGCATTCATTTTGATCACAGCTGCACGTCCAATGTTCCACATGGTGGCGGGGCCTTCTTTGACCCCAAGTATTCCCACAAACTTAAGGAGGAGGCCCACTCTGCACATGGTCGAAATTTCTAAAGACGTTGTAACTTCTTCCAATTGAGCCATTCGCTGCACCACTTTCTTCACATTGGTCCGCAAGAGTGGAATCCAAGCGTCTCTTAAGATTAAAAGGACATGCTTTTGGCTTTGGTCGGTCAGTGGTACCAAGTACTTCACTGTTGTTGAGCTGTTCCTGGTTTGCGCCGCAACTGCAACACGAATCATTCTAGTTACACAAATTTGACCGACCCTCTCATTCCATGTAGCACGCCACCTATTTAGGCACGAGGCTGACCTTTGGAATGTTGTTCAAATATAGCAAAACTAAGTTTTCAATATAGTCTGTCCAAAATTAGCTTTCGGTTGGGAAGTTCAAATTCAAACTCCTTTTGCTTTGACAAATTTGGTTTGCCGACGGTGCCAACATAGGTTGCTTGTTAACAGAGATCGCCTCAAACCAAAATCAGGTCAACCTAATTAATTAATCTGGCTCATTAGGCCTATCAATTTTGAATGCAACCCATCAATCCAAACTTACGTATTTCGTTTCAAATTAACCTAATAACTCCATATAACAGTCGAATACAGGGGAAACTCTGCTCAATTGGAGAGTTAGTTTAGACATAATAGAAAATTTTTCTCATCTCATAAAATCCGTTGTAATTTTTGTGACAAACAGTTTGAAGACCTCCCCACTTTTAGTTTGATTAAATATGACAGTTTTTAAAATATTTTTTTATAAGATAACAAAACTCCTTTAAATTTCTCTTTATTTCTTGTTGCAAAAAAAAATATACAAGTCAGGATTTCTCTTTATTTCTTGCTGCAAATTTCAAAGATCGTACATGCCATTTGAAGTTCATTGATTATTATTGCTACGGAATTTCATTCTCTGACTTCCAGATGAACATGCAAGATAGTCTCCATGCATGAAGCGTTGAGGGTGGCCCCTGCGAAAGACCCTTCGACGTCCAAATCAGTGACAATTCTCAGCAATCAGATATGAGGAAAAGGCTCTTGCAGAAGAGTTTCTCATGAATGACCTCTCGAGAGCTAAGGACCATGCTTGAGCTTTCTTAGTTCAGAGTGAGTTACCTCAAGAGGTCTTAGGACAAGCTATTTATAAACTGTTGGAATAGTGGCAGGTTATTACCTGACTTCTCGGACATGTTCTAAGAAGTTGAAAGCTGGTACGATTTGAATCTGATTCGAATCTAGTTAGTTACGAGGCCGGTGGGATTCAAATCCTATTAGTTAAAGGATCGACGGCCAAGGATGCTGATTGATGCTTTAAGATTTGGTCATTTATGGGCATTAAGCTATATTTGGTTTTATTTTCTTCTCGGGATGCTGAAAATCGATGTGATCAAAATCCTGCCAAATAATTAAGAATTTGAACTTTCATTGATTGTGGTCATGTTCAACTCCTTGCTCCTATTTTGAGAGGGTCCTTTGAAATCCGAGTGATTGGAGGTGTTTATCATGCGGAGGCCTTGACATAGTGCTAAACAAGGGCGTTTGAGCCGAAAGAGGAAGTACCTCGGTTCCGTCGAGGCATAAAGATAGCTTGGTCCTGCCAAGGTACGAAGATAGCTCGGTCCCGTCGAGGTATGTAGATAGCTCGATCTTGCTAAGGCATAAAGATAGCTCGGTCTGCTAAGAATTGCAGTCAGGTCTGACAGAGGCATGACAGATTGTCTTTTTCTGAACATGACGGTTGACGAGTCAGAAATCAAAAATAATTTTAATTTTTTGTCATGTGTCTAAATATTAATGTAATGACTATTTTACTCCGCATCAATTATAACCTTTTAAAGACCAAACTGAACTCATCAGTTAAACCAATCTAACCGAGAATCTGGTTCAATTTTATTATTAAAATTAATTTTTATATGATCCAATAAAAATTAAAAAAATTTATTAAACTGGCCGTATCTTAAATAATTTGCTCAATCTCGATTTTTAAACTTTTAGTTTGAATAAATAAAATTAAAATTAAATTTTTTTAATTTTTTAATTTTAATTTTTTACTTAAATTAATATATATATATATATATATATATATATATATATATATATATATTTTATTTTATTTTATTTTATTAATAAAAAAATATAATATTATTTAATTTGATTAAATTAATTTATTCGATCAAACCAATTGATTCATAATTTAAATGTCAAGCCAAATTTAGCGTTTGATTTCGATTTTTAAAACATTGATCATAACATCGTGGTTGCGTGGTAGAGTGATGCGGTTCTGCGGAGCACATGGAAACGCGTGGGTTTACGGTACTCTCGGTTGCCCCTCGTCATGCTTCGCTGTCCAATACGATGGCCGAGTGCCAAAACCGTAAATTAAATTGATGTTAAGGCTTTTCTTAAAGAAAAAAAGAAAAATTCTCCGCGGGCTCCGGAGTCGCATCTTTCCGCGTGGGCATCAGCAGTTCGGGAGAGCACGCCATCGCCGCTAAACTCGGAGACCGGACTCCAAATGCCATGGATCCCGTGTGGTTGACATTTGATGTTTAGGCTTCATCATCCTACGGTCAGCATCAGCCGGTATGGAAAATTCCCAATTGATCCCGCCTCGAGCTTCCGGACGAGTCGACGGCTCAAATCAGGAAAAGGAATTATTCGAATTTATTACAAATTATATTATCTTATCTTGCAGCACAGATTGATGTACACACCGCTGCGCAAGTTCGGTGTATAATTATTTCCGGTACCTTCCAGCAAGCTCACCGCTTGATGCCTTCTTGCTTTCCCTGAGGCAGGCTTAAGCAGAGTGGTTTGATGGTGGTGACCAGAATCGTCGTGCGTGATTCGTTATGCATGGCAATGAGGGGGGAGATGATGGCGGTGACGTCAAGGACCAAGGGGTAAATTAGGAAAGCAGCCGCTACTAATTGAGATTCAAAGTAGTGGTTAGCGAATAAGATATACGGGGGACATATAACCCTTATAATTAATAAGGAGGTCAACCAAGTCGAGCCGGGTTCCCTCTGTTATATACCCGACCACTCCTTGCACCCATCCCCATCGCTCTCCCTCTTAACGAAATAAATTGGAAGAGAAAAGAAGCTCCTTCCCACCACTCTTCTCTCAGAAGCCGAGCAATAGAGCTCCAAAATATCCATTAATGGCGACCAAGGTTTATATATTGTAAGTGTTTTATCGACCCCTACTTTATTCTCTATGCCTTTATTTTTCTGCATATGCGTCGATCAATTCCTTTCTCCTTCGATTCCATTCTCATGTTAGGCGTTTCTTGATTACTAATAATTGGTTTCCCGACATACTCTGGTGATTCTTGGAGAATCAAGTGAGGTTGGAGGATATTGGAACCTGGATTTAATCAATCTCTGTAGTAGATTTTCCCCCCCTTTTCTTTTGGGTGAGGTCTCCGTATCAATAGATTTAGTGGGAAGAATGAGTTTTTACCCCTTTTTTCACCTGTTGGAACACCGATGAACTCGTAGAGTTTTTTCGCCCATCGTTCTTGATTCCGTGGAATTCCGCTCGTTCCTATATTGATTGATCGTTAGCTGTGGTCCTCGGATTATTTGTTTTTTTTATTTTGTTTGAGATGATTGTGCCGTGATCCGAAGTTTGAATCGATGCAACTTATTATTCACTTAAAAAAAAAAAATCTCATGTGCTTCTTGTTCTTGAATACTTCTGAGTCTTCGGTAGAAAAGTTAGAATGTGCCGATCAGCTGCGGGTATTAAGATTTAGTTTTCCGTTTTATGGTCTGGTTCTGGTTCTTGACTCCAACTTATCGGGAAATTTAATCAAATTTGGTTATTATAAAATGTT
Organism: Calamus simplicifolius; assembly: GCA_900491605.1. Lineage (NCBI taxonomy): Eukaryota > Viridiplantae > Streptophyta > Magnoliopsida > Arecales > Arecaceae > Calamus > Calamus simplicifolius. The sequence goes on along the minus strand of UESW01004588.1, from coordinate 442,300 downwards.
TCTTTATGATTTCTTGACACGAATTCCAGCTCCATGCGCTGAGGAAAACAACCGTGCACACCAACGTGCTAGCTACCCGTTAATGAAAAGGAAAATAAAGAAAGAGTCGAATCGTTAACTTTATCTTTATGTGACCTAGCTGTTTGGCTGTGTTTGGTTTGTTGGAGCCCAGGGGTCCCCATCAGGACGGTAGGTTTGGGTGTATGATTAGTGGGACTTCTGGATGGTTTTTGACTTAACGGTGAGCTCTGTTCATTATGTCATTATCCTTGGTTATATAGGGATTCATGTTCATGTTGTCTTGTTGTTATTTCTATGATGTTGATTACTTACTAGAAATTCCCTATTCTCTCTACATTACTCTCACTTCTGCTTGTTATAACAAGGTTTTTAACAGACATAAGAAACCTTCTTTTAATATAATTCTATTCGTTGGCATTGTATATTATTTTTTGCTTGGACAGATAACTAGCCTTTGCAAAGTTTGTATAGTAACAGAAAATAAAGCCTGTTACATCAACTGATATTTGTTTCTTTGGATTCCTTGCAAGTGAAACTGAACTATCAGCTGCCAGCTTCTAGAAGCCCAATGTAAAATAAAACCAGCAGATCCTTTAGTATTAATTATTCTGCACGTTGTATGGATCATAAAATGATATAGTGTGAGGGACAAATGTTTTTTGCTTAATGATAGTATGAAGGGCTTCATCTTTCTCCATCTGCCACAAATTCAATATTCAATTGTCTTTGAATGCTAGATCCTTGAAGTAATTTTGGTGCAAGCTATTTCAGGAAGTGTATTTACAATCAACTTTAAGATTGACCATTTCTGAATGACAACCTAAAATTAAGTCTGAGAGTGAGCCACATAATGGTTTGTTCTCTTTCATCTTCCTCTTTAGTGTTCCTGTAGCTTTCTTACATATGCATACCAATCCAAAATTTGACCCACAATACTATATAATGCTGAACTATCAATACACTGGCCAGTAATAAACCAGTTAATTTGACTTCTGCTTTACTTTTTCACTTGTTATCATGAGTAACATTCTTCCTTTCTCAGTTTATTCAGTTGATTTCCTTATGCCTTGGAACTGTAGTTCCATAATTAATCACCTTAACACTAAGTGACACCTTCCCTTTTGTGTATCTGTGATTTATTAGATACTGCTTTACTAGTTATATATTGTGTCCATATGTCCTGAGCATGCTGCAGCTGCCCCCTTTTCATTTACTCATTCTATAGTTCAGCTTCTACTTTGGATATTAATTTAAATTATAATGAAAAGACATACCACAGTGCAAACAGAATATATTGTGCCAGTCTCTTCCCAAATTGTGTTTGTAAATTTGTATTTTATAGATTAAAAAATATGAAATGAGGCGGCCATGTTGTCTTCCTTGCTATGTACTCATCATAATGCCTTTAGAAACCTTTTTTTGCTAATATTGATGCCATTTTTAATGCGTGTAAAGGTACTACTCCATGTATGGACATGTTGAGAAGTTAGCGGAGGAGATCAAGAAAGGTGCTTCATCTGTCGAAGGAGTGGAAGCTAAGCTGTGGAGGTTTGTGCTTTTCAGTCTGTCCTAATCAACTTTCACTGTTTACATATTCAAAGTGTCTGCACTTATCATGGCTTTACCAGCTCTTTTTGACTAACATTCTTTATATGTCAAATCATGCTTTGAAAAATTAAAGATATATTTATCTCGCATATAATTATGGATTTGGATGTCAAAGTATGCAGAGTTAGGTATGAAGCAACATATCTATTTTTATTGGGTTGTTTGGGTTGATCTTAGCCATTATGAGACACGGATGTGGGTTTTAGAACTTGGTAGCCTTGAACATGTCTGGAATGAAATCTAATACCCATGGTATGCTGTACCAATGTGCACTATCTTGTACCCAACATACCATACAGGTACTGAATTTAGATTTGGTACCACTGCATACCAAGTCTTAGTATACTGAGCTAACCCACATACAAGACATATTATACCAATATGGTATTGATACAGGGTTTAGTATTGAGATGACAAACCTTTCCTTCAGTCTAGTAACGAGCATAAAAATATGTTTGAGCTTATTTGTATATGATCATGGATTCCCAAGCAAAATCTTCTTCTCTGTGTCTGCTAAATGTTGATCTTGTATGTTGACAATATTCTTTGTTTAGCTATATGTTTGAAATGATATTTTCATTCTCATCTCCTCCTAAGTGAAAAACAGTATCTCGTTGCAGTCCTAATTATCCTTTCAGTCGTCCACCCTTATGCTATATCTTATCTGTTTTTCTGCTGCTGTAGGGTCATAGTTGAAGTGTTATTCTGTAAGTATGGGTGTCTTAATGCAATTCTTTCAGAGATGATTCATATGTTTCCAATGGTTAGTTTTTGTCAGTCCATGCTTTTTGAAAGGCAATCAAAAGTCCTGTTAATTGTAATATATATCTGTTGTTTTACTTGAAGTACTAATTGGCAGCTAGAAGTTTTCTTAGGAAATGGGGTGGAGCCTCTTTTGGTAAAGAGCTGATCGCACAGGCAGCATGTTACAACTTTTAGAAATCCCCCCAACAAAGCATACCGAGGTTTTTTTTTATCTTGTAAAGACATGATCTTAACTTTAGTCTAACTTCCACTGAACAGGTACCTGAAACACTTCCTGAAGAGTTCTTGCAAAGATGAGTGCACCACCAAAGAGTGATGTACCAATAATCACACCTAATGAACTTGCTGAAGCTGATGGATTAATATTTGGGTTCCCAACTAGATTTGGTATGATGGCAGCACAGTTCAAAGCATTTCTTGATGCAACTGGAGGTCTCTGGAGATCGCAGCAGCTTGCAGGGAAGCCTGCAGGAATCTTCTTCAGCACTGGATCTCAAGGCGGTGGACAAGAGACTACCGCGTAAGCTTTATTACTCTTAACATCATGAACAATTTGGACCTCTTGAATTGCTTATTTAGACTATCGTAAGACATCCTGAAATTCTTTGGAGTTTGTTATTCATAACTAAACATTTTCTGGACTTAAAACAGGAGTGGTTCCGGGAAAATCAAAAAATGAACTCTATTGCCTTTACAACTCTTATCTTCAAGAGCTTGTCTTTCGAAGGATTATGTTTCACTGGCTCTGTCATATATGCAATATATATATGATTCCTCAATGTGTAAAACTCCTGCTTAAAGATAGCCTTACCATGTGTCTTGCCAAGGTCACACCATTACAATGAATATTGCCTCAGGATTTCATGGGATTAATCGAACTTTGAAGTTAAGCAATTTGATCCTGTTTGACCATCCATTGCTATACAAATTTGTGAGCATATTGAGATTTTCCAGTTTCGCCTATTCTGTCCTTGTTCTTTGTTATTGTTATCCCAAGTCATCATCCGTATGAAAATCTCTAATTAACTTCACCTCGTCTAAGTTTCTTGAGAGGGAAGAAAGAAGAAAAAAAAAAAAAAAAAAAAACCTAGTCAAAGTATTGCTTTTAATCTGTTCTTACCTTTTCCATGTCTCCTCAATAGTTGCTATATTTCTAACTCAATATTTATAGGGATTTGACAAGCATTACTCCAATAATAAATTGAAGAAAAGCAATGCTGTTGTCATGAAATAATGTTACTATTTGTTAATGGTGCAATGTGCAATGCGAAGCTAAAAATTAATGAACTTCATATGACAATCACAAAAAGATTTTTTCGCCCACTATTTTCTCTTTTGCAGTTTGACAGCCATAACTCAGCTGGTCCACCATGGAATGATCTTCGTGCCCATTGGGTACACTTTTGGGGCTGGTATGTTTGAGATGGAGAAGGTGAAGGGAGGCAGCCCCTATGGAGCTGGCACATTTGCTGGGGATGGTTCAAGATGTCCGACTGACCTTGAGCTGGAGCAAGCTTTCCATCAGGGAAAGTACTTTGCCGCCATTGCGAAGAAGCTCAAGGGATCTGCCTGATCTGCTCATACCTCCACGCATCCATTTGCTATTTTATATACATCGGTTCAATCTTTCTTTTGTCATTTTCCATTGGGTCAAAATAATTGTGGGCTTTGTTAATTTATTTTTAGCCAGTGGGCATTCATATATGCTTTGTATCAGTACCATGTCTCTTAGATTAAGTTGGCTGTTATGTTAATGGCAATATAATGTAATTAGTTGTTCTCTTGCGACCATCAACAAAACTTTTTATATTTTTTTTGACCCCTAGCGTTGGAAGCACTTGTGAGCATCAAATACCAGTCGGACAATCAAAATCCAGCAACACAAATCTTGCATTGGAAAAACCTTAACAAATACATGAAATAACATAAAATAATAAAAAATTAGATTCTAAATTCACATTTGCAAACCTTAATACCACATGACAGGATTTTTAGAATGCACATGTAAATTTTAGAAAGACCAAAATAATTGAAATTTGATGCCATACCTATTTGTGTCTTTTTTTTTTTTTTGCAAAAGCCTATAAAATTCTCAAATCTTATGAAGCACTTAATAAGAATTCTAAGGCTTAAATCTTTGTTTTCTTCTTCTTTTACGCAATTTTTTCAATAGAAAAAATTGAAAGGAAGGGGAGACCTTAATTTTTTTTTTAATAATAAAATCTTAATACTTTCCTTGTCATGGGTTGTTATTGAGTTACAGTCGTTTTAGGCCCACACAGATGTGTAAAAGTTAAAACAATATATATCATGTATCAACTATTGGTTCACCATATGTCATTCAACCAAATTTATTAGTTTATTTATAAATCTAAAATTACTAACAATTAATAATGTTTTATGTATAAAAAATTTACAATATGTTGAGAAAAAAAAGTCGTGCCATATCAGTCCACAAGCTAGTGCTAATCTCGGAAACTAGAAATAATTTTATAGTTTAATTTGTTGAATTTGAATGGTCCGCAATTCGTTTCATTTTATTAACCAATAAAAACTCAGCTCATTTGCCAATGGATCTAAAAGCCAGGATCACGCATCACTATTAATAAAAGTTCAACTTGTTAGCTAATAAAGCTATGCCTGGATAAAAGGAGACCAATGGACCACCCGGCTCAAATGGGTGGACCGGCGGGACAAGATTTAATTAGGCGTCCACATTCCACTAAAATAATTAGTTAATGCTTGAATAATCTAATAAAATTCTACTAAGTTGTCACAATGCACCGGATCATAAAATATGCCAAATTCATCACATACATATATAGAATTAAAATTCTATCACATTCAAAACATTACATTCAAATTAAATCCAATTAATAGTCCACGAAACTATTAAAAAAATCCATTTCATAATCAAATATAAGATTAAAATCTACATTCATAAAATAATCCTCAAGAGAGACCAATAACACAACTTGATAGTTCTTAAAAGGACAAAATATATTTTCTGTCCTCAAACTTTTAATCATTATAATTTAGTCTCTTATATTTTAAAAATATTACATTCCTGATATATTTTATTACATAAGATCAGTTAAAAGGATTCAGCTATAGTACTTTTATAATTTTTTTAACAAAAACTAATCTTCAATCCCACCATTCAACATCATTGAAAGCCTTCAACCTTTTATACCACCTCCTTGTGACTTTTCGCTTTTCTTTATTTATGACACCATTCATATAGCTAGAAGCATTATAGTATAAATTTAGTTAAAATTGATTGAATAACTGATGTGTCACCCTATTAACCTGTGATACCTCAAAATATAGTCCCACATTGAATGAAAAGAAATGTGTTATGTACTTATAACTTAAATCCACTTGCTACCCATTAACTTTCATTCGAATTTTTGGGCTAGTGGTTTTAAGTCCACTAATAAGATTAATTAAACTAGCGGATGACAATTGAGTGTGCGAAAGTTGATGGGCATAAAAAAAGGACGAGGATAGATTCTAGCCAGCTTGTGGTTATAAATACCTCAAAATTTAACCCATATTGGATGGAAAGAGATATGTTATGTGCTTATAACTCAAGTTCACTTGCTTTTTGGGCCAGTGGTTTCGGGCCCACTAACAAGGTTAATTGAGCCAATGGGTGGGCTTGAGGTGTTACATAACCAGTCTATGTATTTGCATTAAGGTGATATATCAATTATTCTATCAATTTTAACTAACCCAATATAATGGAATATTAGTAATGCAATATTTTTAAGATTGAGGAACTAAACTATAATAATTAAAAGTTTAAGGATCAAAATGAACCATAATTAAATGTTTGAGGATCAAAAAAATATTTTATCCTTCTTAAAATCAAAACCTAATAGGCTTTACTTACAGGTAATAATTTCAACCCATAATGTGAGGACCCATGTCATCCTACTTCATTCATGACATAAATTCTTTGCCTTTTTATGAATATAAGGATGGAGATAAAGATTATTTTTATCCCTACTAATCGAAACAAGGTATGGCGGCGATATACTCTAAGCCATACCTATCCTGTTGGCCCATTGCTTAAGTATTACAGTACATATGTATATTTTTCATGTTTACAAAATTGTTCTCATAAAATTAATTTTATAATTTTATTAAAAATAAATATGTCATCAGGAAAAGATCAAGATAGGGCAAGGATGGAAAGGGAATGGGCTAGGGATAGAGATTTAGCATTCTCCGTAAGGCAAGGATGAAGATGAAAAAATCATGTTTATGAAGAGGGTGGGAATAGGGACTATTTTCTTTAAGGAGGGATTGAATGGGGATTGGAGTCTCCAGCCTCACCTCATCCTATTACTATCCCTACTTTTACCTAAATCTCTCTTATGTCTCAATCTTTGAAATAGAAAGAATTAAAAATAGTTATAAGCTAAAGCTCAATAAGTAACCATAATCATAATTAAAGGAATGAAATATGCATGACAAATAAAATCTTTTCTCATATATCAAAACATGAGCATTTACTATTCAGTAAACAATAGAATTTTAATAAAATTTTCATGAATATTTTTTTACACTTATTAGTATATATACATAGATTCATTAAGTATTTGTAATAATAAATAGTGTATAAAATTTAAAAGAGTGGTATCAATTTTCTTTCAGATCATGTTTCATACACTTACATTGAATTAGAAATCACTTTGTATTAACAAAACTTTAATTTAAGTTTTATAATCTATAATAATAATTCACTAATTAATAGGGCCACAACTACGTATAATCCCTATACTAATGTTAGCAAATAGTTGCCACATTTAACTCTTGTAAAGATGCATCAATATTTGCCACATGTAATCCTAGTAGAGATGGGTCATTGTAGGGTTCTAAAACAAATATTAGCCTTCATACAAATCTTAATAGATTGGAAACTTTGATACATAGCCTAACTATGAGTTATATATATATTAGTTATTCCTCAGCTAATGGTGCTAGCGACTAGCCTCACCTTTGGCCAAGCTTCAATCCCCTTGAAGAAGGAAACCAGGAGAAGGATCTGGCCTTTGAGGAAGAAGGCATTGCGATCCTAATTAAATTGAAGAAGATATGGGAGATATGGCTCTTATTGGAGTTTGGTTGACTCAATTAGGCTAAATTGGCTCTAGAAGTTAGTGAACCAAGTCCTGGCTTTAAATCAAGAGCAGATTGAATCTACGTCAAGGCACAGTGGATTGGGGTCTGTTCAAGATATAATCGATTAAGGTAGGACCTAACTGATTTGGAATGAGTCTAGAACTGACTCAATCAAGCAGGGTTTGGCATTGATTAGTTTAGATGAGGTCCAATTCATGATTTAATTGACTAAATCCTAGCTTAATTGAACATGTTGACCCAATTATTGATTTTGATGATTAATAAAGGAATTGAGTATATTTATTTGATTACTAATAGATTTGATAAGTGTTTCAGGGCTTAAAAATATTTGATTGATTTAAAGGCATTAAGAAATGTTTTGAATCAATTGCAAAATATAAGTTTCAAAGTTTCAGAACCTGGAGTCGACACCTAGGAATGCTGGAGCCGACCCCATGGCCAGTCAAATATCTTCTGATTTTTGATACGGTCCGAGCCGACACCTAGAGTTTCGGAGCCGACACCCAGAGTTTCGGAGTCGACACTTACAGTGTCTGGAGCCGACTCCGATGCGGGGACAGAACGCTTAATTTTTTACCTTGAGCCGACACTTACAGTCTTTTGGAGCCGACACCTGTGCATGGCGAGCCGACACCTAACTTTTTCGAGCCGACTCCTCGACGAACTCAGAACTTTCTATTTTTGGATAAACGACTTGGAGCCGACACCTGAAAAGTTGGAGCCGACTCCAACCTATCTGGAATGAAATTTTAAAATGCCAGATCAGCTCTAACGGTAATATTTCTTTTTACCTAACTTCTAACGGATATATTTTGTTTGGAAAAACTTTTCAGGTACATTCCAACGGCTAGTTTTCTTACCAAAAATGGATTAAAGGAATCTAAAAAGGGGGAGAACGCCCGTTTGAAAAAGGACGGAAAAAGAAAAATAAAAATCAAAAATCCGAGAAGTCTTGAGCCTGAAATCCAAGAGAAAGAGTTCAAACTCAAATCCTTCCACTCCAAAAAGCTCAAAGAGAAATCCAAGGCGCTCATATTGAAAAATCGGAGGATTCCCAAAAAGAAGAAAAGCTCTGTTTTTAGATTTTCCAACTTCTCATCTGCAACATTTGCAACGAATCAAAGCTGAGGCCTGATTCAACATCTCCAAAGAGAAGAGAAAAAGAAGAAAAGCTCAAATCCAATCACTTCAAACAGGCTTTTCTAACCTTATTATTTATTTTGAATATTTGCTCATTTGAGGAGCTTTGTATTATTGAAAAACATTATTCTTTCTTGTTTGTGCTAGTTCTATCAAGGGGATTGAACTAGTGGAGGTAGTATACCTCGGGTCAAGCTAGATTAGCTTGAGTTTAGGGTTTTGTGCTGGTGAGCCCGAAAAACCGGCTGGGTTCGTTGTGATCCCTGGGAAACAACAAGTTTGAGTTGTGATCTTGTAAAACAACTCGGCTGTAATCTAGTTGATTATAGTGTGGACCCAAGTGGATCTTGGGAGTGGACGTAGGTGTTGGATACACCGAACCACTATAAAATCTTTGTGTTTGCCGTGCTTTGATTATCTCTTTCTCTATCTCCTTGTTTGTGCTTAATATTCGCATTGCATTTCATCTATCTCCAAGCAATAGTTTTAAAAGGTTAAAATTTTTAAAGAACCCAATTCACCCCCCCTCTTGGGTTGCCATCTGGGCCAACAATTGGTATCAGAGCAAGTGCTCATTGTTTATTTGATCACACGATCAAGAGCTAAAGATCCAAATGGCAGCTCAAGTTGGATCTTCATTTGCTGAAGGTCATTCTACAAATAGACCTCCCTTGTTTAATGGTTCCAACTATTCATATTGGAAAGCAAGAATGAGGATATTCATTCAAGCTTCTGATTATGAATTGTGGAGTGTTATAATTAATGGACCTAGCACACCCACACACAAGTTGATGGCTCTATTGTTCCTAAGCCCGAAAGGGATTGGAATGATAATGATAGGAAAATGGCTCAGCTCAATGCTAAGGCCATGAATGTCTTATATTGTTCATTAGATGCAAACGAATTTAATCGTATCTCTACATGTAATTCCGCAAAAGAGATATGGGATAGATTAGAGGTTACCCATGAGGGTACAAATCAAGTTAAAGAATCTAAGATAAATATTCTTGTTCATAAATATGAATTATTTAGCATGGAACAAACTGAAACTATAGCATGCATGTATACTAGATTCACCGATATTGTAAATGGTTTGAAAAGTCTAGGTAAGACCTATACTAATTCTGAACTTGTTCGCAAAATTCTTAGGTCACTTCCAAGGACTTGGGAAGCAAAGGTGACAGCAATCCAAGAAGCCAAGGACCTCAACACTTTACCCTTGGAGGAGCTACTTGGATCCTAATGACCCATGAGTTAACCATGAAGCAGCACATAGAGGAAGATGTTAAAAAGAAGAAGACTATAGCTCTTAAGGCTGCAGAAAGTGAGGAGAGCTGCAGTGATAATGATGATGATGATGATGAGACAGCTCTTCTAGCTAGAAAATTCAAAAAATTCATGAGAAGAAAGAGACCCTTCCACAAGAAGAAATCTGGAATTAAGATGGAAGGAGAAAAAGAAAAGGAAAGGACAAGGACAAAGAGAAAGACCCCTTAATTTGCTATGAGTGTAAGAAACCGGGGCACTTTAGATATGATTGTCCTCAACTAAAGAAAGCTACAAGAAGAAGAAGAAAGCCTATGTTGCAACCTGGAGTGACAGCGATGAATCCTCTTCAGAGGAAGACAAAAAGAAGTTGCAAACATTTGCTTTATGGCAAACGACGACAACGAGGTAAGTTCTGAAAACCCTTGTGATGATTTTGCATTTGATGAATTGTTTGAAGCTTTTAATGAACTAGTAGATGATTTTAAAGTTTTGAAAAAGAAATACAAATTTTGAAAAATGATAATTCAATTCTCATTAAAGAAAAAGATAATCTTACTAATGAGATTAAGATGCTGAAATCTGAAAATGAAAATTTGACAAAAGAAAAGAATCAATTTCCAATGAAAATGATAAATTAAAGAAGGAAGTTGATAAATATAAGAATATTGTTGATAAATTTACTTATAGTTCTGAAAAACTTAATTTATTATTAGTAATCAAAGAGCTATATTTGATAAGGCTGGATTAGGATATAGACCTAACATAAAACAAAAATTTGTCAAAAACTTTTTAGAAAAGAACAAAATAGAGATAATGTTACATGTCATTATTGTAACAAGAAAGGCCATAAATCCTATGAATGTAATGCAAGAAACAGTAACAAAAATTTAATAGTAAAGGAAAGAAAATATGGGTTCCCAAAGGAACAATCTTTTATGCTACTAACCATGAAGGACCCAAGAAGGCTTGGGTACCTAAATATAAGACTTAATTATTTTTGCAGGAGTGTCTTGCGGCCAAAAGATCAAAGCGAAAGTGGTATCTCGATAGTGGCTGCTCAAGACACATGACGGGTGACAAGGATCAATTCATCACCCTTGAAAGCAAAAGAGGAGGAGTTGTTACGTTTGGTGACAATGGCAAAGGCCAAATCATGGGGTTTGGTAATATTCAAATAACTCCCTCCACATATATTGAAAATGTTTTATATGTCAATGGTTTAAAACATAATCTAATAAGTATTAGCCAATTATGTGATAAAGGTTTTAAAGTATCATTTGAAGCATCTATCTGCACTGTTTCTAATCCCATTGATAATAGCATTATTTTTATTGGAAATAGAAATGGCAATGTATACTTGATTGATTTAGACAATTTGTCTACTAGTAATCATTGCTTAGTTGCTAATAATGCTAATATGAATGAGATTGGTTGGTTATGGCATCGTAGATTAGGTCATGCAAGCACACACCTAATTTCAAAATTAATAAGAATGGATTTAGTAAAAGGACTTCCACAACTAGATTTTGAAAATAACAAAATTTGCGATGCATGTCAATTTGGAAAACAAACTAGAAACTCTTTCAAAACTAAAAATATTGTTTCCACTTCTAGGCCACTTGAACTACTTCACATGGATCTTTTTGGACCTACTAGAACCACAAGTCTAGGAGGAAAGAAATATGGTCTTGTGATTGTAGATGATTACTCTAGATACACTTGGGTATTGTTTTTAGCTCATAAAGATGAGACCTTTCCATTATTTTTGAAATTCTTCAAGAAGGTCACAAATGAGAAAAACAACACCATAGTGTCTCTTAGAAGTGATCATGGCACTGAATTTGAAAATCATTTATTTGAAAACTTTTGCATAGAAAATGGCATTCATCATAATTTTTCAGCACCTAGAACACCACAACAAAATGGAGTAGTTGAAAGAAAAAATAGAACTTTAGAAGACATGGCCCGTACCATGCTATGTGAAAGCAACCTACCAAAATACTTTTGGGCGGAAGCTATAAACACGGCATGTTACATTCTTAATAGAGCTTTAATTAGGCCAATCATTAAGAAAACTCCTTATGAACTATGGAACAATAGAAAACCAAACATAAGTTACTTTCATGCATTTGGTTGTAAATGTTTCATTCATAATAATGGTAAAGATAATCTAGGAAAATTTGATGCAAAATCTGATGAAGGCATTTTCTTAGGATATTCAACATCTAGTAAAGCCTATAGAGTGTTTAACAAGAGAAACTTAATTGTAGAAGAATCTATTCATGTAATTTTTGATGAATCTTTAGCATCGAGTTCTGAAAAATTGATGATGAGGAAGATACAAACATTCTAGAAAGAGACATTGAAAAATTAAATATAGATGTATCTTCAGATCATGAACAAGAAGCTAAAGATAATGATTCTCCTAGTGTTGATGTTGTTGATGCAAATCATAATGATGTAGATCTTCCTAGAGATTGGAGATATGCCTATGGTCATCCAAAAGAATTAATTATAGGTGATCCATCTCAAGGAGTAAGAACTAGATCATCAATGAGAAACATCAATAATCATCTTGCATTTGTATCTCAAATTGAACCTAAAACTATTGAAGAGGCAGAAAAAGATAATAATTGGATGTTAGCTATGCAAGAAGAATTAAATCAATTTACTAAATAATGTCTGGACTCTTGTAGATAGACCTAAAGATCATTCTGTTATAGGATCAAAATGGGTATTTAGAAATAAATTAGATGAAAATGGCATAGTAATTAGAAACAAAGCTAGATTAGTCGCAAAAGGATATAATCAAGAAGAAGGAATTGATTTTGATGAAACTTTTGCACCTGTAGCTAGACTAGAAGCAATTAGATTATTACTTGCATTTGCATGTCATATGCATATCAATTTATTTCAAATGGATGTTAAAAGTGCATTTTTAAATGGATTTATAAATGAGGAAGTTTTTGTTGAACAACCACCTGGTTTTGAAGATCATGAATTTCCAAATCATGTTTTTAAATTGCACAAAGCACTATATGGTTTAAAACAAGCACCTAGAGCTTGGTATGAAAGATTAAGTAAATTTCTGATTGAAAATGATTTTATAAGAGGAAATGTTGATAAAACACTATTTTTGAAAAGAAAAGACAGGATTTATTAGTAGTACAAATATATGTTGATGATATTGTATTCGGTGCTACTAACAATCTGTTATGTCAAGAATTTGCTAAGTTAATGCAGGGTGAGTTTGAAATGAGCATGATGGGAGAACTCAACTTCTTCCTAGGACTTCAAATCAAGCAAAGCAAAGAGGAATTTTCATCAATCAAGCAAATACACAAAAGAACTTCTCAAGAAGTTTGGAATGGAGTCAATCAAACCACTTGGAACACCTATGAGTCCTTCATGCAAATTGGACAAAGATGAAGATGGTAAGAAAGTAGATCAAAAATATTACAGAGGTATGATCGGATCTCTTCTTTACTTAACAGCTAGTAGACCAGATATCATGTTTGCTGTTGTCTATGCGCTAGATTTCAATCTGAACCTAAAGAATCTCACTTAATTGCTGTAAAAAGAATCTTAAGATATTTAAGTGGAACTAAAAATGTAGGTTTATGGTATTCTAGAGACTCAACATTAAACTTGATTGCATATTCTGATTCTGACTATGCTGGATGTAAATTAGATAGAAAAAGCACAAGTGGTGCATGTCAATTTTTAGGAGTAACTTAATCTCTTGGTTTAGCAAAAAGCAAAATTCGGTTGCATTATCAACTGCTGAAGCAGAATATGTTGCAGCTGGAAGTTGCTGTGCTCAAATCCTTTGGATTAAGAGACAACTTGAAGATTATGGCATAACACTTGATAAAACTCCAATTAGATGTGATAACACAAGTGCAATAAATTTAACTAAAAATCCAATTCAACATTCAAGAACAAAACACATTGAAATTAGATATCACTTTATAAGAGAACATGTAGCTAATAATGAAATTTGTCTTGATATGTTAATACTGAAGAACAATTAGCTGATATATTTACAAAACCTTTGAGTGAAGAGAGATTTTGTTATCTTAGAGGTGAATTAGGGATATGTGACCCTTTGGAATGATTTTGAAACTCTAAGGAATGACTATCTAGATTTCTATTAATTTCTTGATATTCCTTTCATAATTTTAAGGACAAATTATCTAGTCATCTGAGCAATTTGATTCTTCATATTCCAAAGATTTTTTCAAATTTTATTGAACCTATTTGACAAGTTTCAGTTGTTTGAATCTCAATTATTTTTCTCTGAAACTGTCAGTGGAGTCGACACCTCAGTTTGAGGAGTCGACACCTTTGTCTGTGTCGCTCTCGGTCCCTGACCTTGGAGCCGACACCCGTATAAGTGGAGCCGACTCCAGTTCGAGCGCTGACTGTTGTTGGAGACACCCGACTTTGGAGTCGACACCTGGGGTCCCAAATCGACTTTATTAGGGCAGAGTCGACACCTCGTCATTTCATCTTTTCAAATCCTTAACCAAACTCTTCCAAACTCTCTCAAAGCCTCCCCATCTCTAATTCCACCCTATTCAAGCCTTCCTAAGGATCTAATGGCACCTAAGAGGAGAGGATCAGTGCTTGGAGCCCGTGGCAACCGGAAAATTCGGCGAGGCGACCCGTCCGCGAGCCGTCTCCGAGGATTCCTCCACGCTTCGGACAATCCAACCCTTCATCTCCTCAGGTAGATACCCTAGCAGGGAGAGTGATAACAATGGGTAGGAAAGTTGATTTGAGTTCTTTCAATCCGAGGGCTTTCTATTGGAATCAAATCAAGGAACTAGGCTGGGATAAAGTGTGTTCTCTAGATGTTCCTACATATCCAGCCCTTGTCAAGGAATTCTATTTCAATTTGTCGAGAGGTGATGGTGGAATCGTGAGCTCTGTTAGAGGTAAAAGGATCCATCTTACTTTTCAAAATTAGGAAACCTCCTTAGCATTCCCATTACTGGATTAGCTGCCGACATCCACAGTGAGAGGTCAGCCGCTCTATCAAGGATGTTAGGGAGAGAGTTACAGAATTTGAGGAGATTAGGGCTAACCAATTGCCCTTGGAATTAAGATTACTTCACAATATTTGCAGTAGAATTTATTTCCAAAAACCGGTCGATTTGAGTATGTCTCCGAGCGAGACATTGTTGTGATGGACAGTGTGTTGACCGGTCAACCCATAAATTTAGCTGCAATGATGATATTTTATATGGCCGAGGCTGGAGGGAAAAGAAGATCGTCCTACCCTACGGCATGGTCTAACTATGGTTTTCAGGAGCCAAGGTGTTGTGATTTAGACAATGAACCTTCCAAGAATCTCAGGCATACTGATTACTACAGTTTGGCCACCTTGCATCGGATGGGATTTGTTAAGGTCAACGGGCAATGGGAAAGGAAAGGCACTTGGATGAGAGAGCCCCTGAGCCTAGACCTTCTGCACCTTTGAGGCTGGTCCATCTGTGAGGGTTCCCTCTCCGCAGCCTAGCAGTCCTGTTCCTGCCCCTGCACCCGCTCAAGTTCATGTTCAGCCATCCACTTCATCAGTTGGATTTTCAGACCTTCAATTGGAGCAACTCAAAATTTACTTGCTGCTCAGAAGGATGAATTGAAGACTGAGTTTGATAATAAGTTTATGAATCTTAAAGAAACCCTTTATTCCCTGGATGATCGCATTGGCAAAATAGAATCAACTCTTAGTTCATCTGCGGATCCTTAAGTAATGATCTGAAAATATATTTGAAGAACTTAAAGATATCTGTGGAGATTCTGAAACCTATTCAAAATGCAATGCCGAGCTTCAAGATAAAATCATGACTGCTTGCTCTTTTGTTGATAGAAGATTGAAAGAATTTGTAGACTCAGAGTGATGGAATGGGAAAGATTTTAGATCATTTAACAAGAATCATTAGAACCAATTTGTAATTTTCATGTAATGAAGTCAAGTTTTTTTTGTAATGTTGTTTGATGTTTGTAATGAAAGTTAGTTTTGATGTAATGAAAGTTTAGTTTCTTTTTGTAATACTTGACTTTGATGAAATGAAATTATCTTTTGATCTATCAATTTTATCTTTTGACTTAACTTCTTTATCTTTTTGTTGATTACAAAAAAGGGGGAGAAAGTTATGTCGTATATGCATTGATTAGTTATGCTTTGATTATTTAATTGAAGCTTATTTGATTGGTATCAAATTAGTTTGAATATGCATAAATAAGCTTATGTGAACACTGATATAAAGTGAAAATTGATATAAATGAATTCTAAGTATCAAACATGTAAAGCAAAAGGAAGAACAATTGTTAATTTGAACTTCATAGGGGGAGCTACCTTATTCAGGGGGAGCTTACTTGTGAGGATCACTTCCTTGAAAATTTTGATTTAAGAATCCTATGCATATACTCAATGTTTTTATAATCATCAAAAAGGGGGAGATTGTTGACCCAATTATTGATTTTGATGATTAATAAAGGAATTGAGTATATTTATTTGATTACTAATAGATTTGACAAGTGTTTCAGGGCTTAAAAATATTTGATTGATTTAAAGGCATTAAGAAACGTGTTTTGAATCAATTGCAAATATAAGTTTCAAAGTTTCAGAACTGGAGTCGACACCTAGGAATCTGGAGCCGACCCCATGGCCAGTCAAATATTCTTCTGATTTTTGATACGGTCGGAGCCGACACCTAGAGTTTCGGAGCCGACACCCAGAGTTTCGGAGTCGACACTTACAGTGTCTGGAGCCGACTCCGATGCGGGGACAGAACGCTTGATTTTTGACTACCTTGGAGCCGACACTTACAGTCTTTTGGAGCCGACACCTGGATGGCGAGCCGACACCTAACTTTTTCGGAGCCGACTCCTCGACGAACTCAGAACTTTCTATTTTTGGATAAACGACTTGGAGCCGACACCTGAAAAGTTGGAGCCGACTCCAACCTGTCTGGAAAAATTTTAAAATGCCAGATCAGCTCTAACGGTAATATTTTCTTTTTACCTAACTTCTAACGGATATATTTTGTTTGGAAAAACTTTCCAGGTACATTCCAACGGCTAGTTTTCTCACCAAAAATGGATTAAAGAAATCTATAAAAGGGGGAGAACGCCGTTTGAAAAAAAAGACGAAAAAAGAAAAATCAAATCAAAAATCCGAGAAGTCTTGAGCCTGAAATCCAAGAGAAAAGATTCAAACTCAAATCCTTCCACTCCAAAAAGCTCAAAGAGAAATCCAAGGCGTTCAATTGAAAAATCGGAGGATTTCCAAAAGAAGAAAAAGCTCTGTTTTTGATTTTCCAACTTCTCATCTGCAACATTTGCAACGAATCAAAGCTGAGGCCTGATTCAACATCTCCAAGAGAAGAGGAAAAGAAGAAAAGAAGAAAAGCTCAAATCCAATCACTTCAAAACAGGCTTTTCTAACCTTATTATTTATTTTGAATATTTGCTCATTTGAGGAGCTTTGTATTATTGAAAAACATTATTCTTTCTTGTTTGTGCTAGTTCAATCAAGGGGATTGAACTAGTGGAGGTAGTATACCTCGGGTCAAGCTAGATTAGCTTGAGTTTAGGGTTTTGTGCTGGTGAGCCCGAAAAACCGGCTGGGTTCGTTGTGATCCCTGGGAAACAACAAGTTTGAGTTGTGATCTTGTAAAACAACTCGGCTGTAATCTAGTTGATTATAGTGTGGACCCAAGTGGATCTTGGGAGTGGACGTAGGTGTTGGATACACCGAACCACTATAAAATCTTTGTGTTTGCCGTGCTTCGATTATCTCTTTCTCTATCTCCTTGTTTGTTTAATATTCGCATTGCATTTCATCTATCTCCAAGCAATAGTTTTAAAAGGTTAAAATTTTTAAAGAACCCAATTCACCCCTCCCCCCCCCCCCCCCCTCTTGGGTTGCCATCTGGGCCAACAATTGGTATCAGAGCTTGTGCTCATTGTTTATTTGATCACACGATCAAGAGCTAAAGATCCAAATGGCAGCTCAAGTTGGATCTTCATTTGCTGAAGGTCATTCTACAAATAGACCTCCCTTGTTTAATGGTTCCAACTATTCATATTGGAAAGCAAGAATGAGAATATTCATTCAGCTTTAGATTATGAATTGTGGAGTGTCATAATTAATGGACCTAGCACACCCACACACGTAGTTGATGGTTCTATTGTTCCTAAGCCCGAAAGGGATTGGAATGAGAATGATAGAAAAATAACGCAGCTCAATGCTAAAGCCATGAATGTTTTATATTGTTCATTAGATGCTAACGAATTTAATCGTATCTCTAGATGTAATTCCGCAAAAGAGATATGGGATAGATTAGAAGTTACCCATGAGGGTACAAATCAAGTTAAAGAATCTAAGATAAATATTATTGTCCATAAGTATGAATTATTCAGCATGGAACAAACTGAAACTATAGCATGCATGTATACTAGATTCACCGATATTGTAAATGGTTTGAAAAGTCTAGGTAAGATTTATACTAATTCTGAACTTGTTCGCAAAATTCTTAGGTCACTTCCAAGGACTTGGGAAGCAAAGGTGACAGAAATCCAAGAAGCCAAGGACCTCAATACTTTACCCTTGGAGGAGCTACTTGGATCACTAATGACCCATGAGTTAACCATGAAGCAGCACATAGAGGAAGATATTAAAAAGAAGAAGACTATAGCTCTTAAGGCTGCAGAAAGTGAGGAAAGCTGCATTGATAATGATGATGATGATGATGAGACAGCTCTTCTAGCTAGAAAATTCAAAAAATTTATGAGAAGAAAGAGACCCTTCCACAAGAAGAAATCTAGAATTAAGATGGAAGGAGAAAGAGAAAAGGACAAAGACAAGGACAAAGAGAAAGACCCCTTAATTTGCTATGAGTGTAAGAAACCGGGGCACTTTAGATATGATTGTCCTCTACTAAAGAAAGCTTACAAGAAGAAGAAGAAAGTCTATGTTGCAACTTGGAGCGACAGCGATGAATCCTCTTCATAGGAAGATCAAAAAGAAGTTGCAAACATTTGCTTTATAGCAAACGACGACAACGAGGTAAGTTCTGAAAACCCTTATGATGATTTTGCATTTGATGAATTGTTTGAAGCTTTTAATGAACTAGTCGATGATTTTAAAGTTTTAAAAAAGAAATACAAATTTCTGAAAAATGATAATTCAATTCTCATTAAAGAAAAAGATAATCTTACTAATGAGATTAAGATGCTGAAATCTGAAAATAAAAATTTGACAATAGAAAAGGAGTCAATTTCCAATGAAAATGATAAATTAAAGAAGGAAGTAGATAAATATAAGAATATTGTTGATAAATTCACTTATAGTTCTGAAAAACTTAATTTGTTATTAGGTAATCAAAGAGCTATATTTGATAAGGCTGGATTAGGATATAGACCTAACATAAAATAAAAATTTGTCAAAAACTTCTTTAGAAAAGAACAAAATAGAGATAGTGTTACATGTCATTATTGTAACAAGAAAGACCATAAATCCTATGAACGTAATGTGAAAAATAATAACAAAAATTTAAGTGTAAAGGAAAGAAAATATGGGTTCCCAAAGGAACAATCTTTTATGCTACTAACCATGAAGGACCCAAGAAGGCTTGGGTACCTCAATATAAGACTTAATTATTTTTGCAGGAGTGTCTTGCGGCCAAAAGATCAAAGCGAAAGTGGTATCTCGATAGTGGCTGCTCAAGACACATGACGGGTGACAAGGATCAATTAATCACCCTTGAAAGCAAAAGAGGAGGAGTTGTTACGTTTGGTGACAATGGCAAAGGCCAAATCATGGGGTTTGGTAATATTCAAATAACTCCCTCACATATATTGAAAATATTTTATATGTCAATGGTTTAAAACATAATTTAATTAGTATTAGCCAATTATGTGATAAAGGTTTTAAGTATCATTTAAAGCATCTATCTGCACTGTTTCTAATCCCATTGATAATAGCATTATTTTTATTGGAAATAGAAATGGCAATGTATACTTGATTGATTTAGACAATTTGCCTACTAATAATCATTGCTTAGTTGCTAATAATGCTAATATGAATGAGATTGATTGGTTATGGCATCGTAGATTAGGTCATGTAAGCACACACCTAATTTCAAAATTAATAAGAATGGATTTATTAAAGGACTTCCACAACTAGATTTTGAAAATAACAAAATTTGCGATGCATGTCAATTTGGAAAACAAACTAGAAACTCTTTCAAAACTAAAAATATTGTTCCCACTTCTAGGCCACTTGAACTACTTCACATGGACCTTTTTGGACCTACTAGAACCACAAGTCTAGGAGGAAAGAAATATGGTCTTGTGATTGTAGATGATTACTCTAGATACACTTGGGTATTATTTTTAGCTCATAAAGATGAGACCTTTCCATTGTTTTTGAAATTCTTCAAAAAGGTCACAAATGAGAAAAATAACACCATAGTGTCTCTTAGAAGTGATCATGGCACTGAATTTGAAAATCATCTATTTGAAAACTTTTGCATAGAAAATGGCATCCATCATAATTTTTCATCACTTAGAACACCTCAACAAAATGGAGTAGTTGAAAGAAAAAATAGAACTTTAGAAGACATGGCTCGTACCATGCTATGTGAAAGCAACCTACCAAAATACTTTTGGGCGGAAGCTATAAACACGGCATGTTACATTCTTAATAGAGCTTTGATAAGGCCAATCATTAAGAAAACTCCTTATGAACTATGGAACAATAGAAAACCAAACATAAGCTACTTTCATGCATTTGGTTGTAAATGTTTCATTCATAATAATGGTAAAGATAATCTAGGAAAATTTGATGCAAAATCTAATGAAGACATTTTCTTAGGATATTCAACATCTAGTAAAGCCTATAGAGTGTTTAACAAGAGAAACTTAATTGTAGAAGAATCTATTCATGTAATTTTTGATGAATCTTTAGCATCTAGTTCCAGAAAAATTGATGATGAGAAAGATACAAACATTCTAAAGAGACATTGAAAAGTTAAATATTGATGTATCTTCAGATCATGAACAAGAAGCCAAAGATAATGATTCCCTAGTGTTGATGTTGTTGATGCAAATCATAATGATGTAGATCTTCCTAAAGATTTGAGATATGCCTACGGTCATCCAAAAGAATTAATTATAGGTGATCCATCTCAAGGAGTAAGAACTAGATCATCAATGAGAAACATCAATAATCATCTTGCATTTGTATCTCAAATTGAACCTAAAACTATTGAAGTGGCAGAAAAAGATAATAATTGGATGTTAGCCATGCAAGAAGAATTAAATCAATTTACTAGAATAATGTCTGGACTCTTATAGATAGACCTAAAGATCATTCTGTTATAGGATCAAAATGGGTATTTAGAAATAAATTAGATGAAAATGGCATAGTAATTAGAAACAAAGCTAGATTAGTCGCAAAAGGATATAATCAAGAAGAAGGAATTGATTTTGATGAAACTTTTGCACCTGTAGCTAGACTAGAAGCAATTAGATTATTACTTGCATTTGCATGTCATATGCATATCAATTTATTTCAAATGGATGTTAAAAGCGCATTTTTAAATGGATTTATAAATGAGGAAGTTTTTGTTGAACAACCTCCTGGTTTTGAAGATCATGAATTTTCAAATCATGTTTTTAAATTGCACAAAGCACTATATGGTTTAAAACAAGCACCTAGAGCTTGGTATGAAAGATTAAGTAAATTTTTGATTGAAAATGACTTTATAAGAGGAAATGTTGATAAAACACTATTTTTGAAAAGAAAAGACAAGGATTTATTAGTAGTACAAATATATGTTGATGATATTGTATTCGGTGCTACTAACAATCTGTTATGTCAAGAATTTGCTAAGTTAATGCAGGGTGAGTTTGAGATGAGCATGATGGGAGAACTCAATTTCTTCCTAGGACTTCAAATCAAGCAAAGCAAAGAGGGAATTTTCATCAATCAAGCAAAATACACAAAAGAACTTCTCAAGAAGTTTGGAATGGAGTCAATCAAACCACTTGGAACACCTATGAGCCCTTCATGCAAATTGGACAAAGATGAAGATGGTAAGAAAGTAGATCAAAAATATTACAGAGGTATGATCGGATCTATTCTTTACTTAACAGCTAGTAGACCAGATATCATGTTTGCTGTTGTCTATGCGCTAGATTTCAATCTGAACCTAAAGAATCTCACTTAATTGCTGTAAAAAGAATCTTAAGATATTTAAGTGGAACTAAAAATGTAGGTTTATGGTATTCTAGAGACTCAACATTAAACTTGATTGCATATTCTGGTTCCGACTATGCTGGATGTAAATTAGATAGAAAAAGTACAAGTGGTGCATGTCAATTTTTAGGATGTAACTTAATCTCTTGGTTTAGCAAAAAGCAAAATTCGGTTGCATTATCAACTGCTGAAGCAGAATATGTTGCAGCTGGAAGTTGCTGTGCTCAAATCCTTTGGATTAAGAGACAACTTGAAGATTATGGTATAAAACTTGATAAAACTCCAATTAGATGTGATAACACAAGTGCAATAAATTTAACTAAAAATCCAATTCAACATTCAAGAACAAAACACATTGAAATTAGATATCACTTTATAAGAGAACATGTAGCTAATAATGAAATTTGTCTTGATTATGTTAATACTGAAAAACAATTAGCTGATATATTTACAAAACCCTTGAGTGAAGAGAGATTTTGCTATCTTAGAGGTGAATTAGGGATTTGTGACCCTTTGGAATGATTTTGAAACTCTAAGGAATGACTATCTAGATTTCTATTAATTTCTTAACATTTCTTTCATAATTTTAAGGACAAATTATCTAGTCATCTGAGCAATTTGTTCCTCTAATTCCAAAGATTTTTTAAAATTTTATGAACCTATTGTGACAAGTTTCAGTTGTTTGAATCTTAATTATTTTTCTCTGAAACTGTCAGTGGAGTCGACACCTCAGTTTGAGGAGTCGACACCTTTGTCTGTGTCGCTCTCGGTCCCTGACCCTGGAGCCGACACCCGTATAAGTGGAGCCGACTCCAGTTCGAGCGCTGACTGTGTTAGCGATTTGGAGTCGACACCCGACTTTGCGGGAGTCGACACCTGGGGGTCCCAAATCGACTTTATTAGGGCAGAGTCGACACCTCGTCATTTCATTTCTTTTCAAATTCTTAACCAAACTCTTCCCAAACTCTCTCAAAGCCTCCCCATCTCTAATTCCACCCTATTCAAGCCTTCCTAAGGATCTAATGGCACCTAAGAGGAGAGGATCAGTGCTTGGAATGCCCGTGGCAATCGAAAACGATCGGCGAGATGACCTGTGCGCGAGCCGTCTCCGAGTGATTCTTCTTCAACTGCTTCGGACAATCCAGACCCTTCATCTCCTCAGGTAGATACCCTAGCAGGGAGAGTGATAACAATGGGTAGGAAAGTTGACTTTGAGTTCTTTCAATCCGAGGGCTTCTCTATTGGAAATCAAATCAAGGAACTAGGCTGGGATAAAGTTTGTTCTCTAGATGTTCCTACATATCCAGCCCTTGTCAAGGAATTCTATTTCAATCTATCGAGAGGTGATGGTGGAATCGTGAGCTCAGTTAGAGGTAAAAGGATCCATCTCACTTTTCAGAAATTAGGAAACCTCCTTAGCATTCCCATTACTGGATTAGCTGCCGACATCCACAATGAGAGGTCAGCCACTCTATCGAGGATGTTAGGAAGAGAAGTTATAGAATTTGAGGAGATTAGGGCTAACCAACTGCCCTTGGAATTAAGATTACTTCACAATATTTGCAGTAGAATATTATTTCCAAAAATCGGTCGAATTGAGTATGTCTCCGAGCGAGACATTGTTGTGATGGACAGTGTGTTGACCAGTCAACCCATAAATTTAGCTACAATGATGATATTTTATATGGCTAAGGCTAGAGGGAAAAGAAGATAGTCCTTACCCTACGGCATGGTGCTAACTATGGTTTTTAGGAGCCAAGGTGTTGTGATATTAGACAATGAACCTTCTAAGAATCTCAGGCATACTGATTACTACAGTTTGGCCACCTTGCATCGGATGGGATTTGTTAAGGCCAATGGGCAATGGGAAAGGAAAGGCAACTTGGATGAGAGAACCCCTGAACCTAGACCTTCTGCATCTCTTGAGGCTGGACCATCTGTGAGGGTTCCCTCTCCGCAGCCTAGAAGTCCTGTTCCTGCCCCTGCACCCGCTCAAGTTCATGTTCAGTCATCCACTTCATCAGTTGGTTTTTCAGACCTTCAATTGGAGCAACTCAAATGTTTACTTGCTGCTCAGAAGGATGAATTGAAGACAGAGTTTGATAATAAGTTTATGAATCTTAAAGAAACCCTTTATTCCCTGGATGATCGCATCGGCAAAATAGAATCAACTCTTAGTTCATCTGCAGATTCCTTAAATAATGATCTAAAAATATATTTGAAGAACTTAAAGATATCTGTGGAGATTCTGAAACTTACTTAAAATGCAATGCCGAGCTTCAAGATAAAATCATGACTGCTTGCTCTTTTGTTGATAGAAGGTTGAAAGAATTTGTAGCTACTCAAAGTGATGGAATGGAAAGATTTTGGATCATTTAACAAGAATCATTAGAACCAATTTGTAATTTTCATGTAATGTAGTCAAAGTTTTTTCTTGTAATGTTGTTTGATGTTTGTAATGAAAGTATAGTTTCTGATGTAATGAAAGTTTAGTTTCTTTTTGTAATACTTGACCTTTGATGAAATGAAATTATCTTTTGATCTATCAATTTTATCTTTTGACTTAACTCTTCTTTATCTTTTTGTTGATTACAAAAAGGGGAGAAAGTTATGTCGTATATGCATTGATTAGTTATGTTTTGATTGGAGGAATTTAATTGAAGCTTATTTGATTGGTATCAAATTAGTTTGAATATGCATAAATAAGCTTATGTGAACACTAATATAATAGTGAAAATTGATATAAATGAATTCTAAGTATGCACGTGGCCTTTATGAGTCCATAAGTGCTTTGGTGCGAGA
Source organism: Calamus simplicifolius (assembly GCA_900491605.1). Classification (NCBI taxonomy): domain Eukaryota; kingdom Viridiplantae; phylum Streptophyta; class Magnoliopsida; order Arecales; family Arecaceae; genus Calamus; species Calamus simplicifolius. The sequence goes on along the minus strand of UESW01004588.1, from coordinate 417,270 downwards.
GATATGTCGCGGCTGCAAGGGCAGAAGCCGAAGGGACGTCGGAGGCCAAAGGTGGCTTCGAAGGCCGAAGGGACCTCGGAGGCCGAGAGGGAACAAGTCCAAGGCCGGGAATGAGCACCGAGGTGAGATGTCCGTGACATTCCACTCCATTAAATGTTCTCCAAGTCATTATGACCGTTTCTGCACCATTAAATGCTCCAGCCCATTGATTCGACCGAACATTAATGACGAAAGGTGGCCTTTAAGAAACCCACGCACATAACTTGACTCTTTATCCCTCTTGTTCTTTTTCTTCATTATGATGAGAGCCATGCCATGGATGGATTTTGGGAGCTGAGACCGAAGGGACCTCGGAGGCCGAAGCGGGGCTCCGTCAGTTTCCTTCCTTCATGGTTCTCTAACGGCGTTGGATCAGCCACATCAGATGCCTCCTCGCCCCTGAGACGAAGCGGGCCTACTCCAGCAAGGCAAAAGGGGCGTCACCTCCCAAGTGGTTGATCCCCACCTGACTTTGGGTCTTTAACTTTTGACATGAAGTTTGGATGTGGGTCCCCGTCCACATACCATTGACTTTGGGTCTTTAACTTTTGACATAAAGTTTGGATGTGGGTCCCCGTCCACCTGCCGTTGAGGCAAAGAGCCAATGAAGCCGCAATGATGATCCTGAGACAGAAAGAGTCGTTGAGGCTGCAATAATGCCACCGAGGTAGAGATAAAATTGCCGAAGCAGAAATAGAACTGCGAGGACTGAAATAAAATTGCCTCGAGTGTTTGTGTGCTTGTCCGGGAGGTGACTCGAGTGGGTACGGGCTGTTAGGGATTTGAACCGACTCGGGGCGTATGCTAGCCAGGCCGAGTAGTATCCATTAGCCACCATACCGTCGAGCTACTCCGGAACCTCCTCGAGGGTTTCGTGGCCGGCCCAAGGGGTGACTCGAGGTCACTGGAATCATAGGTCTTGAACCTCCATGGGGGTTTCACGGCCGGCCCATGGTTGACCTTTTGATCACAGGACCATCGAGAGCCTTTTGAATGGTTGGTTTTCCCATAATACATTTAGATACTAATGAAAAGAAACTTTTTCTTGTAGTGTACTTAGCTTTCTTGTAGCTTTTTGCCTTTGCATCGTGTTTGGTGTTGACGTCGATTACAGGCTTGAGAGCTTTTTCTTTAAAGAAATTGGTCTCCTTCTACTGAGTTGATGACCTGCCCCCAGGAAACTATGTTGATTGAAGGTGGGGATTACCAGTGCTGAAATCCGGGGGTAGTTGGAATGGAATCCGCAAGTCTTGGGCTAAAACTGAGGCCGACTGGGGCCGAGGCTGACTGCGAAGGCCGTACAAAGCCGAGGGGAGCAGTATGGAAGCAGTCGGGAGTTTGCCGAAATCGCGGAGTTCACAGAAGTCATGGTCGGCAGCCGAGTGGGGGCTCGGGAGTGAATGCCCGTCAACTGTGAGCTGGGGAGTTGGCCTCTTCCAGCTGTGAGTTGACTTTGGATCTTCTTTTGTCATGGAATTTGGAGGTGGATGCCCGTCAACTGTGAGCTGGGGAGTTGGCCTCTCCCAGCTGTGAGTTGTCTTGGGGCTTCTTGATGGCTGAAAACAACCAGCAATATGTTGCAAGTGTATAATTTAAACAAAGGTATTACCCGATTGGCCGTTGGCCGTTGATACAGAGTTGAAGCTGCTGAGACTGAAATGAAGCTGTTAAGGCTGTGACGAAGCTGCTAAGGCAAACTTGAGGCCGTCGAGGGCCTTTTGAACCCCGGAGGGTGACCCGAGAGTCGCTGGGATAGGACCATGCTTGGGAGCCTTTAATCCCAGAGGGTGACCTGAGAGTTGAGAGTCGTCAGGTGCCTTTTTAACCCCGAAGGGTGACCTGAGAGTTGAGAATCGTCAGGTGCCTTTTTAACCCTGAAGGGTGACCTAAGAGTTGAGAGTCGTCAGGTGCCTTTTCAACCCCGAAGGGTAACCTGAGAGTTGAGAGTCATCAGGTACCTTTTTAACCCTGAAGGGTGACCTGAGAGTTGAGAGTTGTCAGGTGCCTTTTGTGCCAAGCTGGCCTTGGGCTTGAGTGTCGATGGTACATCGGGCTTTAAGTACCGACCAGAGTCGGGCTTGAGTGCCGATGGTACATCGGGCTTTTTGTATCCGATGGTACACCGGTCTTCTATGCCAATGGTAATTGGGCTTTTGAGACACTAACGCGAGGTTGGTCTTGAAGGCTGATACAAGGTTGGTCTTCCCTGCATGACATTTTTAAGTATCAGTGAAAGAAACTATCTTAAATGCAGCGTACTTAGCTCTTATAGCACCCCTATTTTCCTTCTACGGATTTGAGCACTTCTGCCCGCTGGTGGTCTACCCCTTAGGGAATCAAGTTGGGACGGAGCCTGGAGTTGGTTGATGACCAGCTCCTCTCCGAAATGAAGCTGGGGACCCATCTTTGGAGTGCAGTGAAGAGAAAGATGGGATCCAGAGCCGGGGACGCTGAAGTGGAGCCACGGACGAGAGTCGGAGTCGGACTCGGGAGCTAGAGGCCGTCGAGGAAAGCCCGGGCAGCCAGCGGTCGTTGAAGACGAGCGGCCAGAAGAGTCTGCTGAAGGCGGACGGTTAGGAGAGGATGCTACTGGGAGCTCACTCGAACCTGGGATGCGGCAAAGAGGAAGAGAAGCTTGCTTGGCGCTTGGGGATGTGGTGCCGGGAGCATGAAAACGGGAGCCTCTGGGGCTGGATCTGAAGCCGAGGCACTAGCGCTGGGTTTGGAGAAGAGCTAATGCCTCAGGGCAGAGTCGGGAACCGGAGCCATGGCCGGACCTTCCTCTGCATCGCCGTCCGTAGGAGAGAGGGCTGCTTGGGCGGCGAGTGGTGGCTCTCTGAGCTTTAAGTCGCTGATGAGCTTGATGATGGTGGACCTCTTGCTGGGGAGATCTCTCACCGGATGGATGGTGGATGGCTTGGGCAGTGACCAAAGAGCGAGTGGAAGCTTTTGCTCGCTGTTGCGTAGTCATAAGATGTTGCTTCTGGAGCTTTTGGACAGCCACCATCAGTGCTTGGATTTGCAGGATGAGCGGAAAAATGTTCTGCTTGAATGGTCTGAGATAATGGTGATGACGGAATGAAAGGCTGGCCTCCTGCTGCTCAGCTCGTTGAAGGTGCCCCCCAGCATAACTGGTGAAATCTTCACGATCCACCATCTTCACGATCCATCATTTTGATAAAAAAGGGATGAGGATCTACAAACCAGCATTGTTGATCCCCCCTACCTGGCGCGTCAATCTGCTAATGCCAAATCACCATCCTCGAGCGTCCGGTCGCCTCCTCCAGCGACCACAGGGTCCTCCGACGAGCTCCTTGCGCCTGCGGGCCTGCAAACAAGTCCCGAGGATCGGAGATTCCGGCGGGGACCCTCCGACGCTCAAGTCAATGCTCTAGGCAACAGCCGTGAGCTTGTGGAAGCTCGAAAGAGGGAAGAAGAGAGAGGCTTTGAGCCGTGCTCTCTGTGGGCAAGAATGAGCGTAAAGAGTGTAGTGAGTTCTTCGTTCTCTGTTCTCTGTTATCTGGTCGGGGTCCCTCTTACCCTTTTTATTGGCGCTTAGAGTTTGTCTGGCTTGAGTGGTTGAGGCTCCATAATGATGAATTTGATGGGTGAAGTGTCGGAACTGATGTCTGTGAGGCATGGGGTGCTACCACTTGTCAGAGCATTTATGAAAGCAGCAACAATGGAGCTTACCTCCGTGTGACGTATCAGACAAGCCGTGTCCTGTCAGAGTAGGTGGCTGCAGCTGGTTGGTAGGTGCTATTTTGGTTTGGACAACTGTCACATGCTGCTGCAAGGTGTGGCCGATCGTTACGGCGCTTGCCAGACGTGTCCCCCACGCCATGCTTCCGTTGCCTTGTGCGGACAATGATGGGCGATAAAGTCAGGCATGTGGGCCCCAAGGTGTAACCTTGGGGTAGAAGATGAAGTTTAGAGATGAAGTCAGCTGTCCCTCATAGAGCATTGATTATAGAGTGCTTATGTGGCACCGTTCATGCCCTTGGATGAGCTTCAGAAAAGACCGAGGGTGAACACTTGCATGGCACTGTTCACGTACGAGGTTCTGTTCACTTGCATGGCACTGTTCACGACCGGAGGGAGCTTGGCAGCTGAAGGTCCGAGGCCAAGCAAGAGTTGAGGCCGAGAGGAGCAACGTGGCAACCATAAATGCCTTTATACATGGGAGAGAATAAGGCAATAAATGCCTTGGAGTAAGTGGATGCACGTGGCTTTGGTGCGAGAGATATGTCGCAGTTGCAAGAGCCGAGGCTGAAGGTGGCTTCGAAGGCCGAAGCAGGCTTCAGAGGCCAAAGGGACCTCAGAGGCCGAGGGGGAATAAGTCCGAGGCTAGGAAGGAGCGCCGAGGTAAGATGTCCGTGACATTCCATTCCATTAAATGCTCTGTCATTATGACCGTTTCTGCACCATTAAATGCTCCAGCCCATTATGACATTAATGACAAAAGGTGGCCTTTGGAAAACCAATGCACATAATGTAACCCTTTCTCTCTCTTGTTCTCTTTCTTCATAATGACGAGACCCAAGATGGATGTTGGAAGTTGAGGTCGAAGGGACCTCGGAGACCGAAGCGGGCTTCGGAGACCGAAGCGGGGCTCCGTCAGTTTCCTTCCTTCACTGTTCTCTAAGATCAGCCACATCAGTTCTAATTCTAACCATTTGTTTGAATGGAATGAGAATCATATTTTAGAAAAAATAGAAATTCAAATTCTTACTTAAGATTATGACACTGATTCTAATCACCATAATCATTCTTATTCTTTTCACCCACCCTTTCTTTCTCCTCTCCTCATCCAATGTTTCCTCCTCCTATCCAATGATACCTCTTATTACAATATCATAATCACAAGCTCTTCCTCTTCCTTCATAGTACAAAAAATAGATAATAAATGATAACGATGAATAGAAGGCATTCAATAGTATCAAGTATGTTAGAAATGATTCTCTTACCTAGTATATGCCACAACAACCTGACCAAATCCTAGGACAAAAACCCTGGGGGTCTCTATTTTCTGTTCTTTGATGCTAAAGAGTGATTAGTTATTGGAGAAAGGAGGAGCCAAGAAGAAAAACCCATAACATTCATCTTCTTGGAAAACCCACGATGCTTTTTTTTTACCCCATTTCTGGGGGGAAGAAGTCATGCTTTTGCAATGTTTGCCTTTACTTATCTATTTTTAGGTCTTTTAATTTGTAAAATTAATTTTAAATTGAGTATATAAAAAAAATCAAGTTTTAAAGTTTATGTCTTAGGAACCAAATTAAAAGTTTAGACAGTTTATATTCCTAGGTTTGAACAAACCAAATAATAGTAATAAGAATTAATTTATTTCCAAAACTGATTCATGTATAAAGCTAATAAGTGAAGGCTATGATTAATTCTGATTCTGATTCTAATTCTAATGAGATTTGATCTTGATTCCGATTCTAATTTTAATTCCAACGTCAAACCAATTGGGCCTTAGATCGAGAATATATCAAGCAATAAACAATGAAATTGGGTTAATTATTATAGATGATCATCCATCGATATCCGTGCTAAAGGATTATTGGAGGATTATGGGCATTGGATTTGAAAAATTAGCGAGTTGAGATAAGAAACCTTATCATATACCTATATGTGATGTATATAATTTCTTTTGCATATACTTTTGACAACATACATTATAATTTCATATTTATCATTTTTTAATTATATTTTTGACTATGCATAGATATGACTTATATTTAAGTTATGATAACATGATTTTAGATTATACATAGATATGAGTATCTTATGTTATGATAGCTTGGTTTTAGTGATGTTGATGATATTGATTTGAAAATTATTTTACATATTTAAATGTTAAAATATGTGATAGGATGGATTTAGGAGAATAGTATGTAGGCTAATCTTGAGGATGTGGTGATGTGGCACTAGTGATGGGGCCTACGGTGATGGCCGGATGAGCTAGTTTTGACTAAGGATGATGGCTAAACTAAATTTTTGATACTTGGCATAAATTGGCCTATCCTAACTTAAGTACTATTGACAGGGCCTACAATGATGGCTAAGCACTAGTGTAGAATAAGTCTTGATCTAAGGTGATGATCAAACTAGATTTATGGCATATGGCACTAATGTGAAAACTAGTTATGAGGTGATGACCAAGCTAAGTTTATATACATGAAGTATTGGTAAGATAATGCCAATATATATCATCAAAGTGCACTGATATGATGATCCAAAATATAGCATCGAGGTGATATAATCAAGCGTTATAAATAACAAAGATAAAACCATTAATAATCTTTCTTAGGTTTGACGTATAGCTTTGTAATACGATGTAAAATTTAATTTTTTTTATATATTCTCAAATTACTGTGGATATTTACTATATATTTATATCTATATAGGTAAAGATTCTTGCTGAGATATAAACTTATATCATATTTATCACATCTTTTATAGAGCCTAAAAATTTTATTGCAGAGATTGAAAGAGAGATCGTAAAAAACTTATTTGTATTTTGATAACTTTAAAAAAAATTATTTTTTTTAGCATAATGCAAGGCATGTCCATTTGGTTTATAATATGAGTTGTGTATAGTGAAGACAAATATCCACTCCAAAGGCATGTCATGTCACGAGCCCAGACTTGATGGCAGGTTCAAGGCATGACAGCTAATTCACAATCCCATTGCCATGAATAAGAAATAACCCTTTCCTTAGGTAGTATTTGAAATAGGGGATACGAGAGATATTCAGAGGATAGTCTCTCTTATCTCTAAGGTAGTATTTGATATGGGGGATAAGAAGGAATATCGAGGGAATATCCCTCCTTATTCCCAAATGCTATAGCTAGAAGGGATATGTCTGAAAAAATTTAACCAGAGGAGATAACCCATGGTTAACCATGGGTTATCCGTTGAACTTATTCCCTAGGAAACCCAGGAACAACTAATGTTATCCCTTGATGGCAGACTTGTAATTTTTAAAAAATGCTTATTCCCTCAGCTATCCCCTGGATAAATGCTATCCCGTACATTTATCCAGGGATAGCTTTTGGGCTATCAAACACTACCTAAAAGTTATAACTACATGGGATAACTCTAAAAAAGTTTAATCAGAGAGGATAACCCATGTTTAACCATAGGTTATCCCTTGATAGGAGTGCAACTTAGGCCGGGTTCGGAAAGTGGTGCAACTTAGGCCGAGTTCAATCCAAATCCGGCCCGCCGAGCTCGATTTACAACAGTGTTTAAACTCATGTTTGTCCAACCCGAACTCGAAAGACCCGGGTTTAACCAGGCCCAATTACAATTGACCCGGGTTATGGTTGACCGCAATCCGAACCCGAGATAACCCGAACCCGAGGCCACGAAATAAAATAACCAAGTGCAATAAAATTGTAGCAGGAAAGTGGTTGTGCCCATGGCCCAATCATTTTTTTCTTCAATTCATGTAAGACTTTTTTTAATACAATGTTAAAGCCCCGAGTTCAGCTTATGCGTTCGGCGAGGGATTTTATTTTTCCGCCTTTGGGATCCATAAGTTGGTGTTTATTTACTATCAACCCGAATTTCAACCTGAAACTCAATCCGGACCCGATTTTTAAAAATAGGGTTAGGGTTGAGGTTTTACAAATACTGTTAGGGTTAGGGTTAGGGTTGAGATTTTACAAATAGGGTTAGGGTTAGGGTTGAGGAAAACCCAAGTTTCATGAGCCCGAATTGCACCCCTATCCTTGATGGCAAAGTTGTTATTTAAAAAAGATAGTTATCCCTTCAGCTATCCCCTGAATAAATTATCATGTACATTTATTCAAGAATAACTTTTTGGAAACTAAACACTATCTTAGGAAGCAAATCAATTTAACCACGCAGATGGCCCCACCCACAAAACATGGCCATGCGCAAGTATAATGTATTCCCACCTTTAGATGAGCCAGAGCTCCTGCAAATCCATTATCAAAGCAAGACATTTTCCATGCAGAAGATGATAGGCTGTTTCATTTCGCTTCCGTTCGAGACCATAAGATCACGTGCACAAGGAATGATCACTGCGTGGACCATAAATGTTACAGTTGGCAAATTCTATTTAAGAGATTCATAGACTAGGGGAAAAGGACACAAATTTGAATAGAAGTAAAACTAGAATAGCGTATCTTGGGCTGATAACATATTTAGGGAGTGTGAGAGCCTAAAGTTTTGCGATAATTGTTTTTCACCAGCATTATATGGTGACATCGGCCATTAGCTAGGTTTTCGCCTGAGTCCGAATTTTGGCTTAACCAATCTTGATCCATTTGGGTTGTGAATCTCAACAAAGCTTTGAACAAGCTCATTCCTTTCCTCGTTAGATAGCAACATATATATATATATATATAGAAAATCAACATTGCTGTTTTATAACCGTCTCTCCAAAGCATCATTGAAGTATAGAATAATTGAAAGGTCTACTAGATTTACCATCGTGTAAACATCCTTTTACCTTGGAAATGGCTTGTTGATACCAAATTCTAGCATTACGATATTGCGCAACCACTCTGCAAAACAGAGAGTCGCATACCCTATCTATTTAAACAAACACATATGTTAATGTTTCTCTAACAAAAGTTTCGAATGATTAGAATCTGGCATTTATGACTAAGATGACTTGTGATTACCCAATCTGTCACCATGGCAATTCTTTTTTTTTTTTTTTCTTGATTCAGATGATTTCGATTCCAAAATATTTGTTAACCTGGTCTTACAATTACTTTCATCAGTTAGACATTGGAACAAATATATCCAATTAGTCAGAGACGTATCAAAAACATCAACTAGGGATGATCTCCATCTACTGCATTTAATCCATAAAAATAGCTTTCCCCATGCTAACCTAGATTTATATGGTTGTTATATTTCTTAAATCTAACTCAATGGAAAAGTCATACTTCTCCTAGCCTTAGAAAAGCCCATCCAGTCAGTCATCCACCGATCTAGTGAAGCATTGAGTGAGATGAACGAAGGGATTTTCCCCTCAAAGTATAACAATGAAAACATGTAATATTTCACTCAAACCAGAATAAATCATGATGACACAGTAACAACAATGTAGCAGCTCTGACAATTGGCTTATAGACAAAACCTCGCATCCCTTGTCCAAACATTTCCAAATTTAATGGTTCTTTAAGCTTATGTGTAGCTGTATATGTAAGCTCCCCCTACTTATCTTCCAGGGCAACCTACAAAAACTTTTAACTTTTCATTTTTTGTTCAGTTCATTCATATAATCATAACATCCTATCATAGTATCATTTGTTTTTGCTCAGATATAAAATTTTCTTATGACATTCTTAGGCAGTTTATAAGATTTCATTAACAAATGATACAAGTCTCGTTGATATACAATTTATACTCACCATCTCTTTCAGAATGAAAACCTTGATTTCGCTTTTATGCAGCCCATAATACATTATAAAGTCTCAATTGTAATCACATAAAAATAAATACATACATGAATCTTATCCATACACATATACATACATAACTTTCATTTTCATATAAATAAGACTCTGTCTACCTTTTTAGCATCCATATTAAATTTTTTCAAGCTAACAAATATTTTCAATACACAAATACCAACTCCCAGACCGGAAATAAAGCTAAGGCTAACTGTCTATTCCAACCAACCAGCTCACTAATCTACAAGAAAAACATCAACCACAGATGGATGAGACCAAAGTCCTAGTGACTAGATAACCATTTAACCATGGAAAATAGAGGACCATAACATCATTTCAAAATAGAATAAACACATATAATATGGGTAAACACATATAATACTCATTTGAATATGATATCAAAAACTTGAAACGTAGCTTATTCTTCGAATAATATACATTTTTAACTGAGATATCATGCAAATACCTTTCCCATAAAAAAACATCTTCATATACGGATAAATACACCTTTTTGAAATGATAAAAGATAACTTGTAAGTTAGTTTATGCTTACAACAATATATCAGTACTGAAATACTCTATAAATAACTTTTTTCACTGAAAAATACTTATTTATATAAAAATTCATGAATAGTGTATTTCTTTATAAAATACAATCTTTCTTTTATGCAGCCCAGCTTTTTTTTTTTATTTCTCTAATCCCCACTGGGATCTATACTTGGCCCATCGGCCTCTCATATAAAATCATTCCCACTAGGATAAATATACCTGACCTACTAGCCCTTTTTAAACCAATGCATATATTTTAAACCATCATGATGTTGGACTGTGTGTGATGCCTCTAAGGTACCATCCTACAGTCGTTCTCCTACAGGTGTACTCTCATCGGATACGTGAACTGGCAATAAGATCCCCGCACAAATAGCATCCCTTACCCATACGGTTTATCTGGCAAAGTGCTTTTTTCCTTGACCCTGAAACCTAGGATTTTCTCTCTGCCCCAATAGGCTATATATAGTAATCAGCTCCACTGAGCTATGATTCATGCCCCCACATGCTGCTTGCAACCTGCTCCACTGGGCCTAGTCTAGCGTGCACTCACTCCTGGCTACGGGGATCATCGTACGATCAAATCGCAAGGTAATGTTGGCTCAATAATAGTGTGCAATGCTCATGCTACAACACAGTTTAAAGGGTGATTAGTCCTATAGCTGTCTGAATGCTCTATATGATTCATGCATCAAAACATATTCTTTTTAACATTTTTTTATGCACATATGTTATGTATGCATCTGAAAAATCCATATATCAAAACTCAAGCTCAATTCTTTTGCTTTTAAAACTCATGCTCATAAACTCGCGCTTTAACTCATGCTCAAAATAAATGCTTTAACTCATGCTCAAATTTATACTTTTAAATATATGCCGGAACTTAAGCTATAAAAACATGCTCAATTCATGCTTTTAAAACTCAGAATTATATTCATATTTCATATATCCTGCAATGAAATATGAATATATATATATAAATATGAACACATGCTCATGTATACCTCTCAAGTTATATCTTATGCACACCTCCTGTTACACTTTAACTCAAGTTATAAAATTATGCTTTGCTTTACATATATTGTACGTCCAGACTTCTTTAATTCATACCTTAAACTTATGTCTTAACTCATGCTTCTCAACTTATGCTATATCCTTTTTCTTTAACCCATGCTTACCGCATGCTTTCATTATACTACATAGTACATACTAGATTCCCATCTTCTAGGTTTAAACCATATGCATCAGTATACTAAGCCTTTCATATCATAGGCTTACATCAGAATGTTACCATATTACCATGATTTATATCTTTAACATATACTATTAGCTCATACTTTTTATTGATACTCATGCTATCAAACATATGCATTGAAATTCCATCATCCATACATATTGATAGTATCCACACATACCTACACAATGCATATTCTTTTCTTCAAAATCTTGATATGCTTTAACTCAAGTTATCAATTCATACATATAAACTCAACTTCGAATTCATGATTTAACTCATGCTATGCCTAAACTCATGCTTTTCCTTTCTGTTTCACAACCGGTACTCTTTTATGAAATATATAATCATTCCTCTGATTGGTATTCTTACCTCAAATTTAGGGTCCTTTCTCAGCCCTTACACTTTCTTAAATCTTGTATTCACTCACAAGCTTGAGATCTATCCTCAGATCTAGATTTCATTATGAAACTCATGTCCATTCCTTAATTTTATACTCTTTTCTTGCTCATGCTTTTTCTCAATCTTATGTTCTTTTATAAAACCCACAGTCTTTCCTCAGACCTGGGCTTTTTTCATGACCCCTGATGACGCCAAGTCACCTTCTTCAAGCGTCGGGAAGACGGACGTCCTTCTCTCCGGACCCCTGCAAGAAAAGTCCCCGAAGACCGGATATTCCGGTGGGGATCCTCCAACGCTCAAGTTAGTTACTTGGGATCAGACAAGAACCGCTCAGCAGAAGAGAGCTGAGACAGTTAGGGTTTTGCTAAGAGGAAGAAAACTAGAAAACCAGAGTTCGAATCCCTACTTACAGTGCGGGCGCGTGTTTTTATACCTGTCCGAATATCCCATCTTACTGTTCCAGAAGATTGCTATCGTACCATCACTGTGCGCGTCGGAGGCATCCCGCGTTATCTGTCAATATGTCTTTACACGTGTTTAGCAGTCGCGGTTGTATTTGGTGCGTGCCGTTGCTTGACATGACTGCGCACAGTTGCAAGTGGTAGTGAATCGTACTTCGTAACGGGGCACAGTCACGCACAGGGACACATGCAATGCACCATACGCCGTTATGAGGCATGGCCGCAAGCAGCCACGGGCGCACGAAGAGTCACGTGGGCGCGCTAGGTGGCCCGGAGTTGTCATTTGGTTCGAAGGCTGGTCCGCGTGCTAATCGCTGATGATGCCCACGCACCCCGAGACCGAAGGGGGTCTCGAAGTGGAGATATAGTGACGTCACCCCGAGACTGGAGGAGGTCTCGGGGGTGAGATGGTGCTGGTGTGCCCTGAGACCGGAGGAGGGTCTCGGGGTCGAGATATGGTGATCCCACCCCGAGACCGAAGGGGGTCTCGGGGGTGAGATGATGCTGGTGCACCCGAGACCGGAGGGGGGTCTCGGGGTCGAGATATGGTGATCCCACCCCGAGACCGGAGGGGGTCTCGGGGGTAAGATGATGCTGATGCACCCGAGACCGGGGGGGTCTCGGGGTCAGATATGGTGATCTCACCCCGAGACCGGAGGGGATCTCGGGGGTGAGATGATGCTGGTGCATCCCGAGAACGGAGGGGGGTCTCGGGATCGAGATATGGTGATCTCACCCCGAGACCAGAGGGGGTCTCGGGGGTGAAATAATGCTGGTGCACCCGAGACCGGAGGGGGGTCTCAGGGTCGAGACATGGTGACTTCCGTTAGCTGATGTTACCTTTTATTATAACGGTGCTGGATCAGCCACATCAACCCCTATGTTCATTATTAGCCTCATATTCTTTCCTCGTTCACATTATATATATATATTCTTATTCTTCTCATTCATGCTCTCTTATAAGCCATGTATTCTTTCTTCCATTTCGTATTTATCATGAAACCCTTATTCTTTACTCTATTTGATACTCTTGTTATGACATTCAAATTCTTTTTGGATCTTGGACTCTTTTCTCATATTCGTACCTTCTCCTCCTTTTCAGATTCTTGTGTGTAACCTATGTTCTGCTCCCAGGTATATATTTAATCTCCTAGGAAGCTCAAATTTTCCTAAATCTCATATCTTTTTAATACTTAGAATCTTTCTAAACTCAAGTTTTCCAAATAATTTTATACGATGCTTTAGGGTATGCTATACATTTATTCTTTTCTTTTAAACTCATGCTCCAATAAAAATGCACAAAGTTTTAGTTCTCATTCCCTATATTTCCAAAAACCCCTCTTTTATAACATCATGCTTTATATAGCACCATTTAAAACTATGCTATAACAAAACATCCATACAATATCCCAAAATAAATTATATAGCTAGATGAGGAACCCACTCACCTTAGCTGCTAACATCCCAACTTACATCCATCTTATGTGCTTCGGCTTTCTGGAACCATCATCCAGACCTATGCCATTATACATAGACACATACATCATCAGGGTTTATGCTTGGAAGGTTTTTTTGAAATACTGCACATATGCATGCTAAGTCCTCAAACATTTCATTATTTTCTTCCATCCTTTCATCCATCTAAGATTCACATGCTATCATCTCAATAACAATAAATCTATGTAAGATCTATGCTATATTGGGCTTAGGGAAAACTAGAGCTTATCTTAGAAGCTAGCAAGTCCACCAAGCTTTTTCCTTTTCCTTCCTCCCTCTTCTTCTTCTTCTTCTTCTTCTTCTTTCTTTCTTTCTTTCTTTCTTTCCTTCCTTCTTCTTTCTTTCTCCGGCTAAAACCCACCTTTTTCCCTTTTTATTTCTGGTTGCTTGGGGGCTAAGGCATGAATAGTGACTCAACAAAATTTTCATTTTGCCCCTAAGACCTATTTATAAATTAATTTATTATTATTCTTTTAAATTGATACCTTTATATAATACTTTTAGAAAATGACCTCGCCAACTCAAAGAGCTCAATTTTAGGAATTCAACAGTTCAAACGGCACTCAAATCGGACTTAAAATGCGCTCAAAATAAATTTTTCAAGATTTAATCCAGAAAAAGTGCAGTCCTAGAGTCGGCTCGAGCAAAATCCTGAGTCGACTCGAACACGATGCAGAATTTGCTATCTCACTATTTTTCTGACCGAGTCGACTTGCCCTTCTGCAGGAGTCGACTCGAGAGCGTGCCAATAGTGTCAAACCATTCCAGAACGTGCCAGAGTCGACTCAAACGCTAAAACTCATACTTAAAGGCAGACTCACGCTTAGATTGATTTCTCTTATAATTTTAACCAATTAAAAACTTAATTCTCCAAAACATTTAATCAAATTCACCAGCAACATATGGAATATACTCAGGTTGTTACAGTATCTCTATCCATCTATGTTGTTATTGTGAGAACCGAGCCCTGAAACAGAGCTCCTCTACCTTCACTCTACCCAGACAAAATAGAAGCCTCTCCCTTGTTCAAACCCCTATGCCAGAATGGCCGAAACTATCACCCAGCCTCTGCTGAGCTACAATCGTGCGGCCTCAACTGGAGTTGTTGAGCCATTGAGAAGCAGTTGAATGCTAACCAATTTTTGGTAGGATGTTGAGGGGTGGAAAAGCCATCCTCCTCAATTTGCTAATACATAAAGGTATATACCAAGGATTCTTACCTCAATTTGCTAATCAATCCAATTCAATACGCCAACCATCCACCAAATTAAAATACTCAATATGATCAATAATGTTGATATTAATAATTAAGAGACGTCACCTTTGAAAAATAAATTCCAATCATGCCTTCTATCCTTAACCCTAATTCCTAATAATCATTAATTCTAGTCTAATCAAAGTGTAAGGTTTACATTAGCATGAATATTGGTATGCCCTACCCTAACTCGAACCCTTGCTCATCCAATAAGGGGTGATCTCTTATGAAATTTAAATCCAGTCTTAACAATTGTTATTTAATAAGTCCTTAATCTAATTACAACTGCAAGATTATTTACTATTATTTATTTATTTTAATTAATTAAATAATGTAAGTGTGGATGCATCGAACTTTGTACTTGAGCAAAAATCAAAGTCACCAAATATGATGATAATTGTTACTACTACTATAAATAATTAGTAATTAATTATCAAATTATATTATTTTCTCTTTTAATAATAGAAATGTTGTCAAATTAGACTCAATCCTTATGGATCCAATTTGATCTAGCCAATTAAATCAGGACAAACTAGTCAATTAGAGTCAAATCAAGATCCAAATCGAATCCATCGTATCAAGATCTAGTCAATTAGAGTTAAAGTTGGACCTAACCGAGATCGATCACATCAAGACCCAATCAATTAAAGTCAAATCTAAACATGATCTGTTAGGGCCCTTGGACCTAAGCTAGCCCGAAAGGCTAAGGGACATCATAGATAAGCTTTTTTGAAACTGGCTAGGGACTGAATGTAGTTTTTATAATTGTGATTGGATTGATTAGATTTATATTTAAATCTTTAGCCTAATAAAAATGCCTACGTTTAAGCAGAGGGGAGGAGGGTATGTGAAAACCTGCATTAGCAAGTATTTGATGCCATATTGGCTATACACTATCGAATGCTTTTACAATATTAAAGAGTCCAAATAATAACTTTTTAGTTAATTTTTTGGGTTGAGTTTCTAAGTTATTACATCTTGTATACTTAATATACTGTCAAAGAATTTAAATAATACCTTCTAACTACTCTTTTTTTCAGTGATACCTTAAATTATTACATACTCTAATAAATATTCTAAGATCAAAGAAGTACTCAACAAACAATAAAAAATAAAAGATGAGGAAAAAAAAATTTACTATAGGCCATTTAACAGAAAATTTCCTAAGATATATTTTAACCATATCAATATATGAACCTTGAAGTTATTTTCTTTCATGATGAAGTTGAAAAATATACTTGTTCAATGAATGTTCAAGCTAGTTAAAATCATCTGTAGCTCTGGACTTCTTTCTTTCTTAGAGGAAAATATTTATGAACATAATTGGTTTCGTAAATTCAAGATGGTCCTATCGGTCCTTATGAGCTTAGGAAATCTCCACCAAACTATTTCCTGATCATGAAGAATCAAATATTGAAACGTGAAAATATCACGTTCTATAAAGAGAATATCCAAAACTTTCATGGGAGTTGCGTTCCACTACTAGAGTTACACACATGGTACGTAGCTGGAAACAAAGTTAGGCCACCTTGAGTTTCCACCAGAGAGCATATATACGCCTCTCAGAAGAAACAGCCTCCTCAAAGCATCCATTTTGAACAAAAACACTATGAGGAATCCTAATTCAAATCGTGGATTAGAAGCATAACAAACAGCAACACCTGAGAAGCATATGCTCCCCATATAGAGACAACGGCGTTGCTTTCTATCTTGCAAAGATGCCGTAGACTCTCACCAAGGAGAAATCCCAGTCTACTTTCCTAAGTTACCTGAATTTAATGGAGGCCAAAAGTCTCTCCATTTCACAATCAAAATAAGTAAACGTAAAAGGAAATGATTCCTCGAGGGAAAAGATAATATCGCCGAGCGAAATTTAAAATCCCAGCATCGATCATTCAAAACAGTAACGATGATAAAGCTCCACAATCTAAACTCCTTTTTGAGGACATCGCTCTGAAAAATGTCAGTCACCCCAAAACTGTAAGTGTCATCATAGCGTAGCGCAGCATCAGATAAGAACTAAAGAATAGAAAAAGGCATACTGCAAGTTGGACAGCGACAAACCCACATTCCTCACACCCCACTCCTTCAAGGAGTGCATGTTGGACCAAGCATTACCTTTCTCCATTTAAAGTATGTGACTCAAGTTTAAGGTTTTTTAATTTACTCCAGTTTGAATTAAATTTCTAGGCTCATGAAGATCTCTACTACCGTAGATACCTTGAACTAAAAAGGAAAATGACGAAAAAAAAAAGGGTCTTAATTAACTGAAATTACATTATCTTCTCTCTAATTCAGTATCTGAACTTGAACGTTAAATACAATATAATTTATGCTGGGGCGATTTCAGATGGAATTTGAAAGGGCTACGTTTTCCTCCTGCGTTGTTGGCAACAAGCTGCCCCCGGTCTTAGCCAAATAAGAAAATTTCAAACAGGTATGGTCCCTCTGTCAGCCAAATAAGAAAACTTCAAACAGGTATGGTGGAGGATGGGCCTGGTGCTTCTTCCAATCAATGCTCTAGAATGTGATGATCCTAATAAAGGCACAAAGGCAGCCCCACCCTTCCCATACTAAACAATAGAACACCCGCGAGGGAGAGATATCTCAGGTGGGTCACCCTCTGACTTCCACTACCACATTCAGAGCATAAACAAATTAAAAATTAGGATCCCCAAGCAAGGCCACACACTTGCCTCTAGACCTGAACTCAATTATTCCTTATCATTATTGAATTTCTTCTGAAGAAAAATAAAAAGAAGAGTTGGTGCCAGCCCTTACACACATGAAACAGGAACAAGACCCACCTTCCCTTCCCTTCTTCACCTTCCTCCCCATTCACTTCTGCTAAATTCAGCAAGTAACACAAAGCTTCCACCTAAACTAATTCATAAAGACCTGCCAAATTTAGCACCTGTTCCCATTCCCTAGCCCTGGCCAGCTCTTAATACAATACTCTTATGATTATTCCCTCCAAAGTTCGCTATACCATGGTCAGACTCGCATCATTCCCTGCGTAGCTGTCCGAACTTGGCCTGTCTTTGAAGGTTCACTTCCTTTCCTTTCGCTTCTCTTTATCTTTCCTTTACTAGGATTTTGCTTCTCTCTCCAGACTACTTAATGACTTGTGTTTTCTTTTCCCTCTTCTCCTAATCTATCATTCCCTACCTTACTTTCGCTTGATAACATTCTCCTCTCTACCTGAAGGTCCCTCCAAAAGTAGGATGCCAGAAGTCAGCTGTGGTCTCACTGGCCATCGGGTAAGTGCTCGAGATTGGAACAAGGCAAAGCCCTCGGCTTCTAAGGTCTTGCTTCGGTCCCTCACCATCCTTTGGCTTGTCCGATCCCTTAACAAAACCAATGCAACAATATCAGTATGTAATCACTATAGTAGTCATGGGAGGAATCGAGCTAAATTATTCAAAAAAAGCTAAAAGATTTTGGTACCTGCTGGTGTTGCATGGGGTGCCCATTCTTTAAATATGGAGTGCTTAATGCCTAAAATTTTGTAACCAGTGTTAATAATTGAACGAGGATAATTCGCGTGAAAGACATATGCGAACAAGTAGTCATTGATGAAGAGATCACTTACACCAACTTGTTCATGAAGGAACTTGATGTACTCAATGGCCTCGTGGAGAACCGATGCGGTGTCGGTCTGAAGAGAAAAATAAACAGTTCAATTATAAAGCGAGGGGCAATGCTTTCAGGAATACTCGAGGAAAAACATTTGTGGCCATGGTCGTTGAGAAAGAGTGATGGAAAAATTATACCTTTCCGAAAGGTGAAACAAGCTGCTGGAGTGCAGTGATTCTGTCCCCTAATTTTTCTTTCCTGACCTACGACCATGAAATCTAAGAGTTATCATACATGTTTAGAGAGAGAAGAAAAGAAAAAAGACAACTGCCATTGATTATAATCTTGATCGGATTTTCCTCCGTACCTTAAAGGTCGGTAACGGCGACGGCGTCTCGATTTTAGGCTTCTTGAATGCGGGTTCGTTACTGCCGCTTTTCTTCAACGAAGAGGAACACGAATTACGAACTCCTTCCGCATTCGACTAAATGATTCAAAAATATATTGCAAAAGAAGATGATCACCCTATGCTCCCAAAAACCCTAAATATCGGAAAGAAAATAAAGTAAAGTCGAATACATCGCCTGGCTATGGTATTCACCTTTGTGGCGAGGTTACTGCCGCTGGGCTTCTGCTCAAAAGAAGCCTGGGAGACAAATTGGGAAGTGGCCGGATGGTAAAATCCCGTTCTCACTTCGCTCCCGGAGGCAGCAGCGGAGGCGTTCCAAAAGGGAGCGTTGTTGGAGAACTGCAACTGGTTACCAGGCTGCTGCTTTGGAGGCGAAGACTTCAGGAACGGAGGGAATTTACCCCACGAGTGTTGCAACAACTCGGTCGAGCTCCCACGATACGCAGTCATCGGAGGCTGGTAATTCACCAACCGATTGTCATAAATGAACTGCTGCGGTTTGGAATCAGATTCCGGCAGGCCTTGTAACATCATAGAAGAACAACCGTAGGAGGGCGGAACAAGAGGATAGCTACTAACACCAGCATGATCAGTGGCCTCGTTACCGGAGCCAAGATGTTGTTGCTCTAACAAGTAAGATTGATTCATGTCTTTGAATAAGTTTGTTGAGGAATCTTCGGCGACTGCATGGGCCTGATTGGACTCCATCGACGGGTCTTGCCGGAAATAAGGCCTTGAGCTTAGATCCTCTTGGAGCATGGCTTGGAAACTGGTCTCGGCTCTTCCACTGCTCCGACTACATGCATCAATTTAAATTGCGTAATTAAATGAATAAAAAGGTTCTAATTATAATGAATGAAAAAGTAAACATAAGAGATCCCAAGAAGTTATAACAAGAAGAAGAAGAAAACTAACAGTAGGGCTTGAGTCCAATCCATCGGCGGAGTTGAGAGGCCGAAACTGGGCATTTGCAAGGTAGAATCCATCAGAGAGGGGCCGACGTCAGAGGGTGGGGGCTTGTGTGTGTCTTGGAAACTGACAGAGCTGCCGGAGACTGAGCCGGCCGACTCTTCACCGGATCGGGCCTTGGGTTCAGCGAGCTCGGCAGTCGCCCAGCTGAAGCCCCCACCGCCCATGTCGGTGATAGCAGTTGAAGACGAGACTGAGACCGAGCCGTCAAAGCCAGCACTTCTTGCAAGGTTCCACCAGCTCCCACCGCTGCAAATCCCTGACTGGAACTCATCTGCCATGGTAATCTCTCTCTCTCTCTCCTCCCCTTCCTTTTCCCTTCCCCGCTCTTCTTTTCTCTTCCGTTGGCTCGGTAGATCTACTGGGGGTCTTGGCTTCTGATGGAATGGAAAGGACTAGGGAACTAAGAACTGGAACTAGCTTTATATAACACCGTTGGGGCCCGTACGGGTTTGGGCAGGGGAAAACCGGTTGCGGAGGCATCTGACCATTAGAACGGAACGGTGAGAAGCTATTTTTTCATTCTCTTTTTTTTTTTGTCTTTTTATGTCCCAAAGAAAAGGAAATACTAACTAGTTGGTGTTCAGGTTCATGGATTCGGTCTCTTATTCTTTTTTTCATTAAAAGAGCTGTTGTTCTTTCTTTAGAAGGCTCTTCTTTCGTTTATGACTCGAGGGTAAAGAATGAGTGCGCTTGTGCATGCGCACCCCCGTGTGCGTTCATATTGTCATTAAAAAAAAAGAAAAAAAAGGCTTTTTTTTTTGTTATTCATGGAAAAAAAAAAAAAAAACTTTCACCTACAAACCTGATTGAAAAGAAGTATTAAAAGATTTTCCACTGCTCATGTAATCTGAAGCTTATGTTAGCATCTCTCGTTTTGCAGCAGCTATATTCTAGGACAGACAACTTGCATGCCTCTATTTTTTCATTAGAAAATTATACTATTAAAGAATCAATGCTCCTTGATATCTTGCCTTCATTTGTATCCTCCAAAAAATATATATTGCTATATATTGCCAAGAGACAGGTATAATCTAGATCGCACCTCAATATATCTAAATATTGCATAAGAAAGAAAATTATATATAAAAAATAAATAAGATATTTTTTTTTTTTTTTTTTTTTTGCTAATGATGCTTTACTAATGTACAAGTCAATGCTATGTTACAGTAGGATGAATTTTACACCGATTGATGCCATATATCAAGTGCTAAAAAAATACTGCATATATAGCTCACTCGCAAATAAAATGATTATAGAATCACTAATAATAATATTGTTTATTTGATTTATATAAAAAATCAAAAAAAGTGCATTATTTGAAAATTTTATTATTCTCGCTAATATTGATGAAAATGTTGTGAATATATTAGACGTTTAAATTAAAGAATATACAAAAATTAAAAATTAAGTACAATATAAATTATCATCACTACATTTATAACAAAGATAATGCTACCACTCGTAATATATAATTTATTTTCATAAAAGATCAGTAATATATAAATAATTCAAAAATTTATGAAATATTTAATAATCAATAATACTGTTAATGAGAATTTTCCTTGGAAGCAAAAGTGGCACGATTTTTGTTACCATAAATAAATTCAACAAATTCTTTGCCTCAAAATGTCATTAAAATAATTAAAAAGTTTTAAAATATATTGCTACATATACCTGTGTATTATATGTGTATTTATTAATAAAAATTTCTATGCTCTTGACCCGTTGACCACAGCGGAAATCTTCCATCCATCTAATTTTTCAAATGCGACGTCAACGTAGCCGGTCGGAATTTTTTATTCCCCGGTTTTACCCATTTTATAAGTTATTACAAAATTATTAATTTATTATATTTTTCCAACCGTACTCTCTATTTTTTTTAATTTTTTTTAAAAAAAATTTATAAACTATCCTTAAAACCCTCGTCTTTCCTCCTTCTTCTTCATTCACTTCGATAGCTTCTTCTCGGGCACCGATCCTCCTTCCTAGCTTTTTTTTACCTTCAATGCTTATCCTCTCGTCCCTCTTTTTTATTCGCTCCGATGTCCTATCTTGGCACTGATATTTTTTTTTTTTTTGACTTTCTCTTAGCCTTTAATGCTCGAAAAAAGTCAAAGAGTCAAAAAAAAAAAAAAAAAAAAAAAAAAAAAGGGTCGAAAGAGAAGCTGGGAAAAAAGTCGGTGCTAGAAAGAAGAGGGAGGTGCTAGAGTGAATGAAAAGGAAAGGGCGAGAATTTAAGAATGATTTTAAAAAATAATTTTTTTAAAAAAAATAGAAGGTGCATAGAATAATTTTTGCGGTGTATTTAGAAGCTGAGTGGTTGTCGCCTTATTTTTCAAATGACTAAAATGCCATTCTGCACCCCGTCGCTTTCACATTTTAGCCTTTATTGGGACTAAAATTAATTGGTTGCAGGTTTGCATGTAGTCATTTAATTGAGTTTAAATTACGAATGAGTTTTAGTTATAAATTTTTAAATTATTCTTTACTATCTGATATGAAGCTACTCCTCATGAAGATATTACACTTTTTCTTAAAGTCTACATTTTTATTTTCATTATTTTTCTCAATAAACTCGAGCAATTGGACACCTACCAATATGTATCATTGGGATTAAGTTGCAAACAACCATACATCCATTTTGTGCTGCATTTAAGGTAGAAAAATTGAATTGAAAAAGCTGTAGGAGGTTGGTATGATCGAAACAAGCCGGAAAGAGGTTTGATGAAATTTAATATTGATATATATATATATACTCAAATGCACTAATAACAGCCCCTTGCACATGCTTGTGTTTTCTATTTTTCAAAGAATATATATAGGGAGATATCCACCCATAAAATACTTTTATTCAGATTTTTTTTTAATTATGCATGAACCATCCCATTTCAAAATATTTGATTGCTGAGTAAAGAGATGCAAACATTGAGGAAAATAATTTTTCTTGCAATCTTTCTTAAAAAAAATATTCATCATCACAACCTTGTTCAAAACGAATGGATCTTATCTAAGTTTGGAACTAGACTTCTATAAGAGCCCTCTCTGTTCAGCTAATTAAGGTCAACCTTGAAACCAAATTTCGCAATTAGTCTACCTGTAGTTAGTTTTTGCTGCTTTAATCTTTAGATGCGTGCTGGTAGCCCTGAGATGCGCCGGGTCCACTAATGTACCTTCAAGCCTTTAACTCAACCTACAGGCTTGAGGTTTTCCGTGCCTCAAACGAGGGGCAAGCACTTTGATTTCCAATGACAACAAACATGTTAGGCTCTCAATCGTCCACAGGAAAGTTGAGTTTGTTGCTTGGAGAAAAGATGGCTACAATCATTCATAAGGTCAGGATTATGGGGCTACTAGGAATATAGTACGATATATAGTCCCTATCTTATAGATTTAAAACAAACAAACAAACAAACAAACAAAAAAATACATTTTGCGCTCTCATTGCTTTCCAGATTCTACTACCACTATCAATCTTCTTTCCATGCTTCAGTTTACTTAGACCCTCCACAAGATTATTCAGAGAAATGACCAAATTGCATGCACCTACATTTTCAATTGGGTATATTCTATCCGAGTCTTGACTTTTTTAAGCATCTAGTTTCCGGACTAACCCCATTGGTGTGGTTCAATAGTAGCTTCTCTTCATTGGGCTCCTAAAAAGGGATTGGACCTAACAAGGTTGACATGTTTCCCTAACACAATCTATATCAATCAATTATTAGACTCTATCGATAAACGACAAGGTACGATCGTCCACACCAATTTGATCACTTCGATATTTTTTCATGTTTGCAATCTTGTCAAACATGCAAGCACATTGCAAATGCTAATATATTTAGGTCCGCCTCAATTAGTGTCCCCTTTATGGATTCATTCTTAACTACAAAACATAAAATTTAAAAAAAAAACTAGGTTAAGCATTTCTTTACAGTAAAATTATATAAAATAATTTAAATTGGTTTGTTGATTCTATTGTCACTTTTTTCTCAAGCAAAGTATCCATGCCATCACTGGTTATGTTATGATTTTCATTGCATCTTGATTTATAAATGTGAAAATTTATAGACTTTAGATGCATCACCCTTTCTTATTATGCTGTGACAACACTTGGTGTGCTGGATTCCACCCTCATTCTTTAAGATAGTGAAAAGTTTATAAGGTTGAAAACAAATGATAAATTACTCTAAATGTATCTAGACACCAATCAGGTGGGGCAACCTAAAATCTTTTACAACTACCTCAAAGTTAAAGTTTTGTGAGCCTAAAAGCTAGATTGCCAAAAAAACAGATTGACATATTTGCTAGCCAAGTTAGAGTCTTAAAAGAATTACCCATGGTTGGATTGAACTAAAAAGTAGGTGAGACTTGCCTAAATAGGTCATGGCTAATCAATATATATCTAGTAATTTAAATTATGTTGAACAAAAAAGGTTCAAACCTATCAAAGAAGAAGTACAAATTCTCTTGCCAAAAAATAAGAGTAGTTTTTGCAATATAAATTAAAGACTTCACATAAATTATATCAAGATGCAAACCATTCTAAATATTTCTTTCTAAATAAACCAACATATCATCTTAAATCATCATACATGAATTTTAACACAATTTTCTATTACCATAAGAAATTTGCAGACAACAAATCCAAAAATAATAATAATTGCTAACCAAATTAGTTCTTCTGCATATGTCCAACAGAACTGTGTAATAAAATAATACCTTATTAGGGATACTGTGGCCTCTCATTTCGAATTTTAGATTTGAAAACAGAGTAACCCCTTAAATAAATATTATTTTTGATCGATCTGGATTGACTCGCACTAAACTAGTATGATCACTGCCTGTATCAAAAAAAGAAAAACGTTACTCCACTTGCAAAGCACACAAAGAATTAGATAGATAAATTAATAGGTTATAGTTAAAAAAATTCAACAACATAGGCGAGGAAAATAATTCCTAGCCAAACGAACCAAGCTTGATGCATATGTTCAGAGGACCATACGAATATCAGAGACTGGTATCTTATTCTATTTACAATGCACATAGTGGCTATTTTTTAATAAGGATAATTTACTCGACTAAGTTTTTTTTTTTTTTTATAATCGGATGATCATATTAGTCTAGTGCGCATCAATCTCGATATATCAGAAAATAAAATTTGTTGCAGTACAATAGGACAGGAATCACTTTGCTTTTAAATTCAAAATTCGGAATGATAGGCCATAGAGGTCACCATTCAGTCAACCACAGAGTCAACTATTCGAAAGATGTGATGAATTTGAGTTCTATAAATCTTTTTGATCAGCTATCATAAAAAATTAGATTGATAGAAACCTGATTATAGCTTCCGAATCCAACAGATAAACTCGACTAAGAGTTTAGCATAGTTACTAAGAGTTTAGCGTAGTTACCTTCGAGTGGATTCACGAAGCAATTCGATTCTTGATTGGGTTTTTTTCGTAATTTCAACGCGAGTAGTGGTAGAAAGGAGGGCCGCCTCCCACCGCACACACTATATTTTATTATATATATATATATATATATATTTCTTTTGTTTCTTTCTTTTCTCTCAGAATACCGAAACTCGATCCGAAACCCCATCCGGGGTCGAGGCGGCGCCAGGCGAGGCGGGGCAGCGGAGGGGAGGGGAGACCTCGCTGGCGTCATGCTTATGACCGCACTGTTGCAGGTCAACGTGGGCCCCACGCGGCGTGCGCGCGTGCTGGGCACCTACCTGGACGTCGGCCGCTTTTCTCCCACTAGAGTCAAAACGCGAAAGCGACGTCTCTCTCTCTCTCTCTCTCTCTCTCTCTCTCCTCTTATTTGGTTTGACGTGGTTCACACGAACCAAAATAATCTTGCCTCCTTTTGACATCTTTCTTCCTCTCTCTCTCTCTCTACCTCCTAACCCCTCAATGTCAAAGCTTGCTTCGGTTGTTCCCATGGATGACTCCTTTGAAAATCTCGCTCTCGTTTTGTCGCTTGCTCGATGGCCCAAATGATCGGAAATGTATTCATCTGGTCAACTGGTTTTTGGATCCGATCGATGATTCGTTCGAGCGTGAAATTATCTGGAATGGAAGGGCTAGCGTATTCCACAAGTAATTAAGGAGGCGTGTCCTCTTTCTCACAGAGGAGACGCTTGGTGCTCCTTTCCAACATAGTAATTTTTTTTATTAAAATGTTTGTATTTTCTGTGCCGAAATATATGGGTCCTCCACCAGCAACATGGATGAGAATAATGTAAAAGTTTTATTATGCGGCTTAGATAAGTATTTCTTATATTGTTTAATTTTTTTCATGCTCAGAGATTTTTCATTGAGAATGATTTTATGTCGATCATTTCTTGGCTGAAGAAAAGAATTGCCTTTCGGGTTTTAGTAATCCGATCCTCTAGGATATTTGGTCTATTCTACGGGAGGTGGATGGTATCCAGATCTGTGAAGCCAATTCGGTGGTGGACTGAGTGGCTACTTTTATGGGCAAATGATCTTCTCTTTTGTAGCTAATTTTGTACTCCTCCTCTTTTGCAGCTAATTTTGTACTCATATCTATCTGGGCTGAATCGCACTAGACTAGTATGATCGCTCGTACCAAAAAAAAAAAAAAGATTCAGATGATCTAGCTTTTTAAATTAGTTGATTGATTTTTTTTTCCTACAAAATCTGTTTTGACAAAATAGATCAGTCGTAAAAAAAATGTTTCATAATTTTATAAAAATATAATTTTATAAATTTTTGTTTAAGTAAAGCTTACAGTCAATCAAACAACTCTATAGTCAATCAAATCTGATTCTGAGGGACTGTTGGTCTATGTTGCGGGAGCTTGATTCTGCCCAGATCCGCCACACTTATCGTGAGGCCAACTCGACGGTGGACTGGATGGCGACCTTTGCTGCTCAACATGCGGGTCCATGGATTTGGAAGCCAGGCGACCCATATCCTATTCTTCTACAGCAGATCTTAACTTCTGATGTATCTGGGCTGACTCATTCTAGAATTATATGATCGCCCGTTTGTAACCAAAAAAAAAAAATCATTAGATGCTATATATATATATATATATATATATATATATATATATATATATATATATATATATATATATATATATATATAGTAGTTGATTTTTATAAAAAAATAGAAATTTTAGATTCATTTTAAGGTTCAAGATAAAATATATATCTTTCTTATGTTATATATTGTCAAGTGAAAATGCTTAGCTTAGACAAAAAATAATTGAAAGTTTAAAATGATGTAGAGAGTAAAATATTTCGTAAATAGTTCTTTAATATCTAATTATAACTTCTCCAACTCCTCCACGATGAATGTGGCATTGAAGATGCACAGGTTTAGCAATTAGGTATAACTTAAAGGAGAGAGGGAAAAAACCAAGTTTAAACATTTATCCTTTATTTTTTTCATAACAAAGAAATGATTTCTTTTAAAATATAAATTTAAGTTGATTCAAAACGAAAAAAAATATGAATCGCATTATTCCCAGATTTTATGATCCAATGGATAAACCGCAAGCATAGCAGGGACAACAATGATAAAATAAAACCATAAAAAGAGATATGGTCTATTTTTTTATATGATGAAAAAATATGTTGTTCACGGTGAATGAGAGCTTATATTTATCTATAAATAATTTGTAAATTTAAAGGCAAAACACCAGCTTAGGGTCTAACATTGGCATTTTCATTAAAAATAAACAATAACTTTGGTTTGGTTTAGCGTTATAATCTAAATGAAAATTAAATTTTATTAGAATTAGAATTAAAACCGTTCATTCTTCCACTCGTTTGGTTTACACAAAAAATAAATTGGAATGAAAAGCTTAGATAGACCGGATTTTTAGACGAATATACCAAAATATATTAAAAATTAAAAATAATATTCGTAAAAACTAAACTCTTTATATGAATATATATATATATAACAAAAATATCATATAAATCTTATCGTAACTCAATTTTGTAATAACTCATTTAGTAAAAAGTAGTTTAAAAATAACAATATAAAGATTAACTCATTTTTGTCAGCAATATGGTTGAAAAGCTTAAGGTGTTGATTAAGAAAAAGAAGAAAAAGGTATCAAAGAGAAGAGATATAGAGTGTGTTAGATGACAATTAGGTGAAATAAAATTACAAAAAGAGAAGAGATATAGAGTGTGTTAGATGACAATTAGGTGAAATAAAATTACAATCTTAAATTAGTGGTTTGGAATTTAAATTTCTTTCTAATTTCTAATTTTAATTTTAAGTAAAATTACAATTGAATATTAATTCTGCCTCAACATATGCTTGAAACCAAACCAGAATCAACAATTTTAATTCTAATTATTTTAATTTTAAAAATTAAAACTTATGAATTAGTTAATTCAAGCAGCCCCTCGCATCAGTTTCAACTATATGCATCAAAATCATTATGGATATCATATAATCAAATTTTTTTATAAAGTAAAACAAAAGAAAAAAAGATGTCAAACTTTCTATAAACGATGATCGATTGAAAATTCAACACTGACTTGGACTGAGTTGAAACTACGCAGTGGTCGGTTCATACCGCGGACCGACAACCAACTTAATAACATTTGACCACTCCAGCATGTTCTTCCTCTTCTTCTCAAGAGAATGTTAGGTCACACCCGTCCGCACTTTGGATTTTGCCTTTGTCTTATTATGCGTCCTCATATTCTCTCTTCTTCTATGCCACATCATATGCTAGTGATGTGTTAACTTATGAAATGTTAAAGGCAATGAAAGTCGTGATGTGTCATCATACACTTAAATTGACCACAAAGATTTTTTTAACACCAACAGCAATGACACGCTTTGCTAATTTAGAGAAAAACAAATGCAAGATATCAAGAGGCAAGCACCATAGTCTGATGCCAATATGACAATCTAGATATAGCTAAATCACTCATTATGATCATGACTCTCATCTAGCTATATATATATATATTATAGCTTATTTTAAAAAATTGGCGTGTTATTTAGTGGGCCCACTAGTTTTAGTGGGTAGTTCCTTCTGGGAGTGCATGCATCAGCGATATCAAGAGCAACTTAACACATAGCACGCAATCAAAGCTGTATTCTCGAACGGACATTGCCCATCCCTTCTTCAAGGATACAATGTATTCTACGTACTCTACAGTAATGAATTTTAAAAACGGACAATGTATTCTACGTACTCTACAGTAATGAATTTTAAAAACTGACAAATTACCTGGCATGTTGAACTCTCTTTGGACTTCATACTGGAGCAGTTCACGCATCAACCTTACTTCTCATCATCCTTTCCTATTTATAGATGGAAGGAGGGGATAAGAGAGGCGGTTAGATGAAGAGATAAAAAACACTCGAATCCTATCCGTATGCAACAAATTCGAAGATCAAATCTTTAAATTTAATTTAAAATTAATTTTAAATATTTAATTTTTAATAGAGTAATCATATTATAGAAGAGAGAGATTACGAAAGTTTATCTACACTTTTATTAGCGCATGATCAAAATGGGCACGTGTCCTTAGATATTCTTTCTTCTAACTCATGGGTTATTTGAACCTCCACCTCAACATATTTTATATTAAATATTTATTATATTATTAAATGCTTATCTTACTGGTTCAAAATAAAAAAAAAATATTTTCATCCAACGAAAACAAACAAACAAAAACTACTCAAGCGAAAAGACTTAAGATCTTCTGCACATAAATTAAATAATCATGGGACATGGGTTCAAACCCCAAAGCCAATAACCCTAATATGAGTAGCAGAAGGTAGACACATTGATCATTCCTACATACTTTGCTTTTCAATGAACTAAATTACATTAAGCATAGTTCACTTCATTTATTTTGATAATTTAATCAACAAGCATGCTTCTTAAGTCATTGGCGATCAATGATTTTATGAGTTTATTTTAAAGTAATTGTAACGCAGATGAACTTATTTAATATTTTAAAAAAAAATATTTTTAAAGGAAGTATAAGTGGCTCCCGAATTTGGATGGTGTCATTGGTTACACAACTCGTAGAGTGAGAGGAGTTCTATGTTGGCAACTACGTTTCAATAAGTTTTTGGCATACTCGCCGCACGTGGGAGGTGCGGTGCACGTGTAGGACCGACGAGGGGTTGACTTTTCTGCTTCCACTGAGTAGACTAACGTGTGGAAAGAATGGTGGCTTGGATTGGACTAATGGAATCCATAGATTGCGTCAATCGTACGTGTCATTTCACCTAGTCAAAGCCGGTGTTGAAAGCCGCCGGTGGCGGAGGGGACGGTGACCCTCATTTTTTTTTAAACATGAGGTGCATGACAAACGCCAGCCCATCCACCACAAAAGATTTGAAAGTATCTCTGAGTCTGAGAGGCCAACAACATTTCAGCAGCGTCACATGTGAATGATCTCCCATATGATGATATGCGTTGCTCTAAGTTTGGCCACGGATGCCAGCATATAAAATTTTAAAGCCAAAAATATACTTTTGGCCCTCAAAATCCATTTATAATTCATTCTGAGTCTCAAATCTTCAATTACTTTTATTTATTTATTATATTTTAAAAATATTATATTTTTAAAATTTTTGTTACATAAAATTAGTTCAAATTAACATAATTGTTGACGCATCATTAATTGTGAAGTAATTATATGAATTGGTTAACACATTTTATACTATCATCTATGTTATAAAGTTTAAGATCAATATCTACTCTATATGGTAGAATATTCTAGACTCCAAAAGGGCCTCTCTTAAGCGCCCTTTTATAAGAAATATAGAAAGGTTTAAAAGCTGAACACATATGTTGGACTTCAACTCCAAAGCCTACAATATATTGTTTAAAAATAAAATAAAAATAGTCTAACATGTGCACATTGTAAGTGCTAGTGTAATGTGCACTCCAAAGAGACATATGTTATTTGTGCAAAAATAGTTCTCACATAAAATGATTTATAAAACTCATAAAATTTGATATAATATAAGAAATTTGGTTAATTATATAATTTTTAAACCGGTATTAATTGATACAAGAAATTTTTGAATTGCACTTATTTTAATTATATATTTTTGATTGAATTTACAACCAGATTTAGAAACTTAAAATGTTCAAAAAAAGTTTGGCTACTGATTCAACAATCCAACAAGCCGAAAAAAACATGCATTATACCTTGGAATATAAATTAGCATTATCATTGGATATTAATTTTATATTGAATTCTAAGTCAAGTTAAACAATAATTATCTATAAGTCATCATGTTCGATTTAAATTTGCTAAGCCTAATTTTGAAGGACCCATAAAAATTTACTATAAATTAAAAAGCATCTTGCAAAGCAAGGTCATGATTCATATTTATTGTACTATTTTATATTAGTAAAGTAGCAATATGGTATCAAATTTTAATTAAATATAAATTAAATTAGTTTGAATTAAGCATAACTTTTGTACCATATAATATCAAGTGATATTATAATTAAAAGAAAAAAAATTAGTATTCCATCTTGATACGAGATACATATTGTACCATACCAAATTAATAATATACTAGTATAATTTTTGATACCGATTTATAAATTTTATTATAAAAAATTTAAACTTGTGACTAATAATAATTATCTAAAATTAATTTATTTAGTATTATATATACATATATAGTTAATTATGGAAATAGGTTCATTGGCAAAGTGGCTACTTGGTCTAGAAAGCCGGTTGTGGACCATGATGATAGTTGTTGGATGGACAAGATGGAGGACCACAGAATTTAAGACCATGATAAATTCTTCACTGGGCTCCACACATAAAGAACAGTGTTTGACATAAGGGATAACCTCTGAATTGTTTAATGACCTAGTGGAAGCTACAAATATCTAACGAGTTGAAAATTTCATGTAGGATATGTGTCAAATTTGTACATAGTGGGAGGAGGAGGTCATTCTTGCAGTTTGAGAGACTGAAAAGATGGGCAAATTGTAATGTGACAGCTAAATCCTGATTTAAAATTTCAGAGAGGGAGGATATGCTATCAATCAAAGATAAAGAAGAAAAGGAGCTTTGGAGCATGCTTCTCTCCATCCAGTACTTTATTATTAAATTCTTCAAAGGAATTTGATTCATTTAAGACTCTCTCTCTCTCTCTTTCTCTCTTTCCCACCTTCCCACCCCCAATCTTCCACTTCTTTAACCTCACCACCCCTCGAAGAGCAACGCTTTTCTACGAGCGCCATCTGAACCAAAGGTTCCTTCTAAGATCTACTCTCTCTCTCCTTTAGATTGACCTTGCCTTCAAAATATCTGGAGTTGAAATATTGCGCAGCAGATTCAACTCTAAAGGGGCTTTATTTAGTCTATTCTCTCAAGAATGCCAAATTCCTTAATCATTGGATGAGAAGATTTAAGCCACACATGCAACCAAGTGTTTGACACGCCCCATTGACTCCTTGATATTTAGTGCACTCCTTGGGTCATAGCCGGGGCCCATGAACGTGAGAAGGAGACAAGTCATTTCCTACCTTCCTAACTTAATTGTCAGAACAACCTGAATATCAAAGCACAATTAAAGAAACATGGTTTCTAAATACAAATCCAACAATTTTTTTTAAAAAAAATTATAATAATAAACATGCGGTCTGCGTCATGGAGCCAAGCCACGCAACGCAAAAAATCTATGGGGCGCAGCTGCTTGACTTCCTCGACGAACATATAGCACATAAAACCGTAACAATATCTGCAGCTTCGTAGAAGCTAAATCTCTAGCTCCAGAGATATACAATAAAATTGGAGCAAAAAGCTAATACTAGTTTATTTAAGTGTTTTTTTATAAATAAAAACAAATCCAATCTCTCTGTAACCCAGCCCTGAGTTGTTCGGAAGCCTTCTTCTTTAGAGTGGAACTTTGATTCAATGAAGAAGTCATTGTAACCAAAGGCATCGATCGCTCTATAAAATTACGGTCACTAGGCATCGCCAATTACACGCAAAGGCCAGGCCACCCCTCGGCGGATCGTGACGCATGGCTTCGTCACAGGGGATGTTGGTGTGAAGTTGCCACGAGAAGAAGCTTTAAATCCATTGACCCGTGAAACAAATTCGAGGATTCTCTTGGTCTCATGATGGCGAGAGGGGAGCCTGAAGGATGGGTCGGACCTACTCGTCGCATCTCCTTTCCCCTCGGCCATCATTGCAATTTGGAACAATAAAGAAAACTCGTTCACACTTGCACGCCCCCTATTATGATCGCTAATTCTCCCCAGTCCCCTCCCCTCCCCTTTTCTAGTCCTCAAACTAAGCTTGCTTTGCCCGCAAGCGTGAGTTAATGAACTTGGCTTCTTTCGAGCATCACATCCAAAACAAAAGAATCTCGACTATTTCACAGATAATTAATTATAAATCCAGAACCTCTCTCCAATCATATTATATCTGACCTAAATGGGACTCGGGGAAGGATGAAACGCTGACCATGGGTACTTAAAAGACATCAACGTTCGCACTTGAGAACGAAAATGTCAGACAATTTAGTTCAGTGGGGGGGTTTTCTGGTAGCAATGAAACACAGGCTGACCATTCCCTTCTTCCATTTAATAAAGAGGAAAATAATCTTTACAGAAGGAATCGTGAGTGGTTTGAGGACAGTAATGCAATGACTGGTTCTTATGCATCGAAGAATATGAGAATGAAACGTTGTTACGGAAAGATCCCAACGATGCTTTTTAAATACAGCTTTAGCTGTTTGATCCCCCCGGAAGAAATCAAGAGAAGATTAAGCGATGACTTGAACGAGACTCACGAGTAGTTTGTTGTCAGGAAAGGTTCCAAAGTATAATTAAAGAGAAAATTATTCCAAAAGAAGAAATGTTCATCTAGCTTTGATAAAGCTAAAAGAATTATTACTTTGCCAGGGTCCCATTTAAGATGTTTTCATTATATATAACAGAATAAATAAGAGAATCCAACGGACTATGAAAATTGAGTAAAGCGGATTGAAGGTTTTATGAGGACCCAACCTAGCTCGCCCCTAAAACACTGTAAGCAACCAGATTCTAAATCGATGAAAACATAAACAATAGCAATTTGAACGGATATAATAATAGCGTAATTGTTTGCATGCTTCTCCTTTTTCCTTTTAATATTTTACATAGTTTGGAATGAAACATAGCTTTTTATCCACTACCCAAGGTTTCAATATTTAGATATATCAAAAGAGATATGTGCAAGAAGATTTAAAAAATAATAATCTGCAGGTATAAAAGTTGGACAGATTTGAAAGGCGCTTTAAGTTTTAAGTAAAATGCATAATTTAACTTTTGATAGTCTTTCATACCTTATTTGAAGCACATCATATGCTCTGTCCTAACTTTTTTCCTATATATAAAAATTTTCTGGTGAAGACAAGTCTATTAATTTCAATATGCTGTCGCCATTAAAATTTTTAATGAGTAACACATTATGATATTTTATGACCATCATTCCTGTCCTCTGATTAAGATGTCCAAGTCCACCCTTGCACCCTACGTTATCACACTCAAAACCCACCACCCACTAAGAAAACTGAGGCAAAAACCCTCCCAATCTCCTGCTATGCAAACCAATAGTGTCATGTTCTGAGTAAAAAAGGAGTTATCATGATATTTTTCATCACCAGTTCAAGACAAGAAGGCTTGACCTTAGTCGTCTCACTAATCCATAGAATAGACAGAACTAGCTCTGGAACTAAAAATCCACTAAAATCCAAAGGATGGTCGCAACTGCTCTGGAATAATACCATATTCTGTATAGAATCACACCTGCCTCCGAGGGGAAAAAAATAAACGAGTGCAGCTTTCATGGCACAACTTTGGGCGCCTAATTTGAGCAGCATTTCCAGCATCTAAACTACTATATTAATTAGGCCATGTTGACCGAGACAACCATTTAAAAACAATATATAGCATTTAGTCAGCTAGATGAAAATATTGGGATGCAAGATGTCTGTTTGGGTCATTAGGATCTTTTGTTCTCTTTCATTGTGCAACTCTTAGGACTGAAAATCTCTCGGTGAAGTGAGTTTTCACCTAATAACCTTGCAAGCACTCTGTCCTGGAGGGTTTAAATATCGAATAGATGACTAGATGAGTCCAGGCGAGTTTTCAGTTCTGGACTAAGCCTAGTTGTATATCAATCAAGATAGGAAATTATATATAGTGTTAGAGAATGACATGTCAACGACAGTAATCACATCATTGACCATTGCCAAACTGAAGTCATTAGGTTAATTTCAAGTATAAGACAGATATTTAACAAGCTTGCCGATGATTACTTACCATGATTATAGCCGGTTTTGTTTTCAGGTCGCAGATATATTGGGTCCATGCGCCAAAGTATCTGAATTTTAGACCATATCAAGGACTTCTGGATTGGGTTTTGGTCCAACATCTAAAACCATGGTAGTTACCTTATGTGAGCTAGGTCTTTCATAACTTTCATATAAGATTCATAATGTAAACCAGAACTTTGGCAGCCGAGTGATCTTCTGAAGTACAGCTAAAGTTCAGATCAGCTTATAATATATTCAAGTGAATCTAAATTCAGGTAAGGTGTGCAAAATCATGGAATTGGTTATCACTGAACCCTATTCAATCCATGAGTGGGCTCCGTCCAGGCCTAACATGGCTCTCGATGCTTTAGCCAGATTTGCTGAGGGACCATTTCAGGCTAGGAACAACTGCAACAGAGCCCAAGTTCAGATGCAAACAATTTTAATCCCTTTTCAAGTATTGATGGATTTGTCAGAAGAGCTAAGAAAAATGCAGGATTAAGGCCTTCATTTGCATGGAACCTTCTCCGATATTCTTTTATTTTTTTATTTTTTTTTCAACTGGTTTGCGTAGGTAAGTTTCCTCAAGACTTCTAAGTTCAACAGAAACAAATTTCTGGATATGGTTTTGGTTAGTCTAAGCTTATAATCATATCAAAAAATCTTCAACATATATTCCCTTTGGCATCTAAGGTCCTCCATCAAAAGAGAATCTGGAAATCTAAGATTTCCTGTAGGACATATCACACAAATGGGCGGCGTTGGTTCATCCAGCAGTCATCCTCTTTCAGGATCACCTCCTAGTGTTGACTTCTGGGAAATAGGCACACCTTAACCTTCGATAGGATCCTTTTCATGAGAACATAAGCTTTTTGTGTCTCTCCTATATGCCTTTCACCCAACCCTTTGCCGGGACAAGTAACATGAGAAGATCTCAATAATATGCGAAATGGAAGGAGTCTTGCACCAGCACTGGCATTGTCAAGGGGCAACTTTAGGTGCCAGTGATGCACATGCAATCAAAAGAAGAAACATCTTCGGTGGGACCCGCATAGAAAACACGGTTTCGAGAGGGTTTTAGCTGGATAGATGTGATCTCGCAAGGAAACTGATGGGAGGAAGGAATTTTTACTGAATGCAACATCGCATCAAGTGGGTGTTGAATGACTATGATATGCATGACAAAAAAAAAAAAAAACTCTTCCAAGCGTAGCAGCATAGGAGGATGTAGCACAGGTGATGCATATCACTAATTTAAGAGGAAGGATTTTGATGGATTGTTATGACCCCTTGAGGTCATGAAACCATTAGAAATTAGATTCAGATACTCGAAAGATAATACTGTTTAAGAGGGTCTTTGAAGTCCAGAATTTCTTTTTTTTTTTTTTTTTTTTTGTTTCTTAAATGTTCCACAAGCATACACGTCGCCCATATGTTATCTATTTTATCCTGCCAACCGAGTTGTAATAACATAGCAAAGTTTAAGCAAAAATATTCCATCCACCTTTAAATGAAAATAGATCTCAACCATTACCTGCATCATGTCCCTTTTCTCCCTCATTTAATAGATATTAGTAAATAGATTGTTGGGGGGCATCATTTATTGATTCAAAAAAAAAAAAAAAATCTAAACACTAGCATGCATAAGATAAAAAATCGTGCATAATAAATACCCCTACGGCTTCTATATTATTTCTCCCAACTCTCATTCTCTACCAAAGAATATAAGTCGACCCAAGTACATGTCGTTCCTACATATCAATGGTGTATAATCTTAGCACATCCCAGGCAGAGCTGCAAGTAGATTGGATGGACCAGGATCTGACTGCATAGCGAAACTGACACGATCCATGCCCAAGTTGAGCACCAACAGGTTGGGCATGACTCCCAAATCAGGACCTGAGTTCCAATCAAACCAGCAATGAATCTCATAAAATTACACCAAGTTGGATCAAACCCAAGAGTACCCAATTTGAACTGAAAGAGTTAATTCCAAAATCCAGATCTAAATTCAAAAACTCACATTCAACCTGGAAAGAGATGTAACAAGACCTAGGCTCACCAACTTATTGGCTAGGCTAGATAAGGGTTTTGAATCTTAGACCCAGACCAAGATTGGGCTTGGTCTAAGTCAAGCTGGACCCAAATCTGATCCAAGCCATGTGCAGGTGGAACCCCATGAAGGATGGTAAATTGATAAATGTGCTTTTTTCTTTCTGGCTGTACTTTTATCTTTTTTTTTCTTTTCTTAAAATTAAAATATTATCTAGAAGATAGAACAAGATTAATTATTGTTGCCGCTGAAATCCGTCCTTCGACTCAGGCGCGGTCGATCTCCAGGAAGAGGGGGGCGGACCTGCAAAAGAAGTCCACACGCGGAGGGACGCTGGGGGTGGTCCTCCGTGGAAGACCCTCCGACGCTCAAGTCAGTGGAGAAGAAATCGGCGATCAACCAGACAGTGGGAGGTGGATCTCTCCAGAAGACCTCTCCGAGGGAGGCCAATCGGAAGCTCCAGAGGGCAGGAGCGCCGACGAGCTGATGGAGAGAGGAGTGGGGTGCGCGTGCAAGAGGCGCGTGCCTGTGCCCCAGGAGAGAGAGAGTGCGTCCAGAGTTGCGTACCTGAGGGAATCTGCGATTATGATATTTATAGACTGTCACCTGGGTCTTGAGCGTCTTCTAGAAGGTTCGGAGGTTGTTACGATACGGAGACGGACAGAATCAGGCCGTTGTGGGACCGTTAAAATCCGTACCCGGTTTGTTCAGAGATCGACGGCTGGGAAAGCTCCTTGATGTCTCGAGATCTGGTTGAGTAGGCCTGGGGCGGTTATGATAGGCTTTAGGCCACGTCCCGACATGATTCCTTATCTAGGATGCCGTTCTGGTAGGCTCGGGCTCTCCCACGTCAGGTTCCGCGGAGGTAGGTGTTAGGATGTGGATCGCTCGAAGAAGCCGAGCTACGGAAGCCCGGAAGGGCCGAGCTAAGGAAGCCCGGAGGGGCCGAGCTACGGAAGCCCGGAGGGGCCGAGCTACGGAACCCGGAGGGGTTGAGCTACGGGAGCCCGAAAGGGCCGAGCTACGGAAGCCCGGAGGGGCCGAGCTACGGGAGCCCGGAAGGGCCGAGCTAGGGCCGAGCTACGGAAGCCCGGAGGGATCGAGCTACGGAAGCCCGGGGGGCCGAGCTACGGGAGCCCGGAAGGGCCGAGCTACGGAAGCCCGGAGGGGGCGAGCTACGGAAGCCCGGAGGGGCCGTGCTATGGGAGCCCGGAGGAGACAAAGGGAGGAGGTTGGCCTTAGCCGCCTCGCACAGATATTAATGCAATGACGATTTTACCCCCAACACATGCCCTCCACTCCCTAGTTCGAAGCGTAGGTTCGGGCGTAGGGAGTACGAGTTCGAATGGCGCATCTTGGATGGGACGTCTTGGTTTAAATAGCTTGCGCAATGATGCCCTAATTAATGCGACAGGGCCATCCTACCTTCGGGGCTAAGGCTCCCTCGCAAGCGACGGCTGGGATTGCGCCATGCTACGAAACCCGATCGATCGGGCGTTTGTCGAGGCGATTCGGGACGCCTAGGATGAGACGCCCCACCTTTTTAGGGAGGCTTTCTTGGCGGAGAAGCGAAGTGACGGCCGCATTGTCGCTATATATATGTGTACATACTCTCGGTGTCTTCTCGTTTTGCTTTCAGAAGATTCTGGCCTTTCTTCTTCTTTGACGCTTATCGCTTTCGTTTGATACCTCTTTCAATGGCGATGAGCCCCGACGACGTGGCCTCAGAAATCGTTGCCGAAGACTTGGGGAGGATTCATCAGCGGTATGGCTTGCCCGTGGATGTCGTCCTACGGGCGCCGGAACCCGAAGATAGGGTTACCCAGGACTTAGAGTCTGGGGTCTTCATCTACGAGGATAGTTTGAAGGCGGGTCTTCATTTTTCTCTCCACCCCCTGGTGAAGGAGATCATGACCCACTACAATATCAGCCCGTCAATGGTGGCTCTGAACAGCTGGCGGAATATCATCGGATTCATCTCGATGTGCCACCAGATTCGGATCGTCGCCACCCTTCCCCTTTTCCGCACCTGCTACCACCTGATTCCCGGAAGGAAATCGGAGTGGCCCTACATCGGGCCCCAGAGATCCTTCAATGTAATCGCGGATAAGCCCTCTTCCATTAAGGGGTGGAAGAGTCGATTTGTTATCGCGGAGGGGAACGTCGGCTCCGACTTCCCTCGGAGATGGGGGGAGGTTGTAAGGGATGCGGAGACGCATCCGGCCTTGTCGGCGCAGGAGGAGAAGGACTTGGACGTCCTCCGCAACGGGCAGGTGTTTTCGGCTAATGACTTGCTATCGGAGGGGGCCCTCTTCGCATCCGGGCTCAGCCCCCTGGACCCGCAAGGTGAGTCTCTTTCGTGCAGTTCATTTTCTTGATTAATGTGCTCGGACCTGAGCATGTGTGTTCTGGTCTGACAGCTGCAAGGTCGGCGTTGTCGAACCTCTCTAAGAGGAAGAGAGGGAAACGCCCGGGGGAAGGTAGCGGCGCGGATAGTGGCCGGCCCAAAAAAAGGGCTCATACTTCCGCAAGAAGCCCGCCGGACGCTGGGGCAGTCACGGCAGAAGCGCCGGGGGCGAAGGAGGGCCCGGGGAGAGAGGTTATGACCTCCGACCCTCTCGTGTTAGAAATCTCAGACAGCTCGGACGAGGCTCCGTTGGCTCGTTCGAAAGCGTCCCCCCTGAAAGAGGAACCAGCGATGGATCTGGCAGAGGCGGTCATCGCCGAGGAGCCTACTGTCCCCGCGGGATCGCCGTCGGCTCCGACAGGAGAGGAAGAGGTGGCAGCCGCAGCCGGGGAGGTTCAAGGGGAGCCTTCTCTCGGTCTCTCCGCAGGGGAGTACGGTAGCAGTGAGGCAGGTCAGACTGAGGCCTCGGGAGAGCCTGCGGAGGAGATGCAAGTGGCAGAACAGGCCGAGACCTCGGGGGGTCCGATGATGGAGACACAGATGGTGGTAACCGAGGAAGGGACGTCGAAGGAGGAGACGCGGCAAGGCGGGAGCTCTGCATTGGGAGCTTTTTCGAAAAAGGTTTTGGGGAGGCTGGCGCTTGGGCTGGCCGAACTATCTGAAGAAACCCAAGCCAGGGCCTTGGTGGAGGAGGCTGGGAAGTTGAAGGTCTCTCAGATGGGGGCCGTCCAGGCCGGTCCTTCAGGTGGGGTTGGCCAACCCAGCAGCTTGAGTGCCGATATTGAGGAGGCGTTTTCCGCCATGATGAGGTCGGCCCTGTATCCGGGCGCGGATCCTTCGGCGGATAAATTTGCAGATTTGGAGTTGGTTGATGCTGCGTTCGGTCAGCAAGACGTGGCCGAGAGTATCCATCTCCTTCCTGACATTGACAACAAACCCTGATGAGGATGACTCGGGCCTATGCCTCACGGGTGAGTTACTGTTCTTGTGCGACAGATGTTTCCCGATTGACCCTATTGTGGGTTTTTATTCATTTTTGTCTCGCAGAGCGTTCTGCTTTCCCGGGCGATATGCTGGCGTTTGAGTTTGGCGACAGGGGCCAGCGTTCAGGCCAGGCGGGACAATGCCGAGCTCCAATCACGATTGAAAGTGTCTAAGAAGTTCGAAGAGCTCATGGATATGACTGATAGGAGCTTGAAGGGAATAAGGGCGGCACACCAGGTTGCCCTGGCCGAGGTGTCCAAGCTGAAGCGTAGAGTGGAGGAGTTGCAGGAACTCCTGGCGAAAAATGACAACGCGTGCTTGGAGCTGGCCAGAATCGAGTCGAAGCATTCCGCGGAGGTGAAGGCAATGCAACGAGAACATAGTGAGAGTATGGGCCGGCTGGGGAAGGAAGCTGCCGACGAGAGGGGTCGTTTGATCAGGATGCTTGGCGAGGTGGAGGAGCGACTGAAGCGCCGCGATAGCGAGATTGCTCATTTGAAGGAGGGCGCTAAATGGCAACAAGGGGTGATAGCTCGAGTGAACAACGAGTTAACCCAAGCCCAGGAGGTAATCGAAACCAAGCAGTCGAAGATCAACAGTCTACAAGAGAGAGTTGAGCTGGTCGGGGCCGATAGAACTAGAGCCAGGAGCGAGGCTGAGGAGTTGGCCAAGAGGTTGGCCAGACGAGAGGGAGAGGTACGATCTCATTCTTCTCCCCATTTTTAGCTTTTTCCATTGGTTTCTTGTGATGCCAACCTATTTCGGCTTTCTCAGATGGCGGAGCTGGGGCTGAAGGTTCGGGCTCTTCAAAGCGAGCTTGTGTCCAGCCGCAACAAGAGTTCAGAATTCGAGGCGCGGGCCGGCGAGTTCGAGGAGCAGAATATTATTCTGCGGCCCAAGTCGCAGAGGCTGAGAAACGGGCCGCCGAGGCCAACATGCAGCTCGCCATACTTAAGGGGAGGCAAGACGCTATCAGTGTAGACGCGTTCCATCATGGGATGGAGGAGTGCAAACAGAGGATACTCAGTGGGCACCCGGAATGGGACCTTTCTTTCCTGAGTGCTGAAGATCCCGACGATGGCGAGTCTGAAGAAGAAGATGAAGATGAATATGTTGATGTTTCTTACGCGAACTTGGCGCCGCCCCCGGTCCCAGCGAAGCTGCAGCTTCTGAGGGACAGTCGCAAGCTGCCGCCGAGGGGGCAAAAGTATTGGAGAAGGGCGAGTCTAGTCACACTTTCACAGATGTAATTGAGGGCCCTTCTAAAGCTGATGCAGCTCCCGGCTCTTAGGAGTTGTTCTTGTATCTCGTTCTTTAGACATTTGTCTGACATTTCATAGTGAAAGAATTTCCTGTTTCCATTTAAGTGTCTTTCTTACGTGACTTCGCTGTCGTTTAGCCCCGGTTGTGAGTGACCTATGGCTCGCTGACGCCCTTGGGTCATTTTTGTTCCGAGATTAGGAAAACGTACTGGCTTGGGCCGATAGGCAAAACAGGCAGGTTTGGGCCAACGAGGAAGGTAGGTCGGCTGGGGCCGACAAGAAAAATAGATCGGTCAGGGCCGACAGGCAAAATAGGTCGGTCGGGGCCGATGGATAAAATAGGTCGGCTGGGGCCGATGGACAAAATAGGTCGGCTGGGGCCGACGGGCAAAATAGGTCGGCTGGGGTCGATGGTCAAAATAGGTCGGCTGGGGCCGACAGATGAAATGGGTCGGCTGGGGCCGACGGGCAAAATAGGTCGGCTGGGGCCGACA
Source organism: Calamus simplicifolius (assembly GCA_900491605.1). Classification (NCBI taxonomy): domain Eukaryota; kingdom Viridiplantae; phylum Streptophyta; class Magnoliopsida; order Arecales; family Arecaceae; genus Calamus; species Calamus simplicifolius. The sequence continues at coordinate 374,936 of UESW01004588.1, read as the reverse complement.
GGAAAAATAGGTCGGCTGAGGCCGACGGACAAAATAGGTCAGCTAGGGCCGACAGACGAAATGGGTCGGCTGGGGCCGACGGGCAAAATAGGTCGGCTGGTGCCGATAGACGAAATGGGTCGGCTGGAGCCAACGGGCAAAATAGGTCGGCTGGGCCGATAGGAAAAATAGGTCGGCTGGGGCCGACGGACAAAATAGGTCGGCTGGGGCCGACAGACGAAATGGGTCGCTGGGGCCGACGGGCAAAATAGGTCGGCTGGGGCCGACAGGAAAAATAGGTCAGTTGGGGCCGACGGACAAAATAGGTCGGCTGGGGCCGACAGACAAAATGGGTCGGCTGGGGCCGATGGGCAAAAAGGCCTTCGCGCTTTCTGCTATTCTGTCAATCGTCCTGCTATTCTGCAGGTGATTCAGTTTTTATTTCATCAGAATGGATGATACGGCGTAGTGGGGGGCATAAAGCTGCATCAAGCTTTCCGGAAGGTGCTCTTTTCCCATGCGGATCATTTTGTTGCGCACGCAACCGCTTACCATTGGAGGACATCACTTTCGAAGGACGATATTCTGAATCCGTCAGTTTTTGAAGCGTCAGTGGACGATTTCCTGCATTTAATGACCGTGATTCGGGATCAGGAAGGGATCTCCGTACACGTCACAACTAAGGCGGTGGGCTTGGCGCGCAGTAGGGTGCTGCGTTCATCCTGAGGGGCCACGTGGAGGCATGGGCCAAGTGCTTGAAACTCGAGACTTTCAGCTTTGATAGCTTGTTCCCGATTCTTTTCTGCCTATAAAAAGGGGAGAAAGGGGTCATGTTTGGCTATCCCCAAAGTGTTTTTTCCATCAGAGCTTCCATTATGCTCACTTCTCTGCTGCTATGAGTGGGAGGACCGATTTTTTCTCTCATAGGCTCCTTGCCGCCTGACAGCTGGGGCGACCGGGGAGCTACCGAAGAATGGCTCGCCCTTAGGGGATGAGCCCCGGAGATCACATGGAGAGCGCACATAGGGGGCGCAGAGATCACACGGGGAGCGCACATATACTCTTCCCGTGTGGCCTTTGCGACCGGTTACGGGGGGGCTTACGGTAGGAAGTGTATCGACACCCCCGTAGCACACACAGATTCTCCCTCTTTCGCTGGCTTGGGTTCCCGTCCCTTCTCTGAGGGGAATCCTTGCCACGGGAGGGAAAATATGGGAGCAACCGGGGTCGGATGGTCCTCGGTTCCCTCGGCTGGACGGCGACCTGCGATCCAGCACCCCCTCCTAGGGGAGCGGGCCGGGTCGTCCGAATCCTCAGAATCAGCATCCGCGGGTCATGCCTCCTTTTGGATCTTTTAATTCATCTGGGGCCATGGAGGGTCGGCTTTATCATCCGTCCAGGCAGACTGATCGTTTCGTGGTTTGCCTGATTTGTCGATCCGGTCGTCGGAACATCACAGTCGCCTAGGTCTGCTTTGGAGCAGTTGCCCGGGTTTTGTATTTGCCTTTATTTTATGCATTTCAATGTTCTTGTAACGCCCGTGAGGCATTTGTAACTGATCTTGATCGGCAATAAAGAGAGTTATGTTCTATTTTTTGATCTCTCTCTTTTCTTGTGCCGAACTTTAGTCATTGTTGTTTGTGGGGTTCAAAGGCATCCCGCTCGTCCCTAGACGAGGATCTCATGCCGTCCGAACTAATCGAGGCTCGTGTGTGGCGGTTCATAGATCATTCGGTGAAACATGCTCCTTGCTCTGGTTAGAAGCCTGGTATTTTCGTGCTTCGCTTTTGCCGGAGCCTGATTTATCGTGGGTCGGCCTTGGCCGAAGTTCAGGGAATTCGTCCCCCCTCCCATCATGGTTCAGGGAACCTGTCGCTCGGGCCAGCCGAGTTTCGAAGGTATTTGTCTTGGCCCCGCCAAGGATCGGAGATTTTGTCACTCGGCCCTACCGAGGCTCGAAGATGTTGTCACTCGGCCCTGCCGAGGTTTGGAGATAAGCGACTTGGCCCCGCCAAGGTTCGGAGATCATTGACTTGGCCCTGCCAAGGTTCGGAGATTTAGTCACTCGGCCCAGCCGAGGTT